>BMAC01000011.1:3053363-3165619 GCA_014905375.1 Phtheirospermum japonicum
AATGCAACATCCTTGTCTTACAAGCATGCATCATATGCGCAAGTCTTACCGGGCTATTCAATGTCCTATCTCGAAAAGCCCATTGACTTGGAACAAGTTTAAGACCGAAACCTTAGAGACATGTTTCATGATTGCCATCATATGCGCAACCATATCCCATAGTTTAAATTGGTCTAAGGATTTTATCATACGTGCAATTATAATAAAAGCGAAAATATAAGATAAAGAAAGTTGTCTTTATTAATATAATTCCAATAAAATCATTATACAAGTAGAATGAAATCCAATCTAATTGGAACGTCGGACACTCTACTCTAACATTAATATTGTCACGTTTTTAGTATAAAGTATTATTTTTGCATATATATTATAACCATGTCACTTTTCTTTTATTTAGTCCTGTTGCTTTTCATTTAGAACTGTCATTTTTGAAATTAAATATCACTCTTATATATGTCACTTTTCACCGTCGTTCACAACATTATTCGTATGACAATCTTAAAAGATTATGATAACATCCATAATTAAATTTCTCAAGAACAATAAAGTACACTTGAAACTATATAAGCTGAAAATGTATATTTCGCAAGAAGATGAAATACATTTTCACAAGATGATGAAATGCAGCGCAAGCGCAAGCGCTCTCTCTCTCTATATATATATATATAGAGAGAGAGAGAGAGGAGTATAAGAACAATCTAGAAACAAATACCAAAAAATGAAAACCTAAACTTAGTCTCTACGCTGCTAGTTCGTACGTAAAGAGTTGGCACCAACTTTTCAATATGGTGTCAGCAGGATGACATTATGAGCTCAGCATGAGCTAAACATGATATCATGTTTTATCTCGTGTGCTTCTACACCCCCTCAGTTCAATCACATATTTAGAAACTACTGATAATTTATAACAAAGATGTGTGAAGAACTAGCCTAAGAAAGGCTTCGTGAAAATGTCAGCCACTTGATTCATTTTGGATCATGTCTGATTGATATAATCTTACCATGAACCTTATCTCCGAGGAAATGCAAACCTTATCTCCGAGGAATAGCAACGTTATTTGAAAGTGAGACAACTCCTAAATTATCCAACCAAATGTTTGTTGGAAAATGTTGAGAAATGCATAGCTCTTTGAGTAAACTGAAGTCAGACCACATCACAAGCCACATGTGCTAAAAATATATACTTTAACTCTGTGCAAGAACGAGAAACATTATGTTGCCTTTTAGACTCCATGCAATCAGATTTTCGCCAAAAAATACACAAGATCCGGAAATGGATCTACGATCATCAGGGTCAGATGCCCAGTCAGTATCAAAAAAGCTATTAATATAGGTTCTTTAATGGAGGTTAAGCGTAGACCATAACCCAATGCACCTGTTAGATATCTCAATATGCGCTTAAATTCCTTCAAGCGTCATAGTGTAGGAGATTGATTGAATTGTAAAAATATATTGACATTGAAGCTGATTTTTGGTCTACTAATAGTGGCATAATAAACTAAACCAATAATACATACGAAAAGCTTGGGATCCTGAAAAGGTGCTCAATCAAGTTTGGGCAGGGGAGGAGCAGGATCATTGGTGTACTAAGACCTTTGCAGCCCTTCATTCTTATTCGAATGATTATCTCATCTACATACTTTATTTGGTTAAGAAGACATATTTGATTAGTTGTAACAATTTATATACCAAGAAACTAACTGATTTCTCCCAGATCCCCCAATGAAAAATGTCTGTTCAAATTAGTAGTAATTCATTTAAATTCCTTTTGATCACTTCCAGTGAGGATTATATCATCAACACATATCATTACCAAAGTCAGCTCTTGTCATGTTTTCTTAAAGAAAAGATAAAGACCAGTTCTTGAAGATATGAATCCAATAAATCAAACAACTTTGTTAAACTTTTCAAAACAGGACCTTAAAGCTTGTTCGAGTCCATAAATGGACTTTAGAGTTTGCAAACAAGGTTTTCTTGTCCCAAATTCTCAAAGCCTGGGGATTGTTTTATTAATTGACTATATCCAATTCACCATGCAAAAATGCATTACCAATGTCCAGCTGCCTTATAGTCCAAGAATTAGAAAGAGCAAGAGATAAAACAAGTCTAACAGTCACTGGTCTAACTACATGGCTATATGTTTCATTAAATTTAAATCCTAGCACCTGTGTGAAACCTTTGGCCACTAATCTTGCTTCATGTCTTGGAACACTGCCATCTGCATTCTTTTTCATCTTATATACACATCCACAGTCAATCATGCTCTTATCACTGGGAAGTTCACATAATGTCCATGTGTCATTATTTAGTAAAGCCTCATACTCCTTTTCCATCTCTTATTTTGATGCAGGGATTGTTAGAGCATCTTGATAGTACTTAGGCTCATTCCGATATAACAAGATGTTAGAGTAAACCTCAGGCTTGGAAACACCATCCTTTGATCTAGTGGTAATTTTGTAAAATTAGATACTTGTTCATCTAAACCAGTATAAATATTGGTATTGCTTGAAACTCCAACATGATCAATATGAGAATTATTAGTCTTAATAAGGAAATCAATAATTATATGACCATCTGGAAATGAATGAGGACTGGATGAGTGGGATGGATAAGAGGTAGGTAATTTATAATGAGTAGTGTGAGACTGCTAACATTGTTTGTTTGTGAGGAGGAAGAATGTGATGAGTCAGATTGGTTAGATTAAAGATGAGGAAAGTGATTGTTGCTGAATAGGTAGTGTGTTTAAAATATGGAAGTCCGGGTGTAGGATTGATTAAAGCTTTGAGATGGGAAAATTGATTCTCATCAAATAATACATGTTTGGAAATAATGTTTCTGTTAGGCAGCATCACTTTATATCCCTCATATCAGAACTGTAACCTAGAAAAGTAGAAGGCACACTCTAATTCTGTAGTTTGTGCTTGTTGTATGCCCTAGGAAGAGGGTAACACAAACAATGAAAGGTTCTGAGAACATTGTAGTTAGGTTTTTTATTTATAAGAGACTTAAAAGTAATAGAGAGACCTGATAAGTTCAGGTCGCCTGGTCATAAACTGCTTAGCGACCTGAAGAAGAGTGCAGTGCCAGGTCGCACGGTTGGCGACCTAATGCCTGGCGACCTAGAGATGAGTGCAGTGCCAGGTCGCAAGGTTGGTGACCTATCAGGTTGCACGATAGGTCGCCCAGAGGTCGAACGTACTACTGACAATAGGTCTCAGATGAGGACAACCTATCTGACGTCAGCTGATGTCGTCAGCCCTAATCCAGTACATTCAACTGTTAGGATGTACTATATCAATGGTGACCACAGGATTTGAATTAATGTACTGTAGCAGTCTTAGCCACATATTTTAGGGTTACCTTTGTTATAAATAGTGGCGACATTCCCTGATATAATTATCAAGATATGATTGAATGAAATCTCACTAAAAGTTGAATACAAAATATTTCTCAATATGAGTTCTTTACTTTCTTTCATGGTATCAGAGCAGGTTTTTATCTGACTCTGAACACCTCTTCTCTCGTCTCTTTCTTTCCTTCCCTTACATCTGATGGAGGGTATCACACCTCCATATCATGAGACTCAAGCGAGCTCTCACTCAATAATTCAAAATACTTCTCTTTCTTCTCAAAACTCAAACTCAGCTATCCAGCTGCAAAATCAGCTCATCTCAATCAAACTAAATGACTCAAATTATCTACTTTGGAAAATGCAAGTTTACATAGCCGTCAGAGGTTACGGGCTTGAAGGCTATCTTACTGGAGAAATCAGACCTCCATCCCAGTTCACCGAAAGATCAGTAAACCCAGAATTCCTGCTCTAGGTTTGGCAAGATCAGTTGTTAGCATCTTGGCTTCTTTCCTCTCTTTCTGAAAGTCTACTTACCATGATGGTTGGTCTTGCATCCTCAAGAGAAATCTAGCAAACTCTGGAGGCCAACTTTTTCAGTCAAACTGCAGTTAGGAAGATGCAGTACAAGATGCAGCTCTCCTCTATCAAGAAAGGAACCATGAGCATCACAGAATATGTTAACAAAGTCAAAAGTTGCTGTGACATGCTAGCTTCAGCTGGTCAACCTGTTTCAGAAGAAGATCAAGCAATGCATGTTCTCACCGGGCTTGGAGGAGATTTTGACCCGGTGGTGGTAGCAACTACAGCTCAGAGTGACTCACTCACCCTCAGGAACATTCCGCCTATGTTATTAAGCTTTGAGAACAGACTGGAAGCTGGAAATACATCCAACTTCATCAACATAGAAGGATCAAGCCCTGCTATCAACATCGCCAATCAGTACTCTGGTCAGAAAAAGGACACCTGGACTGGTGCAGGAGCGAACAGAGGAAGAGGTCTCCACCCTGGAAGAGGTGGCCGAGGGAGGACCAACAGTTATAGAGGACGAGGTGGAAGAGGTTTTAGATTAGGAAACATGTCGCCTTGTCAAATATGTGATTACTCTAAACACTCTGCTGACAAGTGCTATTATCGATTTGATACTGCCTACACTGCACAGTCCAATGCACAGAACAGTCTTAATACTTCAGCTAGCTCTCGCAAGTGGGTGTTTAAACTAAAAACTCATGCTGATGGTTCTGTTGCTTGTTATAAAGCCAGATTGGTCGCGAAGGGATACAGTCAGGTGCCAGGTTTTGATTTTTCTGACACTTTCAGCCTGGTTGTTCAAGCTGCAACTATCCGGGTTGTGCTCTCCATCGCAGTCAACTGTAATTGGTCAGTCCAACAATTGGATGTCAATAATGCCTTTCTGCATGGCGAGCTGGACCGAGAAATCTTCATGGCTCAACCACCTTGTTTTGAACAGGAGGGTACCAGTCTTCAGGTGTGTAGATTGTCGAAAGTTATTTACGGGCTTAAACAGGCTCCTCGCGCTTCGTTTGGAAAATTGCGAGCAGTTCTTCTTGGTTTTGGTTTCTCTGCTTCCCGGGATGATATCTCTCTCTTCTACTCCAACAGTTCCTCGGGCTGCATATGGGTCTTAGCGTATGTTGACGACATCCTTGTCACTGACAGTGACAAGGTCAGAATTTCACGACTTATTAATCACTTTGATTCCACCTTCTCTATAAAGAATCTCGGTAAACTGCATCATTTTCTTGGCATTGAGGTCTCTCACACCGCTCAAGGTCTACATTTGAATTAGGGCAAGTACATTTTAACTCTTCTTGAAAAAGCAGGTATGTCTGGAGCTAAAGCTACACCTACACCGATGGTTGTCTCTCCTGTCCTCTCTAAGTCTCAAGGGGAGCCCACTGTTGATCCAACCTTTTTACAGGAGTATTGTTGGAGCTCTTCAGTATATCACAATTATTCGACCTGATATTTCTTACAGTGTCAACAAAGTGTGCCAGTATATGCACTGTCCTCTCAGCACTCACTGGCGAGCTGTCAAGAGAATTCTGCGATATCTTGCTGGTACCACTTCTTATGGGCTCAACTACAGTAATACCTCATTCTTAGAGAGAGACCTGATAAGTTCAGGTCGCCTGGTCATAAACTGCTTAGCGACCTGAGGAATAGTGCAGTGCCAGGTTGCACGGGTGGCGACCTAATGCCTGGCGACCTGGAGATGAGTGCAGTGCCAGGTCGCAAGGTTGGTGACTTCTCAGGTTGCACGATAGGTCGCCCAGAGGTAGAACGTACTACTGACAATGGGTCTCAGATGAGGACAACCTATCCGACGTCAGCTGATGTCGTCAGCCCTAATCCAGTAAATCCAGCTGGTAGGATGTACTGTAGAAATGGTGACCACATGATTTGAATTAATGTACTGTAGTAGTCTTAGCCACATATTTTAGGGTTACCTTTACTATAAATAATGGCGACATTCCCTGATGTAATTATCAAGATATGATTGAATGAAATCTCAGTAAAAAGTTGAATACAAAATATTTCTCAATATGAGTTCTTTACTTTCTTTCAAGAAGTACTTTTATAACTCAATGTCTTGGAAGGAAACCTATTAATAATAAAAGAGGCATGAGTGAAAGCATCATTCCAGTGGTTATGAGGTATGTGAGAGTAAGATAAGAGAGATATACCAGTTTCAACAAGATGTCTATGCTTTTTTTCTGCAAGACCATTCTACTCTAATGTATAAGGACAAGATTTTCTATGGATTATATTTACTGAAGCTATAAATTCTCCATCACCATCACTTTGAAGAATTTTAATTTGTGCACCGTACTAATTTCTAATGAGATTTTTCAAACGAGTGAAGGCTTGAACAATATCAAATTTATGTTGCAAAAGGTAAATCTAATTATACCTAGTAGACTCATTGTAAAAGAAGAATAATAAATATAAGGGAAAAAACTTTTTACCATCCGAACTATTACGATTTTCACAACTTAGCATATAATTTTATTTTTTTTTGCGACAAACAGCCATTCCAACTATGCGTTTTTTGCAACTTATCCACCGAAACCAGAAATTTGGTGGTTTGGAACACCTCATCCGGTTTGTTGAGGACTTTTTGGTAACTTACAACTCATAAATATTTAAAAATAAAATATAAATTAAAAATAAACTAAGATTTTTCATTTTGTTAAAAATAAATAAAATACCAGATTTTTTGTGTTTTCCTTTGTATTTAAAGCCCTAAACTAATAAATTTAATCCCATCTTCCTTATATTTATGAAAAAGCCCTCTTTTATTTTTCTTATTTGGTTTTATTTCTTATTCTCCTGGTACACCTAAAAGGGGATCGGAGCTCGCTTTTTCAAAATTCCTTAGACTTTCAGGTTTGAGTGTGGATTTTTCAAAATTAGATGTGAAAACAGGTAAGTTGAGTTTGGGGGGTAATTGTGCACCCAATTCTGGCTCGCCGGCCGACGGGGGGAGGGCGGGGAGTAACCTGAGATGACGGAAAATGGCGGAGGGGTCGGTGGGAAGTGAGGACGGGTGTGGGGGTGTAAATTAGAGAACTCCATCGATTTGGTGGGGGAGGACGGGCAGGAGGCTGCCATGAGAAGGTAGTGGCCGCTGCTCAAGGCGGCGGCGGGGAGAGAAGGAAGACGATGTCCTTAAGGCGTTGAATGGAAAATATGCCAAAAGGAAAAATACTTGTGTAAAAAGCTAGAGAAAAGGCGGAGGAAAAAAAGTAGATACAGAAAGTACATGCAATTTTTATTTTTATTTTTTATTTTTTTTTTGTTGTTGTTGGTGTGTTATGCAATTTTTTCTTGTTGGTGTATTATTCGTCTGGTACACATATGAAGAAGATGATGTTTTTATTGTGCAATAGATCTGGGTTTAGGATTTGTACAAAAGATATTTTTTGCTAAAATAATAAAGCAGATATAAAGTTTAGTTCTTTTAATGAAAAAGTTTATCTTTCTTTTAGTTTTATTTTCTTTTTTAAGAATTTCTTTCACTACTGAAATAGCATAAATATTTTTCTTCTTTAATATTTAATTTTATTAATTTAGGATTGTACAAAAGACTTGGTATTTTATTTATTTTTCATCAAAATAATTTTTATTTTTTAATTTTTGATATATATATATATATATATATATATATCAACCAGGGGTTGGGTTCAAATGAGAACCCGTCATTATATGTGAACCTAGGGACTCATCTTGACCATTAGATTGAATAATCTTGATGGCTGAGATCATGACATGTCAGCATGGTAATAATGTAAAAAAATGTATTAATTAATTAAAATGGTATTTTGGACATATATCAACGTTTACAAAGAGCACTACATTGTTTTTTGGAAAGCACAATAGATTAAGAAAAAAAATACTACAATTGTATACAAAAAACATCGCAAATTTCGTTTATAAACTGCAAATTCAACAATTTGAAATGAAACTCAAATCTTCAACAAACCATAACTTTTTCAAATTTTATTCGTTTTGAATGAAATATATATCAAATTAATCACGTTCTCAAGATCTACAATTTAAGATACATATTGCATGTTTTAAAACCTAAAAAAAAATATATATAATTAAATTAAAAAAAACTGGACTGATTTTAGCACTACAGTACTGTGTAAAAAGTACAATGAACCTGGACATATAATTGCACTGTGAAATATTAGATCTAAGGCCAGGATTAGTCCCTAGGTTCACATATAATGACGGGGTTCTCATTTGAACCCAATCCTATCAATTAGTTTAAAGTTACCAAAAAGTCCTCAACAAACCGGATGAGGTGTCCTAAACCACTAAATTTATGGTTTCGGTGGGTAAGTTGCAAAAAACGCATAGTTGGTATGGCTGTTTGTCGCAAAAAAAAGTTTATATAGTAAGTTGTGAAAATCGTAATAGTTCGGATGGTAAAAAGTTTTTTTCCCCTAAATATAACCATGGAATGACCTAACTGGAGCTGGTCCCCACAAATCATTGTGAATGATCTAAAAAGGTTTACAAATTTTGTTATTGGTAGATGAAAAAGGATGTTTATGAAACTTTAACTTTATACAAGTAGAACAGAGTAAATCTCTTTTCTTATCATCAAACTAGATATTACAGCCAAAAAGGGGTTTCTTAACAACATCAAAGGCATCATGGCCAAGCCTATTGTGCCAGGTAGCTAATATATGTTTTTTTTCTGACAAGCAGTAGATAAATCTCAAAGAGGATTGAAAAAAGCGTGAAAAATTAGTTTCTTGGAAGGAGGTGTCTGGGTGGTATGTGTGAATAAAGTTGAAAATATATAAGATATTTTAGAGTCCCTTTGAGAGTATCATTCCCGAGGCCTTTTCCTTTTACAAAATAACATGCGATGAAACTCAAAAAACACTTTGTTGTCTTTAGAAAATTATGAGACAACTTAAAAGATTCTTAGTGATATCAGAAACATGTAGGAGTATAAAATGAATATCATTAAAAATAAAATGCTCTAGCTTAGAGGTAAGAGTAATAGGAACAAATTTTTACTTTGAACCAAGGTCATATAAGATATACTTAACTTGTTCTGATTCTTCAAGTTTCTGACCTGCAACATCTAATAAATCTCAACAAGATTTGACTTGGTTGAGATAATATCATAAAAAAATTCAGTTAAATTGAATACATTTCTAGACCATTTGAAATATGTATTTCTCGGCGAAAATGATATATATCAAGTAATAGTCTCAATTTATCTTTCTGATTTTTAACTTGATAGATTGTTGAGAGTGTTAAGAAAACATAAAAATGTCATAGTTTGGTCAATAGAGTATTTAAAAAGGTATTAACCCATCTATTTGTATGCATAAAATCTTATTAAAAGATGTGTATAAATCTTGTGTACAAAGTTAAAGATGGTTAAATTAGATCATGTAAGAAGTAGTAAGATAATAAGTCCTCAAATGGTTAGATGCAGAGATTATATTTGCTATTTTTGATAGTGAGTGGGTAAGTCCTACCTAAGTTTTTCCTAAGAGAGGTGGGTTTACGGCGGTTAAAAATGATAGAGGTGAGTTGATAGCTACTAGGTTGGTTACCGAGTGGAGAGTGTGTATTGATTATCAAAGATTAAATACGAAAACTTGGAAATATCATTTTTCCCCTTCCTTTTATTGATCAAATGCTTGACAGAATGGTAGTTTATGAGTATTATTGATTTCTTGATGGTTATTCGGGTTACAATCAAATTATGATTGCACCCGAGGTTCAAGAAAAGACCACGTTTATGTGTCCTTATGGTAATTTACTTTTTGTCACATGCCATTCTGGTTATGTAATCCCCCAACTAAATTTCAAAAATACATGATAGGTCTCCACGGGTTAATTGAAAATGTGATGGAAGTATTTTTGGATGATTATTCAGTTTTTGGTTCATCTTTTGATCATTGATTGGAAAATCTAACCAAAGTTTTGAAAAGATGTGATGAAACCAACTTGATCATCAATTGGAAGAAGTGCCATATTATGATACAAGATGGTATAGCTTGGGCCATTGAGCGTCTTTGGTTGGTTTAGAAACTGATCGGGCCAAAATATTTGCTATTGAGAAACTTCCTCCATGAAAAGATGAGAAGGCATTAAGAACCTTTTTGGGACATGCCAGATCTTATAGGAGTTCTATTCATGATTTTTCAAAAATTAATAAACTTCTATGTCATGTGCTTGAGAAAAGATAATTCACTTGATTTTTGTTATAAGTGTATGCAAGCGTTTGTGACTTTGAAGAAAGCGTTGGTAAGTGCTTCAGTGCTCGTAGATTCCGATTGGTCACAACCATTTGAATTGATGTGCGATGAAAGTGATATTTCAAGTAGAGCAGCATAGGGCAAAAAGAGAGACAAGTTCTTTAGGGTGATTTACTACGCAAGTAGAACCCTCGATTCTGCATAATCTAATTACACCACGATGGAAAGAGAAATATTAGTTGTGGTGTATACTTTTGATAAATTTTAATCCTGTTTTATAGGAACAAAAACAATAATATATATGGATCATGCGCTTATTAGACACTTATTTACGTAAAAAGAAGTGATAACCAAGATTGATTTGATGGATTATCTTACTTCAAGAGTTTGAGTTGGAGATTAGAGATCGGAGAGGCTGTGAAAACTTAGTGGCAGACTATCTCCCTCTATTAGAGAATCCGATAGAAAGTGAAGATAAATAGGTACCCATTAATGAAAATTTTCCATACGAACCAATTTATATGTTGAGTCTAAAACAACTTGGTACGCCGAGTGTTTGTCAAACTTTTAGTTACAACTATTATTCCTCCTGATTTAACTCATTATCAAAAGAAAAAAGTTTTACATGATGTTAAAACTTGTATGTGGGATGACCCTTTATTGTTTAGAAGATGTTACGATGCAGTGATACGGAGATATGCTCTGCAAGAGGAATATAATGATATAATAAATTAATGTCATGCATCACTGAGTGATTAACATGCATTTGTCTTGATTTTTGTATATATTTAGGTAGTATTTTAGTTAGGTTTGTGATTAATTTCGGTATAGGTTGGATAGATTAAGTATATTTTAATATTTATTTATCACCAGCTTATTTTATCGTGTTTTGATCATAACTATTGCAATTGGGTGATTATTCTCTTTCTTTTCCCCATACATCTAAAGTAGCCGAAGAAGCTCAGTACTAAAGGATGAAGCTTGTAAACCGTTGTGAGAAGCGAGAGACGAGAATGGCAATCGGCGAAAAAGTAGCCAAGGAGCAGCCGTCGATCGACGCCAAGCATTGACGCGGCGTCAATGCCACCATGTTGTCTGCGTCAAAGGCAACTGTTGACCGACATGCCGAGAACCACGCACCACCATTGACTGACGCCCGGCGTCGACGGTGGTCGCCGCAATAGACACTTTCGGTCGACGCTCCCCAACGGTCGTAATTTTCTAGCAGTTTTACCTCGATGCCCTCCTCATCTAACTCTATAAATAAGACATTTCTCTTCAGCTAGATAGAGCACGACACAGAGAGACGAAACCCTAATTTCGAACCTCTTGGGGCTAACAACCCAAGAGTGTTCTTGTATATTGTTTGCTTTATCCTTTTCCGATTCAGACTTCAGTTTTCAGACTCTAGTAGAATTGAGATCGTTACTCGTAGCTTAACTATATTAATTTGGGTAGATTTCAGTAGTTTAATTCCTCGATTGAATGATGTTACTCTCCTTCGTTAATTAGTAAATTTTCAATTTCCTTTGCTCTACTGGTTTAATTCTTCATAGCTTAGATTATGAACTTTTATTGCGTTTGTGATGCTCTTGATTCGTATTTGTAGTTGTGTTCCTAAGATTCTCATACTTTTTAATTATATGCTTGTTAGGAGTTCTTATTAGAATAGTTGTTATTCAAAATCCCATTGTTGCTTCCTTCAAGATTTTCATGGTTAATCGTGCTCTTGTCTGTTTTGGGTTTATGATATTGAATTTATTGATGATTGTTATCTAAAACTTACGGGTCTAGTGCCTGGAATCATTTAGAATTACCAATTGAGATTGTTGGGTGTTTCATCTACAAGTTGGGATTGATAACCCTAGCTCGTAGGCTAAGTGTTCGATGAAATGCCTAATGGTCGTGGAGACGATTCTAGAGCTCTATACCCCCGTTTTCCTAAATCTTTTCAAAGCTTTTGATTTCATTGTTCGTCGCTTAAATCAACGTCTTGATTCCGAGTGTTTGGATTATCTTTTCTTCGTTATTTTCTCATTGGTGAATCAAACGCAAAAACTACCTCTGATTAGTTTTCCTCGAGAGATTCGACTCGAGTCAGCTTACCAAACTACAAGTGACTTCGTACTCTTGCGAGCAAACTTTTAAGCTTGACAAACTTATTTTTAAAAGTAAGTACGAAAATTTCGGTTCAAATTTTGGCGCCGTTGTCGGGGAAGGCTAAAGGTTGTGATTTTTGTGTTTGCTCTTCGTGACCTTTATTTGTGTTTCTATTGGGTTCGTTTGTTTATAGTGTTTGTTAGTGATTTTTCTTTTCGTTTGTTTTTGTTATTTTCCGCCGGTACGTTTAATCTTGTGTGTTGAGTATTTTGTATGCAAGGTACCTCGATGACCAAGATTCAACAAGCCATTTAAAAAAAAAAAAATATATATATATATATATATATAATATAGAAAAAAATCAAAGAGAATGTTTAACCCGTACAGTATCCCATACAATTGTCGTTCCCTTCGACCGTCCATTCCATTGAGCTTCGCGATGCGGGATTACAATCCTGACGATTTCTACTTAGAGTAACTTTCAGTTTCTCATGGGCTTCTGAGCGAGGATCCTTGATAAGCGAGAAATTGCATGATAATTAATGATTTAATTCCAATATTTTTATGTTCTTAATATTCTTATATTTATTTATTTCTCGCATATTTATTATTATGAGTAGTCGAGCACCAATTGTATATTTCTTTCTTATTTTACAGTAATTAGGTGCTAAATTGGTGAATTAAATATTGAAGGATGATCCATATGAGTTGCACGAAAAAACGAGACACAAAAAAAGTGAATTGGTGAAGAAATGACAGTTTTGGGCCTTCTAGAAGGGTTTTCGCTAGGCCCAACAAGTATAGAAAGCTGGGCTGGAAGCACCTCCTGATTCTGGGCCTTCTAGAAGGGTCGTCTCTGGGCTCAACCGGTATGGAAAGTGCTGAACATCCTAGAAGGGGCGGAAACCCTAATTTTGACTCATTTTCCAAGCCACCTACACCTATAAATACCCCCCACCCCTCACATTTGAAAATACACACAAAAATCTAGGGTTTTACACCAAAATCCTAGGGTTCCAAGGCACCAAAAGGAGCCCAATTCAACCATCCATCAAGAGCTTGAAGATTGAAGACTCAAGATTCAAGATCGAAGCTTTCTTATCCCTTTCTATCTTAGATTTATGTTTTATTTATTTATTTTTTATTATTTTATTTCATGAACTCCATGAGTGAGTAATTGTTTTATCTAGTCCTAGGGATATTGGAACCCTCGTGAGATTATGTTTTAATTAATTTATGCGTATTTATTTCGTTCTTCATATGAGATTACTTGTGTTAATCTGTTTACATATCATGATTGCTAAATTCTTGATTTGGATTGGCCACCTAGATTAGGGTTTTGGTTATCAATTGCTAGAAAGAGAACTGCTTCCCGTATAATTATCGTAGTTTCGATTTCTCTGAAGCAACTAATGGTCGTGCATCATTAGGGGTAACACAACATAGGTTGAATAAATCGAGCTTATGTGTTTATTGCTTAGATTAACCTATTTGCCTAGATATTAATGATGTTGTTGGGTTGAATCTAGAGAGCTTATTCTGGGTTATTCAATAATTAGAATCAATTAAAGAGCTTATTTTAATTGAGTAAATGGTAAGGGTAAATTCGAGTAGCAGAGCTTATTGTTACTTAGGGTTTTTAGTTTCATATGATGAGTGGATTATAATATTGCAATTGGGTAAATGAATTGAACGAGGGTGGAAAACTGAACTAGGACTGGAAAGTTATTTTATTATTATTTATTATTTTCTTATATGTTTCGTTTAATTGTTTTCGTTAATTATTTAGTTATTTAATTTTTTTTAGATTAGTTAATATTCTTTAACCCCGTTTTTTTAGTTTAATTAAATACGAATAATTACAAATTAATCCACACTCCTCGTGGGATCGACCCTTGCTTGCCGCTACTACTAGTTAGTAGAGGAAAGTCGAGAACTTTATAAATATTATTTTTGACGCTTCAACGACGAGCGGTCAAATTTTTGCGCCATTGCCGGGGAGTGGCGCATTTAAATTGTGATTTGATGTATTTTAATTTTTAATTTTATTTTCATAAAAAAAAAAATTATTATTTTCGAAATTAATTGAAAATTTTATTTTCAAAATTAATTAAAAAAAATCAAAAATAAAAAAAAAATATTTTTGAATGGCAGTGTACTCTCACCAATTTCATTCGTATGATGCTAGGTATGGAATGGATGGACAACCTTTTGAGCATGACAGATCGCGCTTCAATTATCAATATCCACAATACTATCTCGAGCCATTGGTTGAACAAAATTCCGGACCATCACTAGAGGATTTGGTGAAAGCATTGACGGCTAGTACTTTGGAATTTCAGCAAGACAGGATTAACTCTGGGATCACTAAGCGGACTACGGAAAGGATAGCTCAGACTCAACCATGCGTACTGTGCCAAACATTCGGTCATGTTTCCGACGACTGCCCAACCCTACGAGCCAGGATTGAAACGAACTTCTATGGGACAAGAAACTGGCGAGGGAGAAATTACGAACCTTATTCTTACGAGCCAAGATGGGGAGACAGTCCAAATTTTCAGCAGGGACAAGATTTTTCGGAACAATATGATAACCGTCCCCAAGCACAACAAGTGTACCCAGAGCTCGTAGAGATGGTGAAAGTCATGGAATTGAACACCTTGGAGTTCCAACACAACATTGGGTCCAGTATAAAGAATGTAGAAACTCAAGTGAGTCGAATTGGCTGATTGGTGAGCCATATGAGTCAGTTAGATGAGCAGTTGGACGAACGATCGCCGTTTGAATCTGAGGTGAATATGGAGTATGTGAGTGCCTTTATGCTGCAAGAGGAGGAAAAATTCGAAGCTTTAGAGATTCCAACGCCTGTTCTGAAGGATGAATACGAGATGGAGATGGAAGAAATGAGGCAGTCACATGTTGAACATATTCTGCCTGAGCTTACAAATGATGTTCCTAATCCCATCATTTCTTCTATCGAAGCCGAGCCACAACCAAAGCCATTGCCATCATGGACCGTGTACCAAGTGACGAAGGATGAGGAAGAGACGCACGTGCGAGATGAAGTTTTAGAGAAGTTGAAGACTAAGATCTTTCCGTATGAGGCGGTGAATGAAACAATTGCTGCTAATTTTAATGAAGAACCACCACTAAGTCGAAAGGATCCAGTTAAGCACCCAACAAAATATGAAGAGATGCACGTGCGAGAAGAAGACGTTTTCAAGAAGGAGGAGACCGATGAGCTTCCACTCGTGGTGATGGATGAGACTATTCTTGCTAATATCTATAAGAGGCCACCACAAAGTCGGAAGGATCCGGTTAAGCATCCAACTTCGAAACGAGTGAGATTTGAGGAGGATGAAGTTATGGGAATCCCATTTACTCTAAGACCTCCTCCAAAACCCCCATGGAATTGAGGGGTGACACGTCGGGCCGACGACGTTAAGTAAAGGCGCTTGTTGGGAGGCAACCCAATGTTTACTTTATTTTTATTTTTATTTTATTTTGCAGTTGAAGGGATAGAAAGCTTGTTGATGTTTGGATGATTGGGCCTATATTATGAAGAAAGATCGTCACTGGAACCGAGACCCCCTCGATACTTACCCCGGTGATTTCTTTTCCGTTACTTTTCCCTTATGATTTATATGATATGCTTGTTCTTGTTTTGTGTTCGCTTGAGGACAAGCTAAAGTTTAAGTTTGGGGGAGTGGGAATTCATGGTTTATATTGCATATGGGCTGAATTTTTCAAAATTTTTAAATCTTTGCAATTAATTTCCGGGAGTTGAATTAAAATGGTTAAAAGTACTTGCTTGAATTATTTGGATGAATTATGTTTCGGTTAAAGTCTTTAGTCATCATTTGATTTAGAGGTCAAGGGTACGCATGTTAGTACTTTTGTGATTTAATTGTGGGGCATCAATTCTAGATTATTGCGTTGTTGATATGTCCTTGTGGTTGCCATACTCATTATGAGTTTGTGTGGGGCCTTGAAGTTGGCGGTTGTGTGAAAATATCTCGTTAGTCGAAACAGAAGTCAAATAAAGTCCGGTTGGGGTATACCGGCATGGCGTAAGTAGAAAATTGAAAAATAAAAAAAGAATTGAGGTGCCGAAACAGCTGTCTATCCATGTACCAAGTGAAATTCGCTTAAATTCTAAGGGCAAAAATCCAATGAAGATGCTAGTAGCTCAACAAATTCTATGCACTTACCCAAGTGGCGCAATCCAACCAAAACCTCAAACATGGCGGAGGATAACTCAACAAATAAAACACCAAATCAAGACGATCCTCCTATCCAGTGCCGAATCATTATCAAGTCAAGTCAAGAATGGTAGTGCGGAGCTGCGGGCCTCAATTAAAAAAATAAAACAAATAAATAAATAAATGGGAGAGGACGAGATATTTGATCGTGACCATCAATGGATAGAGTCGAACCATCGATTAACGAGGGGGCACTATAGTACATTGATGCTGCGTATATAAAAAGGGGTTGCCTAACTGCTGGGGTCACCTATGTCAATACATGAAACGCCTGCGATTTCTAAAAATATAATGGTGTCTAGAATCCGAATGAGTTCATTTGATCAATTTGAGTGACTTACTATTTTACGTTTGTCCTATGCTTTAATTCTAAACGTTGCTTGAGGACAAGCAAGGTTTAAGTTTGGGGGATTTGATAAGTCAGAAATTGCATGATAATTAATGGTTTAATTCCAATATTTTTATATTCTTAATATTCTTATATTTATTTATTTCTCGTATATTTATTATTATGAGTAGTCGAGCACCAATTGTATATTTCTTTCTTATTTTACAGTAATTAGGTGCTATATTGGTGAATTAAATATTGAAGGATGATCCACAGGAGTTGCACGAAGAAACGAGACACAAAACAAGTGAATTGGTGAAGAAATGACAGTTTTGGGCCTTCTAGAAGGGTTGTCGCTGGGCCCAACCAGTATAGAAAGCTGGTCTGGCAGCACCTCCTGATTCTGGGCCTTCTAGAAGGGTCGTCTCTGGGCTCAACCGGTATGGAAAGTGCTGAACGTCCTAGAAGGGGCGGAAACCCTAATTCTGACTCATTTTCCAAGCCACCTACACCTATAAATACCCCCCACCCCTCACATTCGAAAATACACACAAAAATCTAAGGTTTTACACCAAAATCCTAGGGTTCCAAGGCACCAAAAGGAGCCCAATTCGATCATCCATCAAGAGCTTGAAGATTGAAGACTCAAGATTTAAGATCTAAGCTTTCTTATCCCTTTCTATCTTAGATTTATGTTTTATTTATTTATTTTTCTTCTTTTATTTCATGAACTCCATGAGTGAGTAATTGTTTTATCTAGTCCTAGGGATGTTGAAACCCTCGTGAGATTATGTTTTAATAAATTTATGCGTATTTATTTCGTTCTTCATATGAGATTGCTTGTGTTATTCTGTTTACATATCATGATTGCTAAATTCGTGATTTGGATTGGCCACCTAGATTATGGATTTGGTTATCAATTGCTAGAAAGAGAACCGATTCCCGTATAATTGTCTTAGTTTCAATTTCTCTGAAGCAACTAATGGTCGCACATCATTAGGGGTAACACAACATAGGTTGAGTAAACCGAGCTTATGTGTTTATTGCTTAGATTAACCTATTTGCCTAGATATTAATGCTGTTGTTGGGTTGAATCTAGAGAGTTTATTCTAGGTTATTCAATAATTAGAATCAATTAAAGATCTTATTTTAATTGAGTAAACGGTAAGGGTAAATTCGAGTAGCAGAGCTTATTGTTACTTAGGGTTTTTAGTTTCATATGGTGAGTAGATTATAATATTGCAATTGGGTAAATGAATTGAACGAGGGTGGAAAACTGAACTAGGACTGGAAAGTTATATTATTATTATTTATTATTTTCTTATTTGTTTCGTTTAATTATTTTCGTTAATTATTTAGTTATTTAATTTTCTTGGGGACGTTCTACTCACCTGAATAGGCCCCATCTGCAAATTTATACAATTCTCGACCTCGGAAACTAAAGGTCATTAAAGTATGTGGTCGCTGCAGATCACCATGGCATTTGGCGACTGTATGCTCAGTGACGTTTGACGAGGAGCCACAGTAGGAAGTGAACGATCGGTTCTTGGGGACATTTTACTCACCTGAATGGGCCCCATCTTCAGTTACATACAATTCGAGCCACGACGATCCATATGCTTCACCCAATCACTTCAATCATAGTTTTGACCCTCATGCCCCACCAACCAAATATCCTACGAAGGGGCAAGGACCTACTCCAGTTGAACTAGACGATCAATTGTTGGTGTGGCAGCAAAATATAGAAGCTGAGACCATTCGTACTCTGGACGCAATTGCGCAATTGACTGTGCAGGTAAATGACCTTTCTAAGACTATGCAGCAAAATATGAAGAGTATGGAGATGATGATGGATCAAATGGCGGCAATGGCGGATTCTGTGGGAAAAATATCAAACTAGGAGGACAACCAACAAATCTACTATCATCCCAATGCCCTACTCGATAATAATCCTTACTCGGTTATCAGTGATTAGGTGAAACGGCTTACTTTTGACGAGTTGCCAATTTTTGATGTGGTAGAGCCAACCTTGGATGTTGGTAATTTGAGTGTGAACACTTTTTTGGAGAGGTGTGTAAGGAGATTGAATCGAGGATTTGGTTGAATGCATCACCCCTTGTGCCATTTGATGAAGTGTTGGACAGGAGTGATGGGGCGTTGCCGTTGGATGTTCCGGTGGGTGTTGAAAATTTGAGTTTATTCGATCTTTGTGAGGATGATGACGTGGGACCAGATTTGGGAGATGTTGAGATGGCCGGGCCTCTTCTTATGCCACACGAACCTTTGTTAAATCTTAACTTTGAGGTGATGGAAGAAATAGTCGATAAGGATTCCGATTCTCCCCCTCCCCCCTGCATGCCTGGATATGGCATTAAGTATTTTTCAGAACGTTGAGGGGGATGTCAAAAAAATGAAGGAGTTCGGGTTGGTCGATGGTTATGCCGTTAGTTTGATGGATTCCCTAGTTATTCCAGTGATTGAAGATCTCCCCGTGCTCCGATTGACTTCTGATATCTTTGTGGTGATCGATTACTCATGTTTTCGACCTTTGAAGCGAGTTTAAGTCTTCATTCTCGTATTCTACGACTTGCTTTCCGTGCCCGCCTTGGTGACTTTAATCGCCTGCTCTTGCTCTTGGAGAAAACTAAGGTGTGGCACGACCATCACTTATTTATGGATCCCGGATAGCATCGCTCGTACAAGTCGTCGAGCTTTGGACGTTAAACAAGCGCTTCTCGGGAGGCAACCCGAGCTTTTTGTATCTTTTTGCGATTTCTGTATATCTTTCTCTCTAAAATTTCCTTGTTTTAGTTTTTGTTGTATTTTTATTTGTTGATTAGAATAGCTGGAGGAATTCTCGCTGAAGAACGTTGATCAGTTGAGTGAAAACGAGGTGCAGGAAGCAACCATCGATCGGCGTCAATGCCACATTGCTGCCGACATCGATCGATAGGCCAATCGACGACCCGTCGATGAACTCTCTGTTGTAACCATCGATCTCCCGTCGATCAACGAACATGGTTGACGAACTCTCTGTTGCAATCGTCGACGCCCCGGGTCGATGACCTCTCTATCATAACCGTCGACGCCCCCATTGATAGACGGCCCATCGACGCCGACCTAGATTTGGCCCATTTGCTGACTTAAACACGGATTTCTCGAACCGACTTGCCTAGTACACCATATGACTCGTGGGCTATCTCCTTAAAAACCTCTTTTCTTCCTTTCTTCCTCACTCTTTCACAACTCCTCATAAATTTCCTCATTTCTTTCTTTTGTTTCTTCCAAACCAACAAAAGTTCTTCTCAAACTCCAACAAAACTCACTAATCTCCGGCGATAACAACTTCGACTTCCCACAATCCCAGAAACTCACCAACATAAATCCACCAATTCCTCAATTCCACCAACAAGGGGAGGGGGAGTTAGAATTCCGGTAACGAGTCCGTTTTCGAGATAGTTCCCTGAGGTAATTCACTTGAACCGATATTTGGGGCCTTATTGATTACCGATTGGTTGTGTTTGGGGTGCTTGGGGTTCAAGATATCTTATAATTCTATCCTTGTGAAACACGCACGCCATGTGTTCGACGGAATTCCTCAAAGAGCCCAAACTTGAAATTTTCCACCTTTTCAAACTCATTTCGATCCAAATTCAAAGCCATGTCTTGGGCGGGAAAAAGGAAAGACATCTCGGGCAAATACGGTTCCCCGTTTCCGATATATGAAAAGGATGAGGATAATACTTTCACGGCAATTAGCGGTTTGGAATTTGTGTCCCACCGAGTCATCGACCTTGACGACATTGAGGCAAAAGACGAGGCGGGGTCGAAAGACCATGCCAACATCCTTCAATACGTCCAAACACTTTGTTGCGCTGGATTCACCCGGATGGACTTGATCGGTTATCGCGAGCTCATGCTCGAATTCTTCTCTACGATGAAAGTTCTTGCCAATAGTACGTTCTCATGTCGATTAGGCAGCAATGACATTCGGGTTGTCGAGCGGGATTTTGAAAGAATTTTTGGGTTGTCGAGCGCGAGTGTCCACCCGACCCCCAAGATAGTGAATTCGACAAGGGTCACTTTTAGGCCGGCATTGCAAGTGTGCTAACGAAAAATCACTCCCGGAATCCATGAACGGCTATTCGCGCCACCGCCGCCTATAAGATCTTGACCCATGTGGTTTTGTACAAGCAGAAGGCTACCAACGTGACAAAACCGGAGCTTTTTGTGCTTCAATGCTTACTCAACGGTTGCCGGCCCTGGCTTTATCCCTTGATCTTGAACGAACTCCATAATATTGTGGAGAAAAAGATGGGAAATAAAACTCCACGACTCTCGTTTGCCTCGTACATCACCGGACTCGCCCGTCACTTTGGGTACGACCCGGCCGCAAACTTTCTTGTGCCTCTCGGGACCTTCAATCTCTCATTAAAGCGCATCCCGGTACCTCGAGCGCAAACCACCGGTGGATCCTCATCACAACCCACTAACGAGCTTAACGAGGTGGCTCCTCAAATCAATTTGGGCTCGAGCCCCGACTAGAATCGATCTCTCGAGGAGAATCGAGCCTTCCAGACGAAGATGTTCGAGAAGCTTCAGTTGATGGACGAGAAAATATACACTATAATCACGTAATTAGTTAATGAAGCCTTCGGAAGATCAAATTTCGTCTCTCTCGCCTCGAAGTTGACGAAGCTTTTCCATTTCTGGTGACCGATTCTCAACCAGATATGGACGTCGATGACAATGCTTCCAACGAGTTCTAATATCCTTCAAAAAATTCGAAAATTCAAAAAAATCCAAAAAAAATAGTTAGTTTGTTATTTGTTTTGTTTGATTGTTTACTTTCACTGTTGTTCATCAAGACAATCTCCATCACGCGATTCGAGATGATGAGAGGATTGCACAGTTCTATTAAGAGCAGCTCGACTATTTAGTCTTTAGTGACATTTTTCTTAATCTTTTCCTCTTTTGATTTGATTTTTATATGTATTTATGGCAATTCGGAGATTGCCAAATTTTTAGAGAGGGGGAGGGTAGTTGAGTAGTGATTTGTATTGTATAATTGCGCAATTTGAATTCGTGGTTTTGTAATAGCTAGTATTTGAACGTGATTGATTGCTATTCCTGCGCTTTATTGTGTTTGTCTGGTTTATCCTGTCAAAGTTGACTATGTGTGATTTGAGATTCTTATCTTTGAGCGTGTATAAGTGCATAAATTTTTCAAAATTTATTATTTATGTATATTTTAAAATGGTACTTGGACGCAAATGATTTTGCAAAACCTTAAAAGCAGCGTTAATTAAAAATCTCTTCATGCAAAATCCTGTGAGTAGCCTGAGTCTTTATCATCTTTGCATGTACTTGAATAGGTTCTATTTTGTGATCTCTTTGAAATCGCAGTGTGTAGTTAGCTTTGAATATGACGATTGGCCACATAAATTACCCTTATCCGGCCATATCCAGATATATTAGCCACTATAAATCCTGAATGAGTCCTTCATAGCTAATATCTATTTTCTATAGCCATGAGTGTTTATGAGTTAACTCTTACGTCTTTAATAGCGTGGGGGTAAGAGTTAGTTATTTTTGTTGGTTATTTGTGTTTTGGAATTATGATCATGGATTTATGAAAAAGTTGTAATAAGTGTTAAGGATCATCATCCTCCAAATAAAATAAAATAAAATAAAAAACAAAATAAAAAAAATAAAACAAAACAAATGAAATGAATAAAGAGGATGATGAATCTTGTTGAGTTGTTGCCTATGTTTATAAAGGCTTGTGTTTAGTATTGTGATTTTCTTATGACGCCTAATGTTTAAGAGGCAAGAGTTGAGTTTGAAAGAAGAAGCGTATCATAAGCTTCTAAATCGTTTAAGTGGTTTGTTCAGAAGTCAATTTTGGGTTTCGAGTTGAGAAATAGCCTAAGTATAAAGGCTATGTTATTATAGTTAAGTAAGGTTTCATTTGAATGAGGTGAAGCACATTGCTTCGTGATTAGAATAATTTGGCGAGTTATTGATCACGTTAGATCGTGAGTTAGCCACACGACTTGTATATTCCATACCCATCCAAATAGCCTACATTACAACCCGTTAAAGACCCTTTTCGATTCTTTGTTAGTTTCACACTTATCATGCGATGGAGAAGTTTTTGATTTTCAGTACTTGTTTATTGTGCATGTATTATGATGATTTGAGCGTATACACGTCCTCATACAAAAGGATACTTGAGTGTTTTTTAGCGTACACGTATATATTACCCTTTGTGAGGATGCATGACTTTGTTTTTGGAGCGACAATGTAATAATGGTCTAGCGTTTGAGTTTACGTTGCAATTATCTATATTTTCAAAATTATGTATGTATCACGACATAACTCTTTGCTTGAGCTTATTTTTATACTTTTTATTCTTTGAAATCATCGTTTGTTCGAGGATGAACAAACCAATTAAGCGTGGGGTAGTTGATTAGCATGCATTTGTCTTGATTTTTGTATATATTTAAGTAGTATTAGTTAGATTTGTGATTAATTTTGGTATAGGTTGGATAGATTGATCATATTTTCATATTTATGTATCTTCGGCTTATTTTACTGTGTGTTGATCGTAATTGTTACAATTGGGTGATTATTCTCTTTCTTTTCCCCATACAACTAAAGTAGCCGAGAAAGCTCAGTACTGAAAGAATGAAGCTTGCCAACCATTGAGAGAACCGAGAGATGAGAATGAGCAATCGGTGAAAAAGTAGCCAAGGAGCAGCCGTCGATCGACAACAAGCGTCGACGCGGTGTCGATGCCACCATGCTGCCTGCGTCGAAGGAAACTGTCAACCGACGCGTCAAGAACCACGCACCACCATCGATCGACGCTCAGCGTCGTTGGTGGTCGACGCAGTAGACACCGTCGATCGATGCTCCTCGACGGTCGATCGACGGTCGTAATTTTCTAGCAATTTTACCGCGATTCCCTCCTCGTCCGAATCTATAAATAAGACGTTTCTCTTCAGCTGGATAGAGCGCGACATAGAGGGACGAAACCCTAATTTCGAACCTCTTGGGGCTGACAACCTAAGAGTGTTCTTGTATATTTCTAAATTTTATCCTTTCCCGACTCAGACTTCAGTTTTTAGACTTTAGTAGATTTTAGATCGTTACTCGTAGCTTAACTAGATTAATTTGGGTAGATTTCAGTAGTTTACTTCCTCGATTGAACGATGTTACTCTCCTTCATTAATTAGTAAGTTTTCAATTTCCTTTACTCTACTATTTTAATTCTTCATAGCTTAGATTATGAACTTTTATTGCGTTTGTGATGCTCTTGATTCGTATTTATAGTTGTGTTCCTAAGATTCTCATACTTTTTAATTATATGCTTGTTAGGAGTTCTTATTAGAATAGTTGTTATTCAAAACCCAATTGTTGCTTCCTTCAAGATTTTCATGGTTAATCGTGTTCTTGTCTATTTTGGGTTTATCATATTGAATTTGTTGATGGTTGTTGGCTAGAACTTACGGGTCTAGTGACTAGAATCATTTAGAACTATCAATTGGGATTGTTGGGTGTTTAATCTACAAGTCGTGATCGACAACCCCAGCTCGTAGGCTAAGTGTTCGATGAAATGCCTATTGGTCGTGGAGAGGATTCTAGAGCTCCAGATCCCCATTTTCTTAAGTCTTTTCAAAGATTTTGATTTCATTGTTCATTTTTTATATCAACGTCTTGATTCTGAGTGTTTAGACTAGATTTTCTTTGTTATTTTCTCGTTCGTGAATGAAACGCAAAATCTACCTTTGATTAGTATTCCTCGAGAGACTAAACTCGAGTCAACTTACCAACCTACAAGTGACCTCGTACTCTTGCGAGCGAACTTTAAGCTTGATAAACTTATTTTTAAAAGTAGGTACGGAAAGTTCGATTCACTGAGTAGAGGCCCCTCTGCAGCAAATAGTGCAGCCAAGAGAATTTTACAAAGTGGATTTTACTACCCTTCARTTTATAGAGATTGTACTGATTTYGTTCGTTGTTGTGACAGGTGTCAAAKAATGGGAAATATATCGAAGAGACATGAGATGCCTCTAACTAACATCATTGAAGTTGAACTTTTTGATGTATGGGGAATCAATTTCATGGGGACATTTTTAAATTCGTATAGATACAAATACATCCTTCTCACGGTGGATTATGTATCATGGAAGCAATTTCAACAAAGATGAGCAATGCTAAAGTGGTGCTAAGTTTCTTTCATAGAAATATTGTAACTCGATTCGGAGCACCGAGAGCCCTAAATTGCGATGGAGGATCTCATCTTTTTAACAAATGGTTAGAGATCACATTGGAGATATATGTAGTGAAGCATCGAGTAACTACTGCTTATCATCYACAAGCMAATGGTCAAGCTGAGTTGGCCAATAGAGAAATCAAGCAAAATATTTAGAAAGCATGCATTAACCGACAAGATTRGTCATTCATATGGATRATGCCTTGTGGGCATATAGAATAGTGTACAAAACACCTTTGGTGATGTTGCCATTTCAATTAGTTTATGAAAATTCGTGCCACCTAAAGGTCGAATTAGAGAACAAAGCTTATTGGGCCRTTAAGAAGTTAAATCTTGATTTAAAGATGATCGAGAAAGAAAGACGAATTYAACTTAATGAGTTAGATGAGTTTCAAGCAGGAGCATATGAGAACTCCCGAGTGTACAAGGAGRKAACTAAATGATTCCATGACAAGGGGTCAGTAAAATGTGAATTTAAGGTGGGAGATAAAGTACTTTTATTAATTCATGTCTTAAAATATTTTAAAGAAAGTTGAAGTCTCGATGGTCTGGCCCTTTTGCAGTAAAAAAGATGATGAAAAATGGAGTTCTTGAGTTGATTTAATCGGAAGAAAAAATAAATATATATATATATATATATATATATATATATATATATATATATATATATATATATTGGAAATAGGCAGAGGATCAAAACTTATTACATAGAGCAAAGAGAAATTACTTCCATCACCTTGATCGCACCTTGATGCAAGAGCATGTCTAGCTAAAGTCTTAAAACTAAGCGCTGGCCTTGAGACAACCCCATGTTGTACGTTACATAGTTAGTATAGTATTTACTCTCATTTAAAAAAATCAATTCTCTGACAGAGTATCGACTGATACTTGGACCGCTACTGGGTATTATTTTTTAGACACCCATTACAACCAAAGTATCAACTGATACTTGGATCACTATAGGGTGATGTTTTTCAGGCACTCGCTATCGACCCAGTTATTGGTTGATAATGAGGTCTATAACGTGACACCACTTACATATAAAAACACAGAAAAACTCAAATTTATTTCAAAAAAAAATCTCCTATTTTTCTTTGTGGGAACAGCCCAGATCCCTTGCCTCAACTTCTTTGAAACCCTCTAACTTTTTTGTTCTAAACATAAAACTAAATCAAGATAGTGCAATTCATGAGAAAATCCAAGATCAAGGTATGTAGATTTTGACTTTTGAATTTAGAGATCTGAGTTAAGGAAATTGGGAACTTTTTGAATTATGCTTGGAACTTTAAACCTTGATGCTTTTTAGAATTATATTGATTGAATTGCTTAAGACTTTGTGAAGGATATTCCAAGTTTTGATCGTATGATTGAATTGTCATTGGGGAATTATATCTAATATTTTGTATGCATGCTTAGACTTTCACATGTTATGAGTTGTTATGTGGCAAAAGCATGAAGCTTGAGTTCATTGATGATTGTAGACTTGAGATTTAGAAGCATGGAGGATGAACTCGTTGATTATGTAGACTTGAGGTCAAATTAGTTGAAGTTTGGGGGAATATTTATAATTATGATGATCAATTGGGCTTAAAGATTTTGAAATTATCTTGAATTATGAACGTATCATGATTGAGTATTTAATTGAATTAATTGAGTCCATTGGGAGTAAATTATGATCTCTATATTATATTTGAAATAAACCTTTAACTAAAGATTTGTTTGTAGAAAATAGATCCGCTGAAAGTTCTTTCAATTGTTGAAAGAACACTAATGGAAAAGGTAAGGAAACTTGAGGTCGCCGACGTGCTGCCGTGCCGCTCGCTGCTGCCGTTTGTATGCTGGTCTTGACAGAAAAATGAAAAGAAAGTGAAGAAGAGAAGAAGGGGCGGGACGGGACGCATAATTAGAGCTGCGTCCTGATTTTTATTTATTTATTTATTTTGCAAATTGGTCCCAGGACGACAGTGACAATGACGTCCCTTTTTATCTTTATTTTTTACATTTTGGCACAGAACGTTGTTGCCATTAGAATCCCGATATTTTTTTTATTTTTTTTTTACAAATTGGTCCCGGGATGCCAATACAATGACATCCCTCTTTTAATTTTTTTCAACTTTACCCAAATAAATGTATAAATATGTCAAAATAGTGCAGGATGCTTGTGATAATCGCGGCCCGCATTTGGAAACGCATTTATCACTAATGTTTCCATACAAATATTTAACTTATTCCCATGCTAATTTGTTAATATTATTAAAATATATATTTATTATTTAATTATCCCTTTTATTTCTCCCTAGAGTAGCGATTTTTTTAGCTAACTTTGCCATCTTATCTTTGTTTCTTTCATTACAGATAAATTTCATCAATGGTTTTTTTAAATAAATCATATCCAATCACCACTTTGATGGTTTGTTTCAAAAGCTCTGTTCTAAAAATCGCCCTAAGCGACGCCTAGGCGCTAGGCGCCACCAATTCGCCTACGATTTTTGAAAATCGGCTAAAGAAATCGTCAGGCGCCCTAGACGCTGCCTAGGCGCCCTCGGCGCCCAAGCTTAGGCGCTTTTTTTTTAAAAATTTTCTGGCCTAAAACAACGTCGATTTTGGGCCTATTTTTTTGATTATTTTGATTTTGTAATGTATGCTATGGTATTTTTATTTGATTAATGACTTTATGGATTTATTTTGTTTTGAACTTTGAATTGAACAATAGTTTTAAACTTGTGAATTGTAACTTGTGATTATTACTTTTACTTTTGAATTGTCATAGATTTTATTGTGTAGTAGGTATTATGTTGAACTATTAAATAATTGGATGTAATGTTATAAATTAAAGTATTTATTCTCAAATTCTAGATCTCGCCTAGACCCCACCTAGACCCCGCCTAGGGCGCCCTAGGCGCTAGGCACTGGCCTGTCGCCTAGCGATTTTTAGATGGCCATCAATCGTTAAAAAATAAGCTCATAGTTCAGTTCGATTTTCTTCTCAAATAATTCATTTTCTTTTTATATTTTATACACTTTTATTTTATGTTATATAAATTTATATAGGTGGATTTGTTAATTGATATAGACATCAACAGGTTTTGTGATAATTAAGGATTAATAAATGTCACATACATAGTGTTTCTTTCCAATAAGAACATTAAAAAAGAGAAAAACAAAGTAAAGAGGAACCCAACTACCGACGGTCAATCGAATTTCGTCTTAATTACGGGTTCCTTGTACATATGCTTTGCAATAGTGATTTATTTGTTCGGGCGTGTCCATTGTGTCACATGTGACATCAATAAAGGTAGTTAAAGTGGAAAATTTTCATAATATTTGATTTAACAATCCCACAAACGACGGCTCAATCACATCATTTTCCGCATTAGGGTCATTCATAGAATTGATCATAGATTAGATTCTGATCTCAAACAGTAGCAATATATAAATAGATCTGTGTTTGATTATTTGAGCGTTTTTTAAAAATCTAATTTTATACAAACCCAGTTTTTTTTTTTCCTCTTTTAATTACAAAACTAATTATCATATGTTACATGTTATTTTATATTCAATAATACTATTTTGAAAAATATAGTTTTATCTCCTTCTAAGTTTTATATAAAACAATTTTATTTTATATTTCTAAAAAAAGTTATATTAAACGGATCCAGTGTTCTAAAAGGCTCTGTTCTAAAAATCGGCTAAAAAAATCGACGGGCGCCCAAGGCACCTAAGTCGGTGCATAGACGCCAGGCTAGTGTTTTATTTTTTTTTTAATTTTTTTTTGCCCAAAACGACGTTGTTTTTGGACCTGTTTTTTTTTTATTATTTTAATTTTGTAATGTATGCTATGGTATTTTTATTTTAATAATGAACTTATGGATGTATGCTGTTTTGAACTTTGAATTGAACAATAGTTTTAAACTTGTGAATTGTAACCTATGATCATTACTTTTAGTTTTGAATTGTCATAAACTTTATTGTGTAGCAAGTAGTATGTTGAATTATTAAATGGTTTTTAAATTAGGGTATTTATTCTTAAATTTTAGGCCCCGCCTAACGCCTAGCAGCCGCCTAATGATTTTTAGAACACTGCTAAAAGGCGATGCCTAGGCGTGAGGCGTGGGAAAAACGCCTCGTCTAGTGTCTAGGCGTGTGAAAAGGCGGTCAACTTATTTTGTTGACCGTCTAGGCGCGCCTAGGCGTGAAAATGCGCATGTTTTTTAGATGAGTAACCTGATTTTTTTTTTTAATTTAGCAAAATATTACAAAATATATAATGACATCATCAAAAAATGATCAAATAATTAATATTTTGCAAAAATTATTGTAAGAGCGTCTTATGCAAGCGATTAACTTTTTCAGTAAAATATCATGTTTTTATTGTGAAATTCATACTTTTCAGAAAAATGTGAATATTTGTTTTGAAAAATATAATTTTATATATTAAAAGTATAATTTATGATTTGAAAAGTATGAACATTAAATGAAACTGTTAATAGTACATTGATTTTGTATATATAATTAATAATTTGCTAACTATATCGAAATATATGTAGATATATTTGTTAAATATATATTTTTTTTACTTATTATAACAATATAATAAATAAAATAATAAAAATATTTAAAAATATCTTTTATCGTCTAAACTTCGCCCAAGCACATTTAAACTTTCAAACCTCGAGGCCTGATATTACGGCGTTACAACGCCTCAATGTTTTTTAACCAAATGTACTTAAAATTCATTGAATTTGAGTCTGGCAAAGAGTTGATATCACGTGTGAAACTGTCTATTACATTTTCCAATTCTATTAAAAGGTTAGGGGATTTGAGAATTTGTGTAATCATTAGATATTGCAATATCTTGAATCATTTGGCGTTTAATGATAATTTATCTTACGTAAAAGCCTCTTTTTGGACCAAATCCTATTTTCATATTTTATTGGCCACCCATTGATTTATTTCAAAAAATGACAAGGAGGTGATCGGTACCGGTGATGCCATACATGGCAATAGTGTTTTGATTTTGAAGTCAATATTTAATGAGATGATGAAAATGAAAGAGTCGATTATGACGAGTAAATTGTGGATGCGGGTACAAAGCTCTGTTGACCATTCAGTGTGTGCAAACGTAGCAAAGTAGTGGGTATTTTCTTTTTTAAAAGTGGGACTATTATTCTCTGTCCAACACTAAGTATCATCATACCTATATTGTCAACGCCCTATCATAGATGCATATAATAATTTTCGTACTTTCCACACTACCCTAAAACTATGCTCCTTGAAGCAAAATATACTAGGCCATTTCGATCAAGTCATACAAATATTTACTTGAATTTGAGAGTTTAGATCTCTAAGAACAATCTCAATCATATTATTTTTCTAGTGCCATTTCGGGTATCTTATTTTGCCAAAAATGTAGGTGAACTCAAAGAGTTTTTTTATACTATCTTAGTCAAGTAAATTACACTAAACAAGTGTTATGTCAAAGGGGTCGCGCACCGCCATGGTGCACGGAAGCAGAAACAACCCATGTGGCGATGAGTATATACCTCTTCGAACATATTAGAGAAGTATGAAGGCAGTTCGGCAAGCTTCGATTGTGTGGCAATCGGATTAAAGGAACAAAGAAGGAAAAAGAAACAGACTCGTGGAGAATAATAATCTTATTAAACTCCGACTCGTTGTTAGGAGTTACGTGTTTCTTGTTACAAAGTTCAATAGGACGAGTGGCCTATTTATACACTACGATTGCTAGGGCTAGGGTTTGGCTTGCCTCTTCCTCGAGCTACTCTGCTATTCCTAACACTTCGGCCATCAGCGCCGCTCGACTAGAAAAACCCTAATCTAAACGTTATACATGACCAAATACGTTCGGCCCAAAAACACGTATGAGAAACCCGTCCGTAAAGGTAATCTACCTAACAAAGACACGCCCCACACAAGGAAACATATCGTACATGAAGGTCTTTTTTTGCCAAGAAAGACTCTGGCTGGACTTTGGCTTTAAGAAGCCGGATCAGCCCAGTAAATCCCATCCCGTTCGCTTGGCATGGGCTTGCTCGTCCTGCTCGGCCCACATCGCTTGTTGTTGGGCTACGCACGAAGCCTGGCCCGCACGTGCCCGAATAACTCAGAAAGTCTCGTGCGATGCATACCGTTCCACGCTCGTCTCTCCCGCTCGTCCTTTCTTGGAATCCTTGGCGTGTGCCTCGGCTTGGTCTCGTACGCACATGCCTGCCTGTCGGTCGCGCCCGTCCCTTCGGCATGTCCCGTGTACCGTTGCCAGTCGGTCCACTCAACTTGGTCCGCATGCCTTGATCTCAGTGCCATGTGCCATTCTCGGTAAACACATGTGCCTAATGTCTCGACAGCCTCTATCGAACAGCCTCGGTGACTGTGCGTCGAAAGACGCGTCGATGACCCGCGTTGTCGATTCAAATGGCACGGGCCATGACAGTTAGCTGACTAACTTAAATAGTGTTAAATTAAGAATTTTTGTAATCTTAGATCTCATTAATTAACAATACTCAACAAGGTCAATCAATTAGATGTAGGGGTGTTAATCCGATTTAGGTTAACCGGTTAGTCGTCGGTTACTAATTGGTTGACCAGTTACGGTAAACCGCTGACCGGCGATTTTAGTTATAACCGTAACCGTCAACTGGTTCTCGGCAGTTAGGTTACGGTTAATCTGACCGACTAATCATAACCGCCGGTTACAACCGACCATTTAAAAAAAATAAAAAATTCAGCAGTTAAACCGACCCGGTTAAAAACCGTTTGAAATCAACGGAACAGATCAAATAGCCATTGATGATCAACAACTGAGATTAAAAAAAATTATCCGTTGGCGGTTAACTGTGGTTAACCGGTTTAACCGTCGGTTAACCGGTTAACCAAATTGGTTACGGCTAGATTTTCAAATTTGTTTTTTTTTTTATTCCATTTGACACCTATAAATAACCCACTCTCCAACACCAATCCTTACACCAATTTATCTCTACTATTCTTTTCTTCTATTGTATTTTCAAGTTTCAAGTCAAGTTGCTAATTTGTTCAAAAAATAATATTAATAATATTCTTATTCTTCTTAATCTCGTTTTACTTAATTCTCTTTTATAATATTACTATGGCAAGCTCTTCTCGTAATGTCAATACCAATACTCAAAACTCTTCTCATCAAGGTCGAGGATCTCGACGAGAATATTCGGCCGTTGCCGAAGATTATGTTCCCGATGAGATGATGGATGAAGAAGTTGAAAACTTATATAATCAAATCAACTTCGGCGAGAAAAATCAAACCAATTTCAAAGAGGATTTACCCACCTCCGACGAATCCGAATTGCCGACCTCCGTCAATTTGGATGAAGACGAGGAGGAAGCAGGTGATATGCCAGTGCCTCAATCGAGATTAAGAAATATCAATCCCCCATCTTCCGATTGCATTTCACAAGAATGATGGTCAACGGTGAATCTCGGGCACAATACAATTATTGCAAGAGTCATTACGCCTTTGGTTCTAAAAATAATAGAGGTTGCGGGTCGCTCAAATACCACATAAAGAAGAAGCATCCCGAAAAACGGCGTTGATAGCTCCCAAACACAAACAAACGTCTCATCTTCATTTATCACTGGCATCGGGATCGGCGGCCAAGGTACGAGTTCGAATTTATTTCAATATAACAAAAGTGGTCATAGAAAATTTCTTGCAAGATTTATTTCCATTATGGGTCTTCCTTTTAATCATGGGTATAGTAGTCATTATGAGGATTATAATAGGGGTGCATTTAACCCATCTAGCACTAGGATTTTACAAAATAAAGTGACTCGCGATATTTAAAAAATGGTTGGTGAGTATAAGTTGAATTTGATTTCAATATTTGATAGTTTGTCTCAAAGTGTCTCTAAATGTTCGGATATTTAGACAGATTCCTTTCATAGTAATAATCATATGGGAATTACATGACATTGGATTGATAATTCTTGGACTTTATAAACATGTTTAATTGCATATAGGGAGTTTAATAGTACGCATACCGCGGTGAATATTTTGCGCAAAATATCCAACATTTTGTTCGAGTATCATTTACGTAACAAGATTTTTTCAATTTCATTTGTTAATGTCGCCGTTAATATGGCTAGTTTAGATTTGTTAAAAAAAATTTGTCAACCTACTATTGGTGGTAAATTTTTTTATGTTATTATATAAAATATAATAAAGTGCGATCATCTAAATAATTATTTCATAAGTTCAAAAAAAGAAAAAACATGAAATTAGAATAATATAAAAAAAAACAAAACAAAAAAGATATTTTGAAAAATCAGTTGTTGTGTCAAAAATATTAATTGTAGAGTTTTGTATACAAAATATGTAGTTTTGTAATATAATACTTAATAAATTTCAAAACATAAAATAAAAAAAATTATATAATAAAATTTTGTTTAATTTTATATAATTATTTAATAAAATTGAAAACCAAAACTTTAGAAATATTATTGAATAATAGTATAGGGAATTTCTACGGTAGAGTCATAATACCATACTTTACCCGCACTAACCAATAGATTTATATAAAAAGATTCTTAATTCTTAAATGTGGTGATATGCAAATCATTGATTGGATTATGATAAATGGGTATTGTATTATGCAGGGATTGTATTATTTTACAATATATAAGTCATTAAAGAATTTAAAGTAAGTTATATAAATAAACATTTGATCATGCATAATTAATTAATTAATTAATTAATTAATATTTATAAAAAAAAACATGAAAAAATACTAAAAGATATTATAAAATAAATCTCAATATACTTTTAAATTAGATTAATATATAATAAAGTGTGATTAAGTTCAAAATGAATATATTTTTTTTTATTTTACTTATGCAATTTATAATTACTTATGTGTGTGTGTGTGTTTTGTTTTATATTTTAAATAATTCTTTATAAAGTTTTAATTTTTTTCACCATTTTTTTAAATTTCCATATTTATTTATATATTTTATAGTTATTATAACTTTTTAATCTTCAAGTTTATTGTATAAGTATTTAAAATTTAATTATAAATTTATATATTTTATTTATCCAAATTTATATATTTTCAATAGTATTTATAATTTAATTATAAATATATATATATATATTTTATGTACCCGAATTTATATATTTTTCAATAGTATTTTATAGTTTTATTCTTTATTATTTTTATTTTTAATTTTTATAATTTTATATTTTCTCTAATAATTACTCAGAACTTATTTATGTTTTTTTTAACTAATTTATAGTTTTTTAGATTTTTTTATATGTTTTATAGTGGATTGTTGATAACATATTTTTTCGTACATATTGAGACTTAATAAATTAGGTTTCAACTATTGTTTATACGCTTTTAATGTTTACTTTAATTCATATTATTTGCACTTTATTATGTGCTTGGTTGTTTTATATTGTTTGGTTGGATTGAGTTTAAAGATGAAGACATGGGCTGAATAAAGTGAAAAGAATAGTCTATTGGACCAAGATTTGAGCAAACCCAGGAAGTCAAATAATCAATGGAGGTCAGAAAATCATTAACGACCCCATTAGCGGTCGGGAATCGAGTCGCTAATGTGGGCCATTAAAGAATACCATTAGCAACCCAATTAGCGGTCGATACTTAGCCCGCTACTGCGAGCTATTTTCAATAAGACCATTAGCGACCCCATTAGTGGTCAATAGCCGGGTCAATAATGATCTAAAAATGTTACCACATCGGGTTTGAATAACGGGATCTCATTTTAGACTATAAAAGGAGGATCAAGAAACTGAAAAAGACATCTTCCATCATCTTTAACATTCTTCGACATCTTTCACCATCAAAAACACTACAAAGTGTGTGATAGAGAAAATTAAGGAGAGTTTGGAGGAGAAATACGAAGAACGGAAGATCGAAGGATCCACGCATCCCTCGTGGTTTATCTTTCTAATTTTTCTTATGAATATTATGTGTTCGATGAAATATCTAGATGAATGTTTAATCATGTCTAGTTAATTCATTTGTATTCTGGTGTTTGGTAACCATGAATGAATAGTGTTTTGAGCTTTTATTTCAATCAAGCATCTGGACCTTTAAATATTTTTTATTCTTGATTTACATATATGCATAATTACAAAATAAATTATGATTATTAGTTATAACAATTTATAAATCGAGAGACGGGTTTCAATATAATTATGAATTCGAAACTCTCAAATTAATAAGAACAATAGATTAAAGATTAGAGTTGATGTTGTGTTTTTGAATATTTTTTGAGTCCTAATTGCGATTGAAAATGCGTATAGCATCTAAAACTCATAGTTTAATCACTTAGGGAAAGGTTAATTATATTTGTGATTAACATATATTGAATTGATTCAAACAATACTTGGTTGATTGAAAAGGTTTTACATTCGAGTATGATACATTTACTATTTTTGTGTTGTTGATTAACACGAATTTGTCCTTATTTTAGTTAGTTTTTGTTATTAATTACGGTATAAGTTGGATAGATTAAGCATATTTTCATAATTTTGTATCTCCAACTGAAAGGATGAAGCTTGCCAACCATTGCGAGAACCGAGAGATGAGAATGAGCAATCGGTGAAAAAGTAGCCAAGGAGCAGCCGTCGATCGACAACAAGCATCGACGCGGTGTTGATGCCACCATACTGCCTGCGTCGAAGGCAACTGTCAACCGAAGCATCGAGAACCACGCACCACCATCGATCGACGCTCAGCGTCGTTGGTGGTCGACGCAGTAGACACCGTCGATCGATGCTCCTCGACGGTCGTAATTTTCTGGCAATTTTACCACGATTCCCTCCTCGTCTTAATCTATAAATAAGACGTTTCTCTTCAGCTGGATAGAGCGCGACATAGAGGGACGAAACCCTAATTTCGAACCTCTTGGGGCTGACAACCCAAGAGTGTTCTTGTATATTTCTAAATTTTATCCTTTCCCGACTCAGACTTCAGTTTTTAGACTTTAGTAGATTTTAGATCGTTACTCGTAGCTTAACTAGATTAATTTGGGTAGATCTCAGTAGTTTACTTCCTCGATTGAACGATGTTACTCTCCTTCATTAATTAGTAAGTTTTCAATTTCCTTTACTCTACTATTTTAATTCTTCATAGCTTAGATTATGAACTTTTATTGCATTTGTGATGCTCTTGATTCGTATTTGTAGTTGTGTTCCTAATATTCTCATACTTTTTAATTATATGCTTGTTAGGAGTTCTTATTAGAATAGTTGTTATTCAAAACCCAATTGTTGCTTCCTTCAAGCTTTTCATAGTTAATCGTGTTCTTGTCTATTTTGGGTTTATCATATTGAATTTGTTGATGGTTGTTGGCTAGAACTTACGAATCTAGTGCCTAGAATCATTTAGAACTATCAATTGGGATTGTTAGGTGTTTAATCTACAAGTTGTGATCGACAACCCCAACTCGTAGGCTAAGTGTTCGATGAAATGCCTATTGGTCGTGGAGAGGATTCTAGAGCTCCAGATCCCCATTTTCTTAAGTCTTTTCAAAGATTTGATTTCATTGTTCATTTTTTATATCAACGTCTTGATTCTGAGTGTTTAGATTAGATTTTCTTTGTTATTTTCTCGTTCGTGAATGAAACGCAAAATCTACCTTTGATTAGCATTCCTCGAGAGATTAGACTCGAGTCAACTTACCAACCTACAATTGACCTCGTACTCTTGCGAGCGAACTTTAAACTTGATAAACTTATTTTTAAAAGTAGGTACGGAAAGTTCGATTCACTGAGTAGAGGCCCCTCTGCAGCAAATAGTGCAGCCAAGAGAATTTTACAAAGTGGATTTTACTACCCTTCAGTTTATAGAGATTGTACTGATTTCGTTCGTTGTTGTGACAGGTGTCAAAGAATGGGAAATATATCGAAGAGACATGAGATGCCTCTAAACTAACATCATTGAAGTTGAACTTTTTGATGTATGGGGAATCAATTTCATGGGGACATTTTTAAATTCGTATAGATACAAATACATCCTTCTCACGGTGGATTATGTATCATGGAAGCAATTTCAACAAAGATGAGCAATGCTAAAGTGGTGCTAAGTTTCTTTCATAGAAATATTGTAACTCGATTCGGAGCACCGAGAGCCCTAAATTGCGATGGAGGATCTCATCTTTTTAACAAATGGTTAGAGATCACATTGGAGATATATGTAGTGAAGCATCGAGTAACTACTGCTTATCATCCACAAGCCAATGGTCAAGCTGAGTTGGGCCAATAGAGAAATCAAGCAAAATATTTAGAAAGCATGCATTAACCGACAAGATTGGTCATTCATATGGATGATGCCTTGTGGGCATATAGAATAGTGTACAAAACACCTTTGGTGATGTTGCCATTTCAATTAGTTTATGAAAATTCGTGCCACCTAAAGGTCGAATTAGAGAACAAAGCTTATTGGGCCATTAAGAAGTTAAATCTTGATTTAAAGATGATCGAGAAAGAAAGACGAATTCAACTTAATGAGTTAGATGAGTTTCAAGCAGGAGCATATGAGAACTCCCGAGTGTACAAGGAGGGAACTAAATGATTCCATGACAAGGGGTCAGTAAAATGTGAATTTAAGGTGGGAGATAAAGTACTTTTATTAATTCATGTCTTAAAATATTTTAAAGAAAGTTGAAGTCTCGATGGTCTGGCCCTTTTGCAGTAAAAAAGATGATGAAAAATGGAGTTCTTGAGTTGATTTAATCGGAAGAAAAAAAAAAAAAAAAAAAAATATATATATATATATATATATATATATATATATATATATATATATATATATATATATATATATATTGGAAATAGGCAGAGGATCAAAACTTATTACATAGAGCAAAGAGAAATTACTTCCATCACCTTGATCGCACCTTGATGCAAGAGCATGTCTAGCTAAAGTCTTAAAACTAAGCGCTGGCCTTGAGACAACCCGATGTTGTACGTTACATAGTTAGTAGTAGTTTACTCTCATTTAAAAAAATCAATTCTCKGACAGAGTATCGACTGATACTTGGACCGCTACTGGGTATTATTTTTTAGACACCCATTACAACCAAAGTATCAACTGATACTTRGATCACTATAGGGTGATGTTTTTCAGGCACTCGCTATCGACCCAGTTATTGGTTGATAATGAGGTCTATAACGTGACACCACTWACATATAAAAACACAGAAAAACTCAAATTTATTTCAAAAAAAATTCTCCTATTTTTCTTTGTGGGAACAGCCCAGATCCCTTGCCTCAACTTCTTTGAAAACCCTCTAACTTTTTTGTTCTAAACATAAAACTAAATCAAGATAGTGCAATTCATGAGAAAATCCAAGATCAAGGTATGTAGATTTTGACTTTTGAATTTAGAGATCTGAGTTAAGGAAATTGGGAACTTTTTGAATTATGCTTGGAATTTTAAACCTTGATGCTTTTTAGAATTATATTGATGGAATTTCTTGAGACTTTGTGAAGGATATTCCAAATTGGATAGATTAAGCGTATTTTCATAATTTTGTTTCTCCAACTTATTTTACCGTGATTTGATCATTATTGATGCAAACGGGTGATTATTCTCTGTTTTTTCCCATAAAGCTAAGTAACCGGAGAAGCTCAGCACTAAATAGATGAAGTTTGACAACCGAGAGATGAAATCGAGCTATTCGGTGAAGAATTAGCAAGTTTTATGGGTTAGCGGTCACCCTTACCGCTAAGACCTACCGTTAAGCCCTAGCGGTCATGATACCGCTACCTTAATCGCTAGAGGACGACATAGAGCTCCCAGACCAAGTTAATGGTGGACTTAACAGTTACCTGACCGTTAGCCCAACCGTTAGGATGCGACAGAGAGCTTAGCGGCACACTTAACGATCACCATTAACGCTAGACCAACCGTTAAGTGTGGACAGAGACATTCAGAGAGAGGTTAACGGTAGCGTTAGCGGTAACCCATACCGCTAAGCTGACCGTTAACGTGCCAGATAGTTAAATTTATATAATTATTCTTCCTGTTTAAATTCTTAGTTTATAAATCAAAAACAAACAAAACCCAGAATTATACTTATTCGTGTGAAACTTTGTGATAAAACACATTGAGAATTCCGATTGGTTGTTCCTTGAGAATCGACTCGGTTTAGCTTACCAACCTACACGTGAACTCGTACTCTTGCGAGCAAGCTTTCAATTTTTGACAAATATTTATAAAAGTAGGTACACAAAAGCTTAAATCAGAATTTAGGCGCTGTTGCTGGGGAACAACACAAAGGTTTTTAAGATATTTATTTATTTTACTTTCCGTTATTTTGTCTATTTGTATAATTGAGATTAGGACACATTTTGCCATTCGATACGTTTGATCTGTTGTTGAGTACATGCAAGGTAGACGGTCACTTCGACTTGAGCTTGCACCATTCATTGACAACATTCATCGTTCTAATCAAGCAAGGCTCCCGCCTATTTCCGTTCCGGCAAATGATTCTTCCATCACTACTGATTCTGTTTGCGACGATATTCCTGGAACAATGTCAAGAGCAGCTAATTCTGTTCATAATGAGATCCTAAATAGTGAGCGGCCCAGACACCCTCCACCCTGCAATAGGGGAGAATATGGCAGCTAGCCAATTCACTACGGGGGCCCGGTACAACCCAAAGCGTATTCGGAAGACCTCCAGCGGATTATGGAGAACCGAAATGAGGATAGAGATGGTCAGCGTAATGAACGTGCTGACAATTACGAAAGACCCCCCTCCAAAAATGGACGCGTGGACCAGTGGCTGACTAATCAGAATGATCGTTACAATTATGATGAGAGGTACGAGCATGATGATTATTATGAGAAACTTCATCGCGCCTCGCAGTGCGCACCGGAGCCTCGACAACGTGATTTTGCAATCCCTCGAGTTGGCCCTTATAGTTCTGCTATCGTGCTGAGACGGACTGCCAGAGACTTTGAATTGAAACCTCACCAAGTTAACAACCTTCCGACGTCTCATGGTCTTTCTCATGAGGACCCGTTGGCGTTCTTAAGGAATTTTATGCCAAAGTTAGTAGAATGCCGGCTTTAGGACTTCATCGTGAAGATTTGCAAATGGTATGTTTCCCGAGTTGCCTGGAGGATAAAGCTAAGTCTTGGCTTCTTTCTCTGGAGCCGAGATCACTGACAGACTGGGACATGGTTAGTGATAATTTTGTGAACCAGTATTATTTAGCCCAAATGACAGGCCATAGACTGAGACAAATTGCTTGTTTTGATCAGCAAGATGGGGAATTATTCCACGAAGCGTGGGAGCACTACAAGACAGTTTTGCAAGCTTGCCCACATCACAAAAACTCCCAAGGTATGGTTAATCAATTTTTCTACGAAGTTTTATCACATTCATACAAGAACCAAGTCGAGACTGCTTCCGGAGGAGATTTTGGGAACTTGACCGCCACAAAAGCTAAGCAGTTATTCAAAAAGATGAGCGAGAAATCCAGGTAAATGAAATCCCATCCCCGAAAGATAATAGTCAACGAAATTTCTGTAACGCCAAAAGCGATGGACAAAGAGATGGCAGCCTTGAAGGCTGACTTAGCATCTTCGAAAAAGGCAAATGAAATATGTGCTCGATGTGGAGCACCGGGACATTTGGCGAGTGTGTGCACAACAATGTTTAACGACGAGCAAGAGGAGGAGGTCCATGCCATTCAGAACTATCAGCACCAACCACCTAATTCCAGGCAGAAATATACGAAGAATAATGATCCCTACTCAAAAACATACAATTCAGGTTGGCGTGATCACCCGAATTTCAAGTTTGGTCCTGGGAGTTCGAATCATGTGCCGATGCCACCACAGACCGACCCGCAGTACCTGCCACCACCCCACCAAATAAATATCCGACTAAGGGGCCAACACCTACTCCAGTGCAACCAAATGATTAGTTGCTAGTTTGGCAGCAAAACCAGGTTGCCAAGACTTTGCGTAATAGAGAAAGAATTGCACAATTAACTGTGCAAGTCAATAAGAAGGGCGCACGACTAGAGCCAGGATACATTGTTAAAAGAACATTCAAAATCTATGAACAATATTGAGACAATTTTGGGCCAAATGGCAGCGACTATGGCGTAGGCGTCAAACGAAAAAGGGAAACTCCCAAGTCAAACCAAGCAGGCTTCAGTCGTTCATGTTTTGCGAAGTGGAAAGAAGACAAATAATGGCTTCGAGCAAGATAAGGAAGAAGAAGAGTACAGAATTCCGACCACGGTCCCACATACACCAGTGGACCAAATGCACAAGTCACCAAATCCATATGTTCCGGGATCATTAAAGGGGAAATTCTCGAACCAAGTCCCCGCTCCAACGACATTTGACGAGCCTATCAAGCCTTCGACTTAGCAGCCGAAGCAGTTGACAACCACAATTCGCGATACAGTTCCTTTTCCCAATCGTTTATGTCTGGCTAAAGAAAATAAGAAATTCATGGATCTCTACAATTTGCTGAAGAATGTCAATATTAACCTTCCTCTTTTAGATATGATCAAGACAATGCCAGCATACGTTAAGTTTTTCAAAGAGCTTGCTTCAAGTGAAAGACGTTTGGCGACGAACCAGTGTGTGGAGTTGACGAGAGAGGTAAGTTCCATATGCAAGAAACTGTTACCTCCAAAAGAAAGAGATCATGGAAGCTTTTGTATAACTATTTTGCTCGAGAATGGGCAAAATGCATGAGGAATGCTGATGAAGCCAACCACAACGTGCCTCCAATTGGTGGATCAATCGATAAGGAAACCCTTGGGTATTGTTGAAGATGTGCTTGTGCAAGTTGGTGAGATGGTGATCCCAGTCGGTTTTATTATTCTTGATGTTGGTGAGGTGCCGAGTGAAGGCAAAGAACGCACTATTTTGCTGGGCAAGCCATTAATTTTTACCTCTCATACGTTGATCGATGTGCATAAGGGGAGAATGACCTTGTCCATTTTGGGCGAATCAGTGACGTTCACACTTAAAGATATTCATAATACTCCATCTTCGTTCATGAGAGATGATTGTTCTTTTGTTGATCCAATTGCATCTTGTGTCCATGAACTTAAAGGAATCACTTTTTTAGACGAGTTACACGTCGAGGATGAGGTAGAATTTTTGAGCGGGGAGGAGATAGCCGAAGTTCTGGGAATTGAATTGGGTGAAATTGTAGGTGAGTTTGAAGATTTTGATGAAGAATTGTGCGAAATGAATAACTCACCCAAGCTCGAGCCAAATGTGGAGTTGAAACCACTGCCAAGTCACTTGAAATATGTTTTCCTCGAGCCCAATGAAATGAAACCCATCATCATATACTGAGTATTGACAGAACATGAGGAAAGGGAGCTGATTTTGGTGTTGAGTAAGTACAAGAAAGCCATAGGATGGAGCATCAACGACATCAAAGGGATAAATCCCGTTACTTGTATGCACCGAATTGAGCTCGAACCTGATGCGAGGCCGGTTAGAGATGACCAACGAAGACTGACGCCAACTCTTTATGAAGTGGTCAAGAAGGAAATTTTGAAGCTAAAAGATGAAGGGATTATTTTTGCTATCTCCGACGGTAAATGGGTGAGTCTGATCCATGTGGTTCCAAAGAAAGGAGGCATCACCATAACCGAAAATGAAAAAGGCGAGATAGTCCCGACGCGACTAATGACTGGATGGTGTATGTGTCTCGATTACAAAAAATTAAATGTAGCCACTCGAAAAGACCACTTTCCTTTGTCGTTCATCGACCAACTTCTCGATAAGCTTGCTGGACATAAATTCTATTGCTTCTTGGATAGCCTTTCTGGCTATTATCAAGTCGCTATAGCCCCAGAGGATCAAAGCAAGACGACTTTTACGTGCCCCTTTAGCATATTCGCCTTCCGGAGGATGCCATTCGGCTTGTGAAATGCCCCAGCGACTTTCCAAAGGTGCATGCTATCATTTTTACTGATTTTATCGACGACTTCCTCGAGTTACTTATGGATGATTTTTAAATTTTTGGTTCGTCTTTTGAAAATCGTTTATCTAATTTGTCTAAGGTGTTAGAACGCTGCATTGAAAAGAGTCTTACATTGAGTTGGGAAAAATCTCATTTTATGGTAAAGAGTGGTACTTTTTTAGGTCATGTTGCTTCTAGAAAGGGATTGGAAGTCGATAAAGATAAAATTGATGTTATTGAAACTCTTCCTCCCCCTCGTGATGTCAAGGGTGTATAGAGTTTTCTTGGTCATGCAGGTTTTTATAGGCGATTCATAAAAGATTTTTCAAAAGTTAGTCGGCCGCTGTGTAAATTGTTGACTCAAGATACTCCTTTTGTGTTTGGTGAAGCTTGTATGAATGCATTTAATGAACTTAAAGAAAAGCTTACACCAGCGCCTGTTGTAGTTGCCTCGGATTGAACCCTACCATTTGAAATCATGTGCGATGCATCTAACAAGGTTGTGGGGTCCATTTTAGGGCAACGAGTGGATAAATTGCTTAGGGTTATATACTATGCTAGTTATATGTTGAACGATGCCTAACGTAATTATATCACCACTGTAAACGAACTTCTAGCTGTTGTATTTTCTCTGGATAAACTTAGATCTTATATTTTAGGAGAGAAATTAATTATTCACACTGATCATGCTGCATTGCGTCATTTATTTGTGAAACCTCAAAGTAAACCATGCATCATTCGGTGGATTTTATTATTGAAAGAATTTGATGTAGAAATTAAAGATAGGCGTGGATGTGAAAACGTTGTGGCTGATCACTTATCTAGAATGTTAACTGAGAATAATATGAATGGGGATATTATGATTGATGATTTATTCCCTTATGAGAATGCGTATGCTCTTGAGCATTTGATTACTCCCTGGTATGCTGATATTGTGAACTATCTTTCTTGTAATATTGTGCCTAACCATCTATCCTACCAAGAACGGAAGAGATTCTTACATAAGTGCAGCAGTTACTTCTGGGATGATCCATAAGTATTCAAACGCTGCAAGGATGGATTGAGCAGAAGATGTGTCCCTAATGATGAAATGGGAAGTATCCTGTATTTTTGCCATGACCTTGGAGAGCACTTTGGATCTTAAAAGACAGCATTCAAAGTTCTTCAAGTTGGGTTTTGTTGGCCGAGCTTATTTTCCGATGCGTATGAGTACTGTAAGACGTGCGATAGATGCCAGCGAACCGAAAATATAGGTAAGAGGGACGAGATGCCACAAGTGCCTAATCAAGTGGTGGAGATTTTTGATGTTTGGGGCATAGATTTCGTGGGACCGTTTCCCAAAAGCGGTGATTTTGAGTATATTCTAGTAGGAGTTGATTATGTGTCTAAGTGGGTGGAGACGATTCCCACGCGAAAAGTAAATGCTGAGATTGTGCTTAAATTCTTACAAGAGAACATCTTCAGTAGGTTTGGAGTGCCGAAGACAATTATAAGTGATGGAGGAAGTCATTTCTGCAACCATGCTTTTGAAAGGTTGATGACTAAACATGGGGTTCGGCACAAGATAGCTACTCCATACCACCCTCAAACTTCTGGACAAGTTGAAACGAGCAATCGCCAATTGAAGCTTATTGACGCACTATGGGCCTATAGAACAACATACAAAATAGTGCTTGGTATGAGCCCTTCCCAGTTCGTCTATGGAAAGGCGTGTCATTTGCCATTCGAGCTAGAGCACATAGCAAGTTGGGCCATTCGCAAGCTGAATATGAATTATGATGAAGCGGGCGAATATAGGAAGCTAGAGCTAACCGAGCTCGAAGAAATCAGAAACGAGGCGTATGACAACGCATGGAGGCAGAAGAAAATGATAAAGGAATGCCACGCTCATAAAATTGTTGATAAAAAACTGGAGGTTGGTAAGTTAGCCTTGCTCTATAATTCTAGATTCAAGTTGTTTCCAGGTAAGCTTAAATCAAGATGGAGTGGGCCATTCGTGATCAAAGAAATAAACAATTTTGTAGCGGTTGTTTTGCATGTAATTGTGGCAATTTTTTCGTGTTTTTAATTAGGATTTTATGTTAATTTTAGTAGTTTTGAGTCATGTTTAATTAGGTTTTTCGTTTGTTTTCTTATTTTTGTTGTTTTTCATGTTTCTAGTTGATTTTATATTTAATTGGGTTAAATGGCTTCAATTAATTTGAGGGTTTGGTGGAATTCTTGGGTTTTTATGATCAAAATTCTATTTTCATAGGTAAAGGCATTGAGGGCCAAAGTTCAAGCCAAGCCGTGCCCATTTGCATTCCCAAATCGGTGCCAAGAGCATGCTCCAAAATGGGCAAACATTCTGGAATGTTAGCCCATTTCCATGCCCAACGACGCATAAATCCATGCCAACACCCTTGGCGCAAAAATTGGCATGCCAGGCACGCCCAAAATCTCGCCCAGCACGCCCCCTGCCAAAGCTGCCTGGCGCGCAGTGCTCGCACATGCTCGGCAGGCAGCGCCCGCCAGCGCACGCACGGTCTCGGCAGCTCCCGCGCCTGCCCGCGCGCATGCGCCCGCCCTCGCCTAGTTCAACGCCCAGATGCGCGTCCGCCCTTGCCCATCCTTGCTCCTGCCAACCACGCCCAAAGCAGCGCCCATTCCCATGCCCAGCGCCCAGCCTACCGGCCACCAGCGCCCAGGCTCAGCCATGGCTGAGCCACCTCGAGCCAAATCAAGCCAAAATGTGCCAAAAGGATAGCCAAGTGGCTAGAAAGGTCAACACGGGTCAATTTTGGTCAAACCTGGAAATTACTAGCCTTTTTGGCTAACTTGGCCCATTTAAACCTATTATAAATAGGATACAACTCTAAATTTTTTAAAAACACCTCCTCCCAACCCAAGCTTGTGTTTGGGATAATTTTCTCTCTTTAGATTTAATTTTCAAACTTTGCCTTGGGTTTGTAAGCCTAAGAAGAATTCAAGTACTCCCTTGGATTTTATTTCTATTGTAATTTCATTCAAGCTTTGGGATTTTCCTTTAATTCAAGTAAGCTTTCTTTCAATTTTATGCTTTGTTCTTTAATTTCATGCTTCTTCTTCATTTTATGCTTTTTTCCTTAGGTATTAGAATTATAGTTTAATCTTGTGAATTGGCATGGAATCTAGTTGAGTGACACATCTAGATCATAGATCAAGTCCTTGATTGATTTAATTTCAAGTAATTTCATATGTTTCATGCATCTTCTTCATATTATTCTTTTTGTCTTAGCTACTTGATTTCTTGTTAGATTGAGCCGAACTTTTCGGTTCCTTTCAAAATTAAATTCCGGTTAAGCAATGCGTGTCTACGTTTGAAAGGTTTTAAGTTCGCCCGCAAGAGAACGGGATCACTTGTAGACTGGCAAGTTAACTCGGGTCGATCTCTCGAGGAATGGGAATCGGATTTAACAATGTTTATTATTTTAATAGCACAATTCTATCTAAAACACGCGAACTCATGGGTTTGATAATTGGATAAACGTCAATTAAGCGAGTAGAAGAAGATAATCTCTTCTTGTCTCGAGGGTGTCAATCTCTCGACAAGGGATTTAMAAMGRTAWAYGATTCAYMRGTCTAACACTACTAAATAAAGACATTCTAAACACAATAGCAAGAACTAATCTCCGATGTCAACAAACTACCAATAGATTGATCAAAGACAATCATTCATTCTATCATAGATACGCCAAACATAATTGCATAAACTCCAAGAACACAAATTTATTATTCCAAATCACCAAACCTTAACATTCTACCAACATAACATCATCTAGCATACTATCAATTGTTCAAGCCCAATACCTAACAAAACCACTTTCAAAATAATCAAATCAAGAGACGAGTTTAGAGATTACAATTCGTTGAACTATTTTCAATGGGTTATAGCGATGAACGAAAGCACTCCGAAAGCTGCGTAGAATCCCAAGGTTTGTCACGAACCCAGTACCCTAGCCACGAGCGGAAGCTACTGCGAACCAAACTTCGATACGGTGTTTGCACAAATCTATACTAGAGGTATGAGAGATGTGTCAAATCTCTCAACATTTTTGGAGTTCTAAAGTGTCTCTAGCCCCCAAAAGGCTTCCAAGGGGGAATGATACGCAAACCCTAGCTTCCCTGTTGTTTTTAAACACTCTCCAGCCATTTCGTAACTGAAATTCTTCAGAAATCTGCATTTGTAACGCTCTTGTCCGACCGGTTAGAAGTCTTGTCCGGTCGGACGGAAGTGTCTGCCCTCTAGTCCGGTCGGACACTGTTCTTGTCCGGTCGGACGGAAGTGTCTGCTAGAATTTCTAACACTGGGTTTTGACACTGGGTAACCCAGTGTGGATGATATACCAAATCAGAGCCCAATTTCTTTGAAACTCCACTCGCGGGCCCACATTCGTCCACCTTAACACCGAAAAACTTTAAAATACCTAAAATAAACATAAAATGTGGTAAAATAAGTTGGAGATACATAAATACGAAAATATGCTCAATTAATCCAACTTATACCCAAAATTAACAATAAATCTAACTAAAACACCTAGCCAAATATACAAAAATCGTGACAAATACGTGCGAGTCATAGATCTTAAGAATTGGCTATGGAATCTAGTTGAGTGACACGTCTAGATCATAGATCGGGTCTTGGATCGTCTTGAACTTGAGTTTTTCACATGCTTTATTTTTATTTTTTATTTTTGTGCTTTGTTTCATGTTAAATCCTAGATCTACGCTTTGTTCCTTATTCCTTTCCATAAAGTTTTGAACTTTCCCGTACATTTTCATTGCTTTATCTATTTGTGCTTTCAATTTACGAAAACTTGCATTATTCAAGTTTTTATGTTCATGCAAGCATTGTTGTACCTTGAGCATGCATGCTTGTACTTGATGAAACATTGCTTGTTCTTGCTAAATTTTTGATTTTGCTTGCATTTTCATTGAAGGCATACGATCGAGGCATCCGACCAACTTGCACTTTACATTTTTAGCTAGTAATTTACATGTTTCATTAGCTTTGCTTGCTTTAATTGCTTTATTTTCATTTTCCTTATATTTCTTAAAGCTACAAACACATAGATTCTTACAATCGAATTGATCTCCGATAATATCAAGCCAATAGAACCTTTAATTTCCAAAAACCACGAAAAGTTACACTTCTGCGGTCACTCTGTACGATGAGAAGAGGGATTCGACTTATCAAGTCAATAGACACAGAGTGAAACTCTATCGTGACGGGATGATGCCAAGTCAGGCTTGTGAAATAGTGGAGTTGGTAGATCCAACTTCGGCTGAAAATTAATCGCTAGAGTTTGCATCGAGCAAGCGACGTTAAACGATGTGCTTCTTGGGAGGCAACCCAAGCATTTGTATTCTTTTTCCTTACCTTTTGATTTTCTTTTGAATTTTTTTTCTTTTGAGTCATGTTTTATGTTATTTGATCTAGTTTATTGTTGTGGTACGTTTACGCATTTGTTGATGTGCAGAAAAATTGGAAAATTCACCAATTATGGAGACCTAACGGTTGGCTAGAGGTAACCATTACCGTTAACATTTCCGTTAGCGTCTCGCCCAGGTCGTTAACAGTGAGAATCAACTGCTAAATGTACTGCTAACTGCAAACAGTGGGGTTTAACGATGAGCCTAGCGGTAACCCAAATCGATAAGGCCACCGCTATTAGAGAACAGAGAGTTTTAATGGTTAATTTAGCGGTGGCCCCAGACCGTTATAGCCACCGCTAACCTCGGACAAAGACGCTTAATGGTCGACCTAGTGGTGAGCCTTACCGCTAGCGTGGAAAAATCCGCGAATTTCGGAGAATCTAGAGCTGCGACTTTTTGGGATTTATTCCCGCTAGGTAAGTATTATTTTGGTAAGTTTGGGGGCGAATTCTGGCTGAATCAGAAGTTTAGATCTATTCCTTAAAAGAGTCCTGTTTTGATTAGATGTGATTTATTAATTCCTACCTTATTTAGAATTAGAGAGAATCTAGGACTCCTATTTTCAAGGCCATTAGTTCCTATATAAACCCCTTTTAAGTACTCCTGAATACTTAAATTTTTTAAGTCCTTACAACTTTTTCTCTGTTCCCCAACATCAAATCCTATCCTTACCTTCGGCATCACGATGAAGCGAAGCCAACAAGCTGTTGCCAACCACGAGCGCGGATGGATAAGAAGGGAGGAGCACGGGGAGACCATGGAGGAGCTACAAATTCAACTAGACGAGGATAGAGAGGAGATCGTGAAATTGACGGCTCAGAACAACAACTTTTTGTTCGATAGAGCGTCTCTTGCCTTTAACATCGCTAAGCTGGAGGATAAGTTGAAGAAAGCGAGTGCTGAGATCACTGATTTGACTTACGAAAACAAAAATCTTGTGGGTGAAGCTAAAGCTAAATTTTAAGAGCTAAGGTCCAAAAATCAAGATCTCAGAGAAATAATTGATGAGTTAAGGTTCGAAACTCGCAATCAAGAACTCAACGACGCAACACACCTCTTTAATATAGCCAAGTGGTGGGAACTTCTGGAAGAGGCTGACGCGAGGATCGAGGAACTCGAAGACCTACTCTACGGACCTAACTAGCTTAGACCCCTATGATGTTTAAGTTTAGCTATTTATTTCAGCAATTTAAAATTTTCGTTATTATCGAGTCATAGGATTGCTATCCTATTACATCTAGGTTTTTATTTTATTGCAATTTTTATTTTCGCTGTTTAATTCTCACGAGTCGCTATTAATAATATTCTAAGTTCGTACGATTCAATGTTCTATTTATTTTACGCTCAATGTTTTAATCTTTCTCATGAGTTGTGCAGTTATTACAAACTTAACGGCAGCTTAGCAATAACAGTTTCTGCTAAGGCTACCATTAACCACAAGTAGATTTAGTTAGCAGTAGGGCTAGCGGTTACCCTAACCGTTAGGGTTACCACTAACGCGTTTAAAGCCCGGCCAGAAGCGGAAACTATAAGAACAAATGTGTAGGGTTTGAGTTTGTTTTCACACTTTCCAACCGCTATTTAGCCCCGAGCCATCGCTAGCCACGAAAAACCACCGTTAAGGTCGCAATTTAACTTTCCGCCCGAAATAAGAATACTAATCGCCGCATTCCGGCGAAAGTGGGCGGATTCCAGGTGCGGTTTTCAAAAATTCACAAGGGCAGAAACAAACCGACTTCTCAGTAATTGGGTCAAGGGTAGCTTGACTTGAAACTCGATTGAACTGTTTGGTTGGGATTTGCAGGTTTAAAATTATTTTGGGTTAAAACTGGGTTGAATTTTGGGGTGAAACGCTGGAGAATTTTTTCTGCACGCTAAGTGTTCGACGAAAGGTAGCGGTACCAGTAATGGTAACTCTTACCGCTAACCATCACCGCTACCTTCTAGCGGTCAGAGTAACGGTTAGGGGAACCGCTAGCCCTAACCGCTAGGTGCTCTGTAGGCAGATTTCTGGGCAGTTCCGAATCACAGTTCAAGGTCGCATTCCGGCCATTTACTACTCATTTCCAACACCTTGTCTTCTTCATCAAACAAGAAATGGAAAAACGTGGAGAAGAAAATTGGGGTGAAATTTAAGGTGTTCGACGACGGGGCCGAGCTATACAATTCTTTGATAAACTGGATAATCATCAATCTAATAATCGTAGATATTGACTACTGTCTCGCCCAGGCCGTGAATAAATATCCATTTGCCGATAAACTCGTGGGCTACGTCAAGGCCCTCAACTGTGTTCAATGGGCTTAGAATCGGGCCCCGACCTACAAGCAATTCATGCTCGAGTTTTATATGTCATTCGAGATATTGGCCAATTTCACTTTGAGTTGTCGTTTCGGAGGCAAATAACATATTTTCTCTGCCAATTCTATCGAGGCCTACTTTGATATTGTTGGTCGGATGACTCTGAGAGAGCGGGACTGCTCGTATAACGAGTGAAAATTCTGGGAGGAGATCAAGCTCCTAGGAGTCGAGGGGAAGAGCCAGCAATACCCCCTCACCTTAGTGCAGGATAACGCTCTTTACGCAGCCTATCGTTTTCTTACGCGCTGCGTGCTCAAAAAAGAGGAGCCGACACTGATGAATAAGGATGAGATGTATGCACTTTGGTGCATGATAAAGGGGAAACCAGTTCAAGTTTACCCCCTGATTATACGGAGTTTGAGGAATGTGAAGAAGATAAGCGAGGAGAGGCCGATTCCGATGTCTCACAGCACCTTCATCACTAGCCTAGCCACTCTGTGCGTATATTCACCGAGGAACGACGACAACAATCATGATCCTCAGCCGATGGCTTTTGCGACAAGGATGGTGTGAGTACCTGGTAAACCGAGAGGGGTGAAGATACCAGTGACTACACTGTGGGACTATAACGAGCGAGACAGGGAGGGCATTTGGTTTGTACCTTTTTGTATGCTTTCTTGTACCCTTTTGTGTCGCATTTGCATGTGTTTTGCTTACATTTATGGGTATTAGGAGTCGTTTTGGCCTATTTTGCGAGTTTTAGGTTTTTGTACCATTTGAGTGGTTTTTGTGATGTTTTCGAAGTTTTTCACTATTTTTCGTACTTTTGGCCGTATGATGACCAAGCGGGGACCGCGCATGTCTGGACGCATCCCACTCGACTCGGATTGGAATGGAAAAGCAAGGGAATATAGCGCATGCAAGGAATGACAACCGGCGGATGGCTCGAGTGGAAATGAGAAAAATCGATCCGGGAGCAGCCACGTCAGTCGATCGACTGACATGCAGTCGATCGATTGAACTTTGCCAAATCGACTGTGAAATAGTGAGTTTGGCGTTTTGAAGACGAGGCAGTCGATAGACAACTTTCAGTCGATAGACAGCTTTCGGTCGATCGACTGAAACGCAGGAATTTTTGTGGTTTTTGACCCGTTATGACGATTTTGCCTTTGCATTTTTGTATAAATAGCCCAGCCCTTTTCTCCACCACCCTTATCCTCACTTGGTAGTTTTTGTACTTGTTCAATCTCCACCAATCCAACTTTTACTATTCCATTGTCTTTCGATCTTTAAACCCTAGATTAGTTCTTAGTTAGCTTAAGCTTAGTTAGTTTTAGTAGTTAGATTTCCATTAGCAAGTAGTTGAGAAGTTTGTATTCCATCTTTTGTGAAGCTATTGTTGAAGTGGTCCTCAACATTTTGAAGATTGTAAGACATAGACCTTGAAGTTTCTTTGGAGTAAAATTGGTAGTAATATTTCCCCTCTTATATTGTGTTGTTCTTGTTGGTTTATTTGTTCTTGTGTTGTTGTTTCTTTTTAGATTTTATGGTGTGTTGTTGTTCTTTCCTTTCAAATCACATTTCAATTCTTAGCTTGGTTCTCTTCTTTAGTAAAAACTCCATTGAAGTTCATTTTCAATCTTTTTACTCTTTTTAGTTAGACAAATTATTGGTCTTGAAAGTTGTATGGAACTTCCCCTTTTGATAAATTTGACTTTTCTTCATTAAATGCCATTTGACTTTTAAACGTTCAAGCTTGTTTTTCCCTCCATTTCTCTTTCAACTTACTAGCTTTCTTTAATTTGGGAGTCTTAATTAAGTAATTTAGGTTTTTTAATTAGAGCTTAATTAATCTTCTAAAATTAGTCATTTTTAATTAAGATTTTAATAGTAATTGTCTTTTGCTTTAATTAGTGTTCCTCACCTTAGTGCAGGAAACATGATTTTGTTTTGGAGCAACAATGTAATAATGGTCGAGAGTTTGAGTTTGCGTTGCACTTATCTATATTTTCAATATTATCTATGTAGCACGACACGACTCTTCGCTTGAGCTGATTTTCATACTTGTTATTCTTTGAAATTATCATTTGTTCGAGGACGAACAAACCAATAAAGCGTGGGGTAGTTGATTAACACGAATTTGTCCTTATTTTAGATAGTTTTTGTTATTAATTTCAGTATAAGTTGGATAGATTAAGCGTATTTCTGTATTTTTGTATATCAAACTTATTTTACCGTATTTTGATCATTATTAATGCAAACGGGCGATAATTCTCTATTTTTTCCCATACAGCTAAGTAACCAGAGGAGCTCAACACTAAATAGATGAAGTTTGACAATCGAGAGACGAAATCGAGCTATTCGGTGAAGAAGTAGCAAGTTTTACGGGTTAGTGGTCAGGTTAGCGGTCACCCTTACCTCTAAGACTACCGCTAAGCCCTAACGGTCACGATACCGCTACCTTAACCGTTAGAGGACGACAGAGAGCTCCTAGACCAAGTTAACGGTGGTCTTAACGGTTATCTGACCGTTAGCCAACCGTTAAGATGCGACAGAGAGTTTAGCGGCACACTTAACGGTCATCGTTACCGCTAGACCAACCGTTAAGTGCGGACAGAGACATTCAGCGATAGGTTAACGGTAGCTTTAGCGGTAACCCTTACCGCTAATCTGACCGTTAACGTGCCAGATCGGAAATTAAATAGGAAACTTGTTCTCCAAGTCTTGGGAAAACTATATATACCCTCTTATAACCCGTCTTAAACATCAACACACATATTTCTAGGGTTGAGAGGCATAGAGAGAGATCGTTTCCATTGCCCATTACGTAGATACAAGATTAAGATTGAAGATTCAAGAATCACAAGTTCCAAGCTCCGTTCTTTAGTTCGTGATTCATTTTTCGGACAAGATCCACTTCTTATCTCCGTAATAGCTGGAGAATTTACTGCTCTTCATAGTTCTAATAAGTACTCTAAACTTTTTAATCGCTTTCTAGTTTAGATTTTCATTAATTTATGCTTTTAGATAATTGTTCTTATTTTCATAATCTTTCGTTTTAATTTAGTTTATTTAATTCATGCTTGGTGGTTGGAGATTTAATTTCATATATGCTATTTGATTTCGTTCATGCCTTTTAATTTCGTTTATGCTATTTAATTGCTCCATGCTATCTCGGGAGTCTCAACCGGAATACCTCACAGGAAGGTGCTGATTGTGTCTTAGATACCCCATTTTTACTAGATCGGGGTATCGTTCATATCCTTTAGTTATTTAAGTCTTTTAAATTCAAGTTAGTTAAATTTATATAATTATTCTTCCTGTTTAAATTCTTTGTTTATAAATCAAAAACAAACAAAACCCCCAATTATACTTATTCGTGTGGAACTTTGTGATAAAACAAACATTGAGAATTCCGATTGGTTGTTCCTTGAGAATCGACTCGGTTTACCTTACCAACCTACACGCGAACTCATACTCTTGCGACCAAGCTTTAAACGTTTGACAAATATTTATAAAAGTAGGTACATAAAAGCTTGAATCAGTTGTAATTCATTGTTGTAACAACCATTTGTACTTCTGAAGTTGTGATAGATTGGCAACCTTCTGTAACTACTAACTTTGATAAATCATAATTCGAGGGTTGAGGTTTATCACTTAGGCTTTCAAATACGAGACACTCTAATTAATAGAAATGGGAAGTTTGAGATTAGTTGTGAAGTCTTATAAATCTTTAAAGCCATTTGGAGTTCTACGTATGATCTTCAAAATACATCTCACATTTAGAATTTACGGTTTAAGCAATTCGATCGAAGGTTTAAACTATTTGTGTGATTGACTTATATAATTGAATCACAATATTCAAATGATTAAACATGATAGTCATTGATAGTTCATTATAATCGAAACCCTAGAATACCTCCGTCTCATTTGAAAACCTCTATTTCTTATTTGTGTACTTTTATTCATGGTAATTTAGTTAATTAGTTTATTTTATATTTGTCAATTGTAATGACAAAACTAAAATCATCTTTTACACCCGTTTAAATAAAATTAATTTTATTAATAATATTACTTGTCCATTTTTAGATCAAGTGTTTGTGGAAATCAACCTTGCTTGCTGTATACTATATCTACATCGTACGCTTGCGATTAGATAGAGTGTATTTACGAACAAGTTTGTATTACTCGCCTAGCTCCAAATTGGGAGCGATCAACTCTTTGTAAAAAGTCCAATAAAACTCATTTTTCTGTTTCAAATAAGTTACGAATATTTATAATTTAATTTTTTAAATATAAATTTAGTATTTACTTAGAAATTACTAACAAAGATAATTAAATGTGTAAATAAGTTTCATTTGGAAAGGAATAACTCACGTTGATCTCATCTTCAATACTAGGCGACTAATACGAATTGTTAAAATGATAATGATATTATTACGAAACATTGATAGGATATTAATATTATTATTTAAAACTAATAATTAGTATTTTAATTTTTATAATATTTATATTTGTGGGAAACTAGTATGTTACGACACAAGTTGAATATACGATATTTATACTCTTTTTGAATTTCTCTTGCTTCTATATATTCTATTTTTGTAACTATAAAAAAGTTTTAAAATGTGTTATTTTATATATCTGTGTAATTTACGGGTCAATTTTATGTCAAATATTAAGAGTTAAATAGTCAGAAATGGTTGAGAAATATTTCGTACAACGAGAATAACATCGTTTATATCAACAAATAATATTTATTGAACTGATAATTCATTTCTCATAATCGCATAACACGCAGGTTTCAAACTAGTATAGATAATAACAATTGGAATTTTATTTTCTTTCTATTTGTTTGTTTTTGTTTTGTTAGATTTCTTAGTTCATATTTTCAAACTATATAAATTATATTTGAATTATATTATATAAATTTATGAAATATGGATGTTTATAATTTTTAAATAAGATTTTTAAACAGATTATATAATTTACTTATTTTTAATTTATAAGAATAATATATATGTTACGTTATTTGTTTAGGTTATTAATTGACACAACATTTAACCCATCGGTTTATATTATTTTTAAGTCAATTGCTTATACTTCGAATGATTTATTATAATTCTTTTTTTATATTTTTATTTAACTTTATTCTTCGTACGTGGAACAATACCACCAATGTTACAAATTAATAATAATATTATTTCTTTCCTTTTTATTTTTGTCTTTCAATATTTTTTAAATTTTTTTTATTAAATGAATATACTGATTAATATACTTGAAAGTTTGAATACAATATTATTAAATTGATAAAATATCAAGAATATTTATGATTTTCATATATGATATTTTCATTAAAAATAATTAATTTAGTTATTTTATTTTCTCAATACATAAAAGTTATTTATATTATTATATTTTCATAAAAGACACTGCGTGACTTCATGCGAAACAGAAAAAGGCTGTACATGCCTCATCTTTTCCCACTTGCTGCCTGCTGATGTCTGAGAAAGGTCGTAAAATATGGATTTTGCACGTGAGAAGATGACGTGTCAGTCGTTTTTCCAAGGAAATAACAGAACTTGCTTAGTCCATGAACAGGTCCACCATGATAGGCCCTGACAAGAGGATTATATTCTCCAGCCCAAATGAACAGCGCACACATCTTGGTTTCATTGGGCCCGTCCTTTTTATTGTCCTCCCTGTACAAATGTGGCCTGCCCAAAGTATGAGATGGGATGGACCTTGGACTCAGTCGCTCACCATTAACATCTCCAACCCAGTGGGTAATATTGTCCAGCCCAAATGAAAAGGGCTCACTACTTGGTTTAATTTTATGTTTAACACCATTAACAATCTCATTTTCACGTGATTTTAATCTTTATCATAATATCCTTAATTATGTGATAAATTAATAAATTAATAAAGAATAAGAATAAAAATATATTTTTTAAATTAACATAAACATGACTTCAAATATATTTTCTTAAAAAAATTCACATTTATGATAATTTGTGGCTTCTACATATTTCCTAGAATATCACCATTCAATCCTAGCATTAAATGTTTTCCTAAAATATATTCATTTTTTTAATCAACCAACGTAATTAATATTAAATATTTTATAAAATTACTCATTTTTTAAATAATTTTATTTAATTAAACATTGTTAAAACTCATTTATTAATATGTCAAGTTATTTTTATAATTTTATTTAATTATTATGGACCGCTCTTAATTATAAATCTTGGTATACCAATTATATTAATTACAGTTATTAGTAATTATATTTTAAATAATCGTTCAGTTGATTTTTGGGTTACTTATGCAAAAATCTATATTATGTAACATAATATAAACAAAACAAATAAATATCTTAGTAAATAAACAGAAAATCAAAATTTTTTATCCCACATAAATAAAACGTATAAATAAAATACACAAATTTTAGTACACTTAAATGAAACAAGACATTTTATTAGTTGTATAAAATGAAACATTTTAATAAAAACTAAAGTCTCTTAAAATAAACATAAAATCAACATGAAATCTATAGATTACATTCATGAAAAAATAAAAATAATACAGTGAATGGAATGTAATTCGAATTCTTTGAGTTGCACTCTGATAAATACTTGAGATAGAGTTGTGACCAGTGTTCTAAAAATCGCTAGGCGGCCGCTAGGCGCCAGACCAGCGCCTAGCGCCTAGGGCGCCTAGGCGGGACCTAGAATTCGAGAATAAATACCCTAATTTACAATATTACATCCAAAATTTAATAGTTCAACATACTACGTGCTACACAATAAAGTATATGACAATTCAAAACTAAAAGTAATGATCACAAGTTCAAAATTATTGTTCAATTCAAAGTTCAAAACAATATAAATCCATAGCACACATTACAAAATCAAAATAACTAAATAAGGGCAGTAGTTCTCTGTATGTTTATGTTATATTCTGTCCCAATTCTTGTCCGGTAACAATTGGATTGGCTTTAAAAAAATTTAAAACCAAAACGACGTCGTCTTGGATAAAAAAAAAAAATAAAAATTGGAGTGCCTGGCGCCGAGGCAGCGCCTAGGGCGCCTAGGCAGCGCCGAATTCCTCCGGCGATTTTTCTACCCGATTTTCAAAAATCGTGGGCGGTTCGAGGGCGCCGAGCGCCTAGGCGGCGCCTAGGCCGATTTTTAGAACAATGGTTGTGACTATTAATATTGATGTTGAAAAAAGTAGTATATCGCAATCCTTAAAAACATGATAATTAATATTAAAAATAACTAAGAATATCAAAAAAGATAAATAAAAATGCATTGACTTTTAAGTTACTGGATTAACATGAAATGCATATAATTAGCAATTACGAGACGACCTTAAATAATGCTGGTAGGAAATGAGAAATTAGCAATAATGAAATGCTTATAATGAGCAATTATAATAATTCAGTTGTAACGGCCTTCAATATAATATATTTACCTTAATTATATCTAATATACACGCATAACCCACTCCAATCACGTAATACTCTTATTACGTGTAAATGAGAAAAAATCTAACTAAAGCTAAAATTGGAATTTATTTTTTTTGTAAAATATAGTATATAGTGACATCTTCTCTAATAATAGTGCCATGCCTGAGATTTTGAGGCCCGAGTCAAGCTGTAACAGTGCCCTGTTCACATAATTTTTTCTCTTTTTTATCGTTTTGCAGCTTATTTTCTTATAGGAGGCATTGCACAGATTTAACTTATATTGTGAGAAAATAAAAATAAGAAGCCTGATACCGTGTTACAATGCTAACACCGAAAACGAGAGTATAAACAAATTGAAATATGCAAACCATAAAAAAACTTTTTCTATTGTATTAAAGCTTCAATATATTCCAATTTAGAGAAAACCAAAAGCAATTAATTAAGTATAATGACACTAAAAAAAGACAAACACAACAAACTAAATCATCACATTATTTCAGTACAACCATCAATTGAAATTAACAAACTAAACCCTATTAATGAAATTATCGCTCAGCCAAAATGACTTCAAATTAAAGATGACAATAGAGCAACAATTTTCTCAATTCAAACATGAAAAGATAATTACATGATGAACAACATAATGGAATGGGTACAAAACAAAAAATAAAAACTCAAAAGTTGGTAGTCTTCGTTCGTCAACGTCGAGCGAAACTCCCTCTACTTTTCATTGATTCTTGATTTTTATTACTTAAACAATTGAAAGCTGATCGAAATGAGTAGATTAAAGAAGATGATAAATTAGGGTTTTAACTTCTGACATTGACAGTTAATGGCGACAAAATGAGGACGAAGGCAATTCATCTTCTATATAACACTTGGTTTGTAAGATTTTGGGCATTTGTTAAAAAAAAAAAAGCCTCTCGAGATATTTGGGCTTTTGGTAGCCCCATACTTAAAAAGAAATTGGACCCGAGGCAAGAACCTCTCTTGATTCCTATCAGTGTGACCTGCTTAATAAGCTCCAATGAAACTAGGGTTGAGCGGGGACTTAAAAATACCCGAACTGTAACGATAATAGATTGAATCGTATCGAAACAAAAAAAAATTCTTCACTGACAGTTGACTAATTTTTGCACCAAATCGTACGAATTTCTTTTACGTGATGGATTTTGAATTTTTTTAATCCCCTTAATATCTCTATACCGAATCGAGAACATATACTAGACCCGATTTATAATAGTATTAAACTAGCTATAATTTTCTCATTATATTCGATAATCAATACATAAAATACTATTTTTATTAGTTTTGTATCTTAATCAATTATCAACTAACAAGTAAAAGTTAAAATTCACAATGATCTAGCAATTTTAATATACGATTATAATTTAAACGTAAAATGAGATTTATCCGAATACCGAACTAAATTGTATCGCACCGGAAAAAAAAATCGTTGACTCCGACTTTTCTTCGAATTGAATCGTATCGAAAAAATTTCTCCGAATTGAATCGTATCGAAAAAATAATGTTACGATTTTAGAGATTTCCAAATATCTGAACCGGGCCATGGTCACCCTAACCGAAACCACATAAATTCCTGCAGCCACCAATGAAAAAAACCCAGATCGAAAGTCAAATTTCGAGAGCAAAATTCATAAATTCCTATTTTTATTTTGTTTTGAATCTATGAATGTTCGTGTTTTTTTTTTTTTTTCTAAAATACATATGTTTTTGTTGCATGTTTGGATTTCATCCACTTTTTTTTTTCTTCTGATTTTTTCTTTTGTAAATCTTCATAGATAAGGAAAATTTCGAGAACAATCTATCCAAACAAGGTACCTATCAGGATCGGTCCAATGACGCGCAAGGCCCGAGGCGAATTTCAAAACACAGGCTCTTATATCATAAAAATACATTATATAAAAATAAAAGCAATAAAGTAACTTACAATATTATATGTACTTTATGTACAGTTGAATTAGAAATTTAAAATAACTGTAAAATCATATTTTTGAAGTACCGTGTTTCACCCAGAAAACCTGACCACGCCTGAAACCAATACTTTGCCTTGTGTAAGTCTGACCTACACCAAAAAACACGTCAGAAAAGGACCACCGGAGGTTTTCCGGTGGAAACCTCTCCGATACTTAAGTTAGATAAGCGTTATAGAGTGTTTTAGTGCGCAAGGAAAAGAATGCACAAGAATGACATACCTCTCCCAGCCTTGAGGCTGGGTATTTATAGTTTTCCTCTGTGGGGACCCCATCCGGGGATCTCGGAAATATTGGCCACGAATCAGGGGCCGTTACGCAACTAATTCCGACAAGTGGTCCCACCTGTTCCCTTTTAGGAGATCAGGATATCAGACCTGTCATGATCCTGCTCTCTCGGTTATCTCATAGGTCAGGGTATCAGACCTGCCTTGATCCTACTTTCTCATAGGTCAATGTACCAGACCTACCTTGATCTAGACCTGAGCTGTGCTGATCCCCCTTTCGATCTCTGACCCCTTTTTCCAGGAAGACCAAGTCAGGCCTTCCATAAGACTGGTCTGGCCAAGTCTTATGGACTTTCCTTAATAATCATCATTTAAATCTACCCATATCCAAGTCTAGCTATTCAGGCCACATCAACTCCTCCCCCCGAAATGGTTAGGGTAGATTGGTAAAATTTCAAGGCTTTTGGGAGTAAATGAGGTCCCACACGCCTTTTTCTGTTTCTCGTACCTGCACGAATCCCTAAAATCCACTTGGTAACCAGGCCTAATCATTGGCATTAGTGGCGCTGGTCCATATCCCGAAACGGTTACCATACCTGCACGCCTTTTCAAGTACTGTACTGACAAGGCAGCGGCGCGTGACCTACCCTAGGACAGTTGGCGTTCCAGTTCACCACCTTGGGTACTGTTCATCTGCCCCGCATTAAATGCAAGGATCCCATCAAATCCCGTATTTTCTTCGATTTTTGTTTTTTGAAATTATCTCTTTACCTTATATTCCGCTGTACTCTCTCTCTCTCTCTCTCTCTCTCTCTCTCTCTCTTTCACTTTTCGTGTTTTCACTTTGGCAAAATATTTCTCGAGCTTCTCTCTCTCTCTCTAGCAATCCAGCGAGTTTCAGACTTTCGATTTTTCCGGCCACCCTCATAGACCAGGTACTTTCTCAGTCTTCTCTTTTATTTTTCCGATGATGTCGTCATCCTCTTCTCCTCCTGTTACTTCTCCTTCTCCGGCGGCGGTGGTCTCCTCATCTTCGCCATCCTCCCTCTAGGCGGCCGCGGCGGCCGCCACTTCTTCCTCATCATCTTTAGAATACCCCCCGCCGGTCCCTTATCATCCAAAGGTTACCTCCATCCTTAGCGAGAGAACCGTTGAAGAAATTCGATATAAATACAGATTCCCTGAACAATTTGACCCTTTCCGTCCTCCGGCGGGTATTCTAGCATGCCAAGCGCCAGAAGGCCGCCTGACCTTTTACGCCGACCAGTTCCAGGCGGGTTTGCGTCTTCCCGTAAACCCTCTGATGTTAGAAATTCCTGCCATGTATAAAATCCCCGTTTTTCAACTTACCCCCAATTCCATTAGGATCATAGTGTGTTATAATCTGGCCATGCGGTATGCGGGTCTGAATCCCACAACTCAAACCTTCTACCAGCTCTACCAGGTAAAGAGTTCCAACCCTGGCTGCTTCTACCTTAGCGCCAGACCTGGCGTTCATTTCTTGCATGGGATCCCTTCCTCCAACAAAGCTTGGAGGAAGAAGTTCTTTTTTGTCTACTGTGATGGTGACTGGGGTTTTGACCCTAAACCCATCGAGAAGCTTCCTTCATACAATCATCTATTCGCTGCAGATAGGTCTCCTCGTTTGCAAAAAATCATTTCCACTCTTAACGAGAATCCTCTTCACATAACTGAACTCCTCCTACCTCACGTTTTAGACTTTTTCAATGAGCGAGAGGAAACAAGCCCTTTAACCCAGGAGATTGGTAAAATCCCTTTTTATCCTGGTCTGTCCTTGATATTTTATTCTCCATAAGTTTCTTATCATCTCTTTTTCTTTTTCAGCAAAGATGATGCGTCAATTGATTGCCGCCCGTAAACAAGGGACGGAGGTTGCCCTAGAGCCGAGAGTTCAGGAAGTGGGCTCTGCCTCCTCTTCCCAAATACAAAGCTCCCGTCCCTCCCGAGTGCCGAGCTCCAGCCCTCCACGGCTGCGTCCTCGCCCAACAGCGGCAAGGAGCCCTACCTCCGAGTTCGAGGAGGATGAGACTCCCTCTGACTAAGAGGCCCCGCACAATCCAGGGCAGTCGTGCCCCAATGGTCCCAGCTCTGGTCACCCGCAGTGCCACCCCCTCCATTAATACAGTCATGAATTGCCCAGGGGAGGTGGCCCTCAGGTATATACGCGGGAAATGCTTATCCGCGGACCAGCAGGTCCTAGAGAAGATGACCGCGAGCTCTTGGAGTCATGGTGCCAGGACGAGGCTCGGGTAAATTCTTCCTTCCCTTTCTTCTTCTTCTTATATCATTTGCCTAAGTATTAATCCCTTTTCTTATAATCAGGCTCTTTCCAAGAGGGTTATCTTGGTCACTCGATCCACAAGATCTATGATACAGCTCGACGCGATTAAAGAGAATAAGGAGCTGCGTGAGAAGGAGCAGTGTTTTCGCGATCTGGCAAATGAGCGGGGAGCTGAGCTGAAAAATCAGAGGTGCGAGCTGAAAGGGCTAAAGGATGAGTTAGCCGAGGTGAAAAAGGCCCAGGCCAAGGTGGTGGAGATGGCCCTCTCTGAAGCACTGGATGAGGCTCTTGTGGAAGCGGGGAGCTTAGGTGATGAGGCCCTGGCAAAAGCCAGAAAAGGATGGGAGACTGAATTCTTAAACTCTGAAAAGGGCTTAAGGTTGGTCCAGCTCGCCCGGGAGGAGGCCCGCAAAGCCTTCCCGGGGTCCAAGGAACTCTATTCACTGCTTGTTCCAGAGGCCATGAGTTATTACTACTTTGCCCTGGACGAGCAGGCCAAGTGGGACTCAGGCCATCCCGGGGTTCCTTTCTATCGAGAGCTGCCTTTGGAAACTCACCCGAGCCCACTTCTTTCACTTTTACTCAGGAGCGAGAGCACCTGCATACCAGCGGAGCAACTGAGTTTGCTGAGCATGTCCTCACCCTTTTCCACTCTCCTGCATCAGAGCAGCCTCAACCAGACCAGGCTCTTGCCTTAGCTCTTCCTACCTCTTCTCCCTCACTGAACTTCGAAGGTCTGAGTGAGCTGCCAGGTGGAGCTTCACCAGGTTCCCTAGTGGAGGAGGTGGTGGAGCAACTCGCCGAAGAGCTGGATGTTGGGATTTAGGGTAGCTCCTTTTATCTTCTCTGATCAGACCTGTTGTTTGCCTGTGTGGCTGGTCTGTCTTTATATTTTTCGGACTTGTACATTTAAACAATGAATGTTTTTTGTCGTGTAATGACTCTTGGGATTCTAGGGTTTCTCGATTTTCTGGAAAACCTAGTACATTTTATTCCTTGTCACGTGCTTCCGTTTCCTTTATATATGTGCATGTATGATATGTTATTTTTCAATTTCTGCAATGGCTTCTTCTTCCTTGCTCGAAGAGCTCGACTCTGTGAAACGAAAAAATATCTCTCTGTTTGTCGAGAATTTCAAACTCTCGGACAAATTGTCCACGCTCCGGGAGAAACTCAGCTACATGTACTGGCTCTTAGAGAGGAAGAGACAGAAGAAGCGCCACTATAAACGAGAGTGGGCTGAGCTCCGCTAGCTGAATCGTCAGCTGCAGGAAGAGAAGGCCGACTTGACGGAGTCGGTGAACCGGCTAACCATTGCTGCCGGCGAAGCCCATGCCATTTCTAAGCGAGCCGATAAGTATCGGCAGCACTACCATGAAACTGAACGTGAGTTATGGCGCGTCCGCCACCTTCTGGCCTCTGATCGTAGGGCTTCTACTTCTCATAGATAACTGCTTCTAGGCTTTTTGAATTTTGTTCTTTTTATTTCCTGCATTTGTAATCAACTTTGCCAGTCTTCGTAGAAGGCGTGTGCAATTTCCTTTGTATTGCCAGAATTTTATGATAATTACAAGAGTATTTTCTTCGAAAAATTCTAGCTGACTCTTATTTATCTATTCAATTAAATCAAGTAAATTAGGGCTTTCAAATTAAGCCAATCCTGGATTTTGAACTTACCATCAAGTCTGGTGAATTGGGACGTCCGCCATCGGCCAGATCTGGCTTAAACTGAGAATTAGGTCAGGAAAATGGGACATCCGCCCTTAGCCAATCCTGTCTTAAACTGACAATCAGGTCAGGAGAGTAGGGCATCCGCCCTTATCCAGCCCTGGTTTAAATTGAAAATCAGGTCAGGAAAATGGGGCATCCGCCCTTAGCCAATCCTAGCTTAAATTGACAATTAATTCAGGAAAATGGGGCATCTGCCCTTAGCCAATCCTTGCTTAAACTGACAATCAGGTCAGGAAAATGGAGCATCCGCCCTTAGCCAATTCCGGCTTAAACTGACAATCAGGTCAGGAAAATGGGGCATCCGCCCTTAGCTAATTTTTAAACTGACAATCAGGTCAGGAAAATGGGGCATCCGCCCTTAGCCAATTCTGGCTTAAACTGACAATCAGGTCAGGAAAATGGGGCATCCGCCCTTAGCCAATCCTGGCTTTAGAGAGATCCACTAGTTGGCAACAAAGAATGAGCCTGCATTATTATTATATAAATAAATTCTACTAAATCATATTACATATAAAATTTACGTAAATTCGATATATTCCATGCTCGGGGTATCTCGGCCCCATCCATTTCCTCCAGCTTGTAAGCGCCACCGGCCAAAAACTTTGTGATCCGAAAAGGCCCTTGCCCAGTCGCATCTAGCTTCCCTGTTGTTCTTCCCAGATCAGCCCTACGCAAAACTAGGTCTACCACGTGGAAATATCTCCTCCGAACCATTTTATTATACGCCGCCTGAACCCGTCTCGTACATGTTCCATCCTGACCAAGGCCCGTTCTCTTTTTTCTTCAATTAAGTCCAGCGCGTCCTGCACTAGCGCGTTGTTTTGATCCTCATTGAAGTTTTGTACTCGGTGGGTTTCAAGGCTGATCTCTGCATGGATAATGGCGTCCATGCCATAGACCAAGTTGAAGGGGGTTTCGCCTGTGCTCTCTTTAGGATTAGTACGGTAGGCCCAGAGGGTCGAGATTAGCTCCTCCACCCATTTACCCACTTATCTTTCTAAGGGTGACTTGATCCTATGGACAAGGATGCGGTTGGTCACTTCAACTTGTCCATTCGCTTGCGGGTGGTAAACAGATGTGAAGTGTTGCTGAATTTTCATTTTGGCGCACCAATCTCTAATTTTGGCTCCCATAAATTGGGTGCCATTATCCGAGACCATGACCCTTGGAATGCCAAACCGGCACACTATGTTTTTCCAAATGAAGCCCATCACTGCTTGCTCAGTAGTTTTTTCCAGAGCCTCGGCTTCTACCCACTTACTGAAGTAGTCGATGGCCACAATCAAGAATTTCTTCTGGGCTGGGGCCGTCGGGAATGGCCCAACCAGGTCTATCCCCCACTTCGCAAAGGGGCAAGGAGAGCTCATCGCCATGAGCTGTTCTGCTGGTTGGTGAGTCATAGGGGACATCTTTTGATATTTTACACACCGTTTGACAAAGTCCTCAGCCTCTTTTCGCAGCGATGGCCAGAAATAGCCGGCCCGCATTATCTTGCTGGCCAGGGACCTTGCTCCCATATGATTACCGCAACAACCCTCGTGTATTTCTCTTAGAAGGTGGGCACCCTCCCGCTGGCTTACACATTTTAAAAGAGGCTGTCCGTATCCCCTTATGAATAGCTCTCCCTTTATGGTGCAAAACCTGGATGACTTGATCCGTAGCTTATTCGCCTCCCCTTTATTACTTGGCAGCTCTCCTTTTTCCAAGTACCTTTTGATAGGATGGCGCCAATCCTGCTCGTCCTCCTCCAGGGCGTGTACTTCTTCTTTCCCGAACTCGCGGTGGGCCATCAACAAGGTGATTACTTTTTCTTGGCAATCTGTTTCTGAACTGGCCACTTTGGCCAAGTAATCAGCTCGCCCATTTTATTCCCTGGGGATTTGATGGATTTTCAATGAGCTCATGCCAATTTCCAACTCCCAAAATTGGGTTAAATATTTTTGCAGATGTTCCTCTCTGGTTTCAAATTCCCCATTTATTTATTTACATATCAGCTGCGAGTCCGCCTTGACACACACCCGATCTGCGCCCAGGTCCTTTACCATCTGTATCCCTCTCAATAAGGCCTCATATTCCGCAGAATTATTGGAGAGAGGATAATTCATGCGTACAACTTACTCCGTAGTGGCTCCCTCCGGGTCTATCAGTACTACCCCTGCACCACAGCCGAGGTTGCTAACAGAACCATCGGTGTAGATCGTCCATTCCTTCGCCTCTTCGGAAGGGCTGGTCATTTCTTGCATGAAGTCCACCAGCGCCTGGGCCTTAATTGATGTTCGTGTCTCAAAATTGATGTCGAACTCACTGAGTTCAATTATCCATTTCACTAGGCGTCCCGAGGCCTCTGGTTTGTCCATGACTGCTTTGAATGGTAAATTGGTCCTGACCACAACGCTGTGTGAAAGGAAATAAGGCGGAGCTTGCGGGCAGTCCCGACCAGAGCAAGCATGGCTCGCTCTAACTCTACGTAACGTAGCTCCGCCTCATGCAAGACCTTGCTCCAGTAGTATACTGGTTTCTGCACCTTTCCTTCCTCCCTGATCAGGACCGTGCTAACCGCTTGCTTCCCCACAGATAAATACAAGATCAAGGGCTCCCCCTGAACAGGTTTTGTAAGCAAGGACATGCCAACCAGATATTCTTTCAACTTTTGAAATGCGTCATGGCATTTGTCATCCCATTGGAACCGAGCTCTTTTCCGTAAAGCTTGAAAAATGGCAGACTCTTCTCAGCCGAACATGAGACAAACCTGCTCAGGGCTGCTATTCGTCCAGCTAAGCATTGTATTTCCTTAACATTTTTCGGAGGCTGCATATCCATGATCGCCCTAACCTCTCCGGGTTTGCTTCGATGCCCTTTTCTGTGACCATGTAGCCCAGGAACCTTCCAGCTCTTACCCAAACATGCACTTCTTAGGGTTGAGCTTCATTCTATACCTCCTCAGGGTATCAAAGGTTTCCCTCAGGTCATCTACGTGTGAGGCCTCTTTCATACTTTTGACCAGCATATCATCTACATAAACTTCCATGTTCCGTCCGAGCTGATTTTTGAACATTTTGTACACCAATCGCTAGTATGTGGCGCCCGCGTTCTTAAGCCCGAACGGCATGACCACGTAGCAATAAGTTCCTTAAGGGGTTATAAAACTGACGCGCTTGTTAGAAGAGTTTTAGTGGTGTTGAAATGAATCAACGAGTTCATGGCTTGGTATTATCGGAAATCGGTTCAATTGAAGGATCTATGTGTTTCAAGCTAGGAAAATAGAAAGAAAATGAAAATAAAGCAATTAAAATAGCTAACTATCCTAGGAATTGAAAGTGCAAGTTGGTAGGATGCCTCGTCGGATGCCTCAAATAGAAAATGCAAAGCAATAAAGGAAATAAGCAAGAAAATGCATTGTTTCACCAAGTACAAGCATGCAAGCACAAGGTACAACTACGCATAAAATCCTAAACAATGTACATTACCAAAAATTGAAAGCATGGGTCTAAACGTGTCACTCATCTAGATTCCATAGTCAAATCATAAGTTTCATCATGAATTCAAGGTGCTAAGACAAAAAGCATGAAATGAAGAAAAATGCATGAAACATGAAGAACAAGCATGGAATTAAAGCATAAAACATGAAATTGAAAGGAGACTTGCTTGAATTGAGAAATGAAACAAAGCTTGAATGAAATTGCATCAAAAGTAACAATCCAAAGGAGTATTTGGATTCTTCTTAGGCTTACAAACCCAAGGCCAAGCATGAAAGTAAATCTAAATCTAGAAAATAAATTACATCAAAACTTGAAATTGAATCTAATAACCTAAGAGAGAGAATTTAAATCTAAGAGCTTGGAGAGAGAGTTCTTAATCCCAAACCCATGCTTGGGTTGGGAGAAAATGAGAGGTCTTTTACAAAATGAAAGAAGTCTCCTATTTATATTACATTTAATTGGGTTTAAATGGGCCAAAATAGCCTTAGAGGCTTGAAAATCTCGATTTTGACCAAGTTTGACCCGTAGGCACCTTCCTAGACCCTTGTCTAGCATTTTGGCACATTTTGGCTCGATATGGCTCGAGATGGCTCGACCATGGCTCGATGTGGCTCGGCCATGGCCGAGCCTGGGCGCAGGTTGGCGCTGGCAGGCGACGATGGGCGAGTGCTGGCGAGGGGTGGCGAGCGCTGGCAAGAGGTTGTGCGCAGGCACGCGAGACGTGGCGAGAGGCCGCGCACAGGCGCGCGCGGGAGCGTGCGAGTGCTGCCGGGAGATGCCAGGCGCGTGCATGTGCGTGTGCTGCCGGGCGTGTGCGGCGGGATGGCGCGCGCAGGCGCGAGTTTTGGCGAGCCACGACCACCATTCCAGAATGTTTGGGCATTTTTGAGCCTCTCTTGGCTTGAATTTTTATCCTTAATGCCTTGGACTATAAAATAGGAATTTTGAACATAAAAACCCAAGAATTTCACCAAACCTCAAGGTAATTGAACTCATTCAACCAAATTAAATATAAAAGTAGCAAGAACACGAAAAACAATAAAACAAGAGAAACGACCTAAAAACCTAACGAAAAATGACTCAAAACTACTAAAATCAATATAAAAATCTATCTAAAAACATGAAGAAAAACACAACAATTACAAGAAAAACAACTACCCCACACTTATTGGTTTGTTCGTCCTCGAACAATGAAAAGAATCGAGAGTGCACACGCAATGAACATTGTGTAAAACGAGAAACCTTTGTGCTTATCCTTATTAATACGATGATAATATCAACATAAACTCGCTATCGTCAAGCATTGCTCGTATTACTCTCTCTCAAATGCAAGCCAAATCGATAACTTCCTCTCCAAGTGATTTTTGATGGTGTTCGCTCAATTCGCTCAAGTGTATATAGGACGTGTTTACGCTCAAGTCGGTCAATACATGCACCTTGTCAAGATTTCACAAATTGGACGCTCAAAATTGGTCATAGTACATGATCAAACTAGAATCGATAGAGGTCTTTATTTTTGGGTTGTAATGTTTGCTCTTTGGTAAGGTATGTAGTTTTTGGATATAGTGGCTAACACACGATCAAACGCGATCAATAACACACAAAATCCTAATTTATAAAACCCGAAGCTTATGGTCGCTTCACCTTTCCCAATTCACCAAACTTTCATTCGAAACCCTTTTCATACATTTTCACGCTTTCCCGACTTTATTCTTCACAACACTTAGAAGCTTTTTGAATTTTCTTCTTTTCACTAAACTTTAGCCTTTAAATTAGGCTTTTTACTTGAACGCACGCTTTATCACTTTTTGTGATTTGTGTTGGAGTATTATTCTTTTTTTTTCTTTTTCGTGTAAGCAACTCAAAACCCAAAACCCACAATTGATTTCCCACACATCTCTCGTCAACAAACAATAAACTCTCTTACCTCACTATCATGGAGATTCAAGAGCTAAAATTGAGCTCGGCTAACAAGAAATGAGATAAAGGCTCAAGAGGGCTCAGTTGGAATTTTTAAGTAGCTTACATATATGGATATGGCCGGACAAGGGTGATATATGTGCCTCGAGGTCATTTTCGAATTCAATCATGTACGAGCAAAATCAAACCTACTCAATGTAATTTCCATAAAAATGCAAGCAAGCAGATAAATCACACAAGGCTACTCACTAGTTTGCACCGAATTTGGGAACAAAATCAAAAGAGCTTTTAGAACTTTGCAATTTTTTCACGAGAAAATGTTGATTATATATATATATATATATATATATAGGCGGTTTTTGGACGAAGCACAAAAATTCAACCCCTCACACAAGAGGCCATAAACATGCAAAAAACTCGACAAGTAAACTATTCAAATTTCCAAGCACGTGGAGTTGCTTAAACATGTAATAAACACACAAAAGACACAAGAATCGACTCAACCATATAATAGCGCAAATAGTAAGGGTCACTTCGCCAAGAGCGCGTCACTTCGCCAAGGCTCGAGTTAAGATTAACAAAACATGCTTGATAAAACCGGGACCCTAACCACCTACCCACCCCACACTTAAACCATGAATTACCCGCATTTTAATGAAAAATAAGTAAAAGGAGGGTGAATAGAAACTTCCTCAACCGAGCGAGTTTAGGTCGAGCTCGATGGGGTCCACCTATGCATCTAAGCAATCCAAGTAAAAATCGACTGTGGCTAGTAACTCTCGACCCCACGAACGCTACCACTTTTACCAATCGTCCAATGGTTGGAGTTGGAAAACAAAACCTAGAAAAGAGAATCACACGAAATTAAAAACAAAAGGAAATATGTACATAAACTCAAAACAAAACATTTTATTATATATTTTCTTGTTTTTCAATTTTTTAAATATTTTTGGATTTTTGAATTTTGAATGTTTTTAGATTTTTCAATAAAAGAAAGAAAGAAAGAAATGGAAAGAACTTGGGTTGCCTCCCAAGAAGCGCTTGTTTTACGTCACTAGCTTGATGTACTCCTTTTTTGATCAAGGTGGGAATATCACGGGAGGGTCCACCAATATTATCTCCTCCTTGTCGGGAGGATCCATTCCTTGGAACGTCCTTGGCGCATTGCATAGTTCAAATAAGATCCGCCAAAAAGAAAACGTTCCAAATGGGAAAATGAAGCTCGTCTCAGCTAGGTCCTCGGGTGGGATGGTGGTTTTGAAGTGCCCCGAAAACTCGTCCAAGAAGCGATAGGAATAATGGCCAGCTAGGTCGTCCATCATGTAGTCGATAAACGGGGAAGGGAAACGATCTTTCTTTGTGGCCTCATGAAACTTCTTAAACTCGATCGACATCCTCCAACCCGTTGAAGCCCTCATGGCCAACAACGCCCCTTCTCCATTTTCAAGAACCAACGAGCCGCTCATCTTGGGCACCAAGTGAATGGGATTCACCCACTCACTCTCGACGAGTACGAATATCAAGCCCTCTACTAAAAACCTCCACATCCCGGCTCTCACCATAGCTTCAAGACTCAAATTCAAAGAGCTAACTCCCTCAATCACTTCGGGTCTCCACTCAATGGCATCCTTAAGAATTCTAAACCCTTCAACCATCCTCTCTTCCTCTTATTCTCGGTGCGAGTTTGCAAGGATAATAATCGACTTACTCTCTTCATCCTCCTCAAGACAATCGTCAATTTTTCTAAGCTCATCATCAATAACCCCCACCTCCCCCTCTAAAAAGTCGTCGTTGCCCTCAACGACACATCGAGACTCATCTCCACACAAAATGGGGTCGAATAGAGGCACAACGGGCTCATCGAGAAGAACAAGGGGCTTATTCTCACAACACCCCTCTATATCGACAACCGGCCCAACCACGTCCTCATTAATCCAATTCTCAATATAAACCCGTTCAACCTTGTCCTTGATGAATTCCATATATACCCATTCTTCACAAGACTCTTTTAAAGTAAAGGGCAAAGGATCAAGAGAGTTAAAATCATTCGAAAATGAAAACAAGTCCTCTTCCGACGGCGAGGCAACCAAATCAAGTACCCCACACTTATCGGGGAACATGACCGGAGGGATAGGGGAAGGTGGACTTGAGAATTGGCTTATAATGGCCCATGGATCCGGATCGGGAGGTGGAGTAGTAGAAATCACCGGGATATTCAGATGATAAGGGCCTACATGAGGAGTACAAAACTGGATAATGAGACGGCGGTGGAGCAAAAGATGACATAGCACAATCGGGTTCCACATGAAGTCCATGATCCCCATACACGTTCTCCAAGGGATGCGTTGGCGAGGAGAGGTCCGGGCAATAGTCGGGAAGATGATCACTCGTTCCACACCATCCACATCCCAAAAAAGTTCGGCTAACATCTCTCATAGTACGGATGGGAGGGCCACATGTGAAATTGGAGGCCGGACCACCAAACAACTCATAATCTTCGAGATCTTGAGGGGATATGGGTATGTTCGTCCCAAAATAGCAATCCGGAGTAGAAGAACCTCGACACGGGTCGGAATTCCAAAAGCGACCATTATGCATATTTGGACCATGAACGGGAATGCCATTACCACCATACGGGGTGGGTCTCAAATATCCACCCCCCACATTTCCACTTGGAGTCGTAGTTGGCATAGGATTGGAATGAAAAACGGGAGGGGCTCCATATGGGTCGGGCTTCGCGCGACGCATATTTGAATTATAATGAGTAGTATCATAGCCATACGGGCCAGAAGTCGGGCTATGCGTATTCGGAGAATATTGAGGAGCATCATAGCCATATGGGCCGGAAGTTGGGCTTTGCGTATTCGGAGAATATTGAGGAGCATCATAGCCATATGGCCGGAAGTTGGGCTTTGCACGTTCAGATAGGAACTTTGAGCACCATAACCCCCCAAGGAAACCATTTATGCCCGAAAAACCATCAAACCCGACATGGTTTGCACCATGCCCTCCCATGCCGGGTCTCCCATAACCGTAGCCCACCGTTGGCAACGTGGTTTGCACCATGCCCTCCCACGTTGCCATATCCATTATACAATGTCTCATTCCCGGCATGGTTTGCACCATGCCCTCCCATGCCGGGAATGTATCCACCATGATTATAGTTATACGTGCCTTGCATACTCAAACAAAAAAAATGTCAAATAACAAAACAAGCCAACAACACAAAGAAATTACAATCAAATCGAAAACCTTAACCAAGCCGAGTCGCAACGGCGCCATTTTGTTAGAAGAGTTTTAGTGGTGTTGAAATGAACCAACAAGTTTATGGCTTGGTATTATCGGAAATCGATTCAATTGAAGGATCTATGTGTTTCAAGCTTGGAAAATAGAAAGAAAATGAAAATAAAGCAATTAAAATAGCTAACTATCCTAGGAATTGAAAGTGCAAGTTGGTAGGATGCCTCAAATAAAAAATGCAAAGCAATAAAGGAAATAAGCAAGAAAATGCATTGTTTCACCAAGTACAAGCATGCAAGCACAAGGTACAATTACGCATAAAATCCTAAATAATGTAAATTACCAAAAATTGAAAGCATGGATGTAAAGAGCAATGAAGATTAACAAGAAAGTTTAAAACTTTAAGGAAAATGACAAGAAACAAAGCCTAGATCTAGGATTAACCATGAAACAAGCATAAAAAAAAATTGCAAATAAAACATGTGAAAAACTCAAAATCAAGACGATCCAAGATCCGATCTATGATCTAGACGTGTCACTCATCTAGATTCCATAGCCAAATCATAAGTTTCATCATGAATTCAAGGTGCTAAGACAAAAAGCATGAAATGAAGAAAAATGCATGAAACATGAAGAACAAGCATGGAATTAAAGCATAAAATATGAAATTGAAAGGAGACTTACTTGAATTGAGAAGTGAAACAAAGCTTGAATGAAATTGCATCAAACGTAACAATCCAAAGGAGCATTTAGATTCTTTTTAGGCTTACAAACCCAAGGCCAAGCATGAAAGTAAATCTAAATCTAGAAAAGAAATTACATCAAAACTTGAAATTGAATCTAAAAACCTAAGAGAGAGAATTTAAATCTAAGAGCTTGGAGAGAGAGTTCTTAATCCCAAACCCATGCTTGGGTTGGGAGAAAATGAGAGGTCTTTTACAAAATGAAAGAAGTCTCCTATTTATATTACATTTAATTGGGTTTAAATGGGTCCAAATAGCCTTAGAGGCTTGAAAATCTCGATTTTGACCAAGTTTGACCCGTAGGCACCTTCCTAGACCCTTGTCTAGCTTTTTGGCACATTTTGGCTCGATATGGATCGAGATGGCTCGACCATGGCTCGATGTGGCTCGGCCATGGCCGAGCCTGGGCGCAGGTTGGCGCGCGGGTTGGCGCTGGCAGGCGACGATGGGCGAGTGCTGGCGAGGGGTGGCGAGCGCTGGCGAGAGGTTGTGCGCAGGCGCGCGAGACGTGGCGAGAGGCCGCGCACAGGCGCGCGCGGGAGCGTGCGAGTGCTGCCGGGAGATGTTGGGCGCGTGCGTGTGCGTGTGCTGCCGGGCGTGTGCGGGCGGGATGGCGCGCGCAGGCGCGAGCGGGAACACGAAAAATAATAAAACAATAAAAGTAGCAAGAACACGAAAAACAATAAAACAAGAGAAACGACCTAAAAACCTAACGAAAAATGACTCAAAACTAATAAAATCAATATAAAAATCTATCTAAAAACTCGAAGAAAAACACAACAATTACAAGCAAAACAGCGCTTCTGGTCTTCCTTGGCCAACCGAATCTGGTTATATCCCTTCGAAGCATCCATCATGCTTAGGAGCTCGCAAACCGAGGTGTAATCAACCAGATGATCTATTCTTGGTAAGGGATAATGATCCTTGGGGCAAGCCTTGTTAAGGTTACGGAAATCTATGCACATCTGCCAGTCCTCCTCTGTTTTCGGTACCAGGACTGCGTTGGAGAGCCACTCCGGGAATTGTATTTCCTTGACATGCCCAGCCTTCAAAAGTTTGTCCACCTCTGCCTCGATAATGACTTCCTTCTCGGGACTAAAGTTTCGCTTTCTTTGTTTTACTGGCTTTATTGTCGGGTTGATGTTGAGGTGGTGCTCAGCCACCTCTGGGTCTATCCCTATGAAACCCTGGGGAGACCAGGCAAAAATGTCCGCACTACTTCGTAGTAGGGCCACCAGATCAACCAACACCTCAGGGTTAAGGGTCGTTCCAACGCGAAGGACTCGACTATCGTCCCCCAGGACTACCTCCACAATCATCAGATTCTCGTCTTTCCGAGTCGGCCCAGATCTGTCATCTTCTATTCGGGCTCTTTTGGCCTGTCTCTCTTCTTCATTCCATCGGATGCTTTCCACATATGTCTGGCGCGACGTATATTGGTCCCCTCGAACCTCACCCACTCCATCCTGAGCTGGGAATTTCAATTTCATGTGGTAGATCGAGACTACTGCCTGGAATTTGCTTAGGGATGGTCTTCCTAACATGACGTTATAAGAGGAAGCTGCATCCACCACCAAAAATCAGATCGTCCTGGTCTGTCTGAACGGCTCGTCCCCTAATGTTACCAAAAGTTTTATTGCACCCAGGGGCTTCAACGCTCCCTCGGAAAATCCCATCAGCAAGGTCGTGACCTCTTCCAACTCTACATCCAGGTTCATCTTTCTGAAGCAATCATAAAACATGATGTCAGCTGAACTTCCCATGTCCACGAAGATTCGCCTAACATTGTAATTAGCTATGGTGGCCGTGATGACCAGGGAATCCATATGGGGAGCTAGGATCCCATCTTCATCTTCGGAACCAAAACAAACATTCGGACTTGGGGCCACCTGACCAATTTCTTTTCCCTTTCTGGTTAAGTCTTTCGTAGCACGCACATAACTATTCTTGGTTCGTTTGGAATGTTCATCCCATTCGCCCCCTGTTATCATGAGGATCTCTCCCCGCACTTCCTGTGCCTGATCATTTCTTCACCTTGCACTACGATTGTCTGAACTACGCCTGTTTTCCTGAGGCCAACCTTTTGTATAGGAGTCAGACCTGGGCTCCTCCCTTCGCATCCGCACAAACTCTTTGAGGTGCACAGCCTGCACCATTCTCTCCAATTCATCTTTCAAATGAGTACACTGGTCTGTGTCATGGCCGTACTCATTTTGATACCTACAAGATCGGTCAGACCTTTCCTTCTTCAATTTCTGAGAGTAAGTCTTAGGCCACTTGAGATCGGGATGTCTCTCGATCGTCTGCAAAATCTCCCCATGAGGGGTTGCCAGAGGCGTGTATTTATCAAAGCAAGGTCGCCCTCCATCCTGGTCTGGCCTGGACCTCTTTATCGCCACTCTGTCCTCTCTTTAATACCTTTCTCTTTTCTTCTCCCCCTCCTCCTTGATTTTTAGGGCCTCTTCCAAATGAATATACTTCTCTGCCCATTCCAAGAGCTCGCCAAACTTCAGTGCTGGCTTCACTACCAGCGATTGGAAGAACTCTTCCCTCCTGAGCCCTTGTGCTAGTGCGTTAACCAGAAGTTCTTCTGACGCCAATGGTACTTCCAGCTTCGCATTCGTAAATCGATTAATTTAAGCGCGCAAGCTCTCATTCTCCTTTTGCTTCAGACTGAACAACTCCAGTGGCATCTTCTGGTATTTCCTGAAGCTGCTAAACTGATGCAGAAATGCCGAGCTGAACTCGTCAAAGTTGATGATAGTACGCGGCGGTAGCTGGCTAAACCAGAGCTGGGCTGATTTAGCGAAAGTCATTGGGAAGACCCGATACATGCCGCATCTGAGAATTTGTGCACAGCCGCTGCAATTTCGAAATGGCTCAGGTGATCCCACGGGTCTGTTGTCCCACTATACTCAAAACCCAGGGATCTATAGGAGGCTGTCACATCATCGCGCATAACCTCCTCAGTGAATGGCGTGCCTCTTCGCGCCGGTGCCAACCCTGTACCCGCCATTTTTCTCTTGAATTCCCTGACCTCTTTCTGCAGACTTTGCATCTGCTCAGTGAGGTCCGGGTTGGTTTGGCTCGAAGTTTCGCTTGCAGAAGCTGAAAAACTCTCTTCCTCATCCCGGAGAGGAGTCTTAGCCTTGCGCTGGGCACGCGGTGGCTCTGTCTCTGGCGGTGGGATAGTTTGAGACGGGGGCGTTTTGGTTGGGGGCATCGATAATTCCGCAAACTTATTCTCTACAGCCACTTCGATAGCCTTTCCGATGAGCTCAGACAGCTACCTAAGGAAATTTTCGTTCAGCGATCCACCATCAGCAGGGGTGGATCCACCGGAGGGGGGGCTGTGTGGTGCCTGTCCAAGCCGTTGCCGATGGCCCTGCCTCTGCTGGTCCTGCCGTTGATGCTCCCGCGGGCTTTGGCATACCCCACGGTGCGGCAGAGCTAGGCGTACCACCCAACTTCGCCACTAAATTTCGTCGGAGCCCTGCTTAATCCATGTGTTACTCACGCCTTAGCTTTGAACGAGCTTTCCCACAGACGGCGCCAATTGTTTCACCCAGAAAACCTGACCACGCCTTAAACCAATACTTTGCCTTATGTAAGCCTGACCTACACCCAAAAACACGTCAGAAAAGGACCACCGGAGATTTTTCGGTGGAAACCTCTCCGATGCTTAAGTCAGATAAGCGTTATGGAGTGTTTTAGTGCGCAAGAAAAAGAATGCACAAGAATGACATACCGCTCCCAGCCTTGAGGCTGGAGTATATATAGTCTTTCTCAGTGGGGACCCCATCCGGGATTTCGAAAACATTGGCCGCGAATCAAGGGCCATTACGCAACTAATTCCGACAAGTGGTTCTACCTGTTCCCTTTTAGTAGATAAGGATATCAGACCTGTCATGATCCTGCTCTCTCCCGGTTATCTCATAGGTCAGGGTATTTGTTCCAACCCAAAAAGTGAGCAACCCGAACCACACCTGAAAACTCAAGAGCTTCCTGAACCTACACCACAAAAACAGATTAGAAAGGACCACCGGTGGTTTTTCGGTGGAAACCCCTCCGATGCTTAAGTCAGTAAGCGTTTTAAGGTGTTTCCCAAAAAATAAAAAGGAATGCTTTAGAAGACATACCTCTCTCAGCCTTGGGGCTGAGATATTTATAGCTTATTCCCATGAGGACCCCAGCCAGGATCCCAGGAACACGTGCCGCGAATTATGGGCCGTTTGGAAAACAGTTTCTGAACAAGTGGTCCCACTTGTTCCTTCTTAAGTAAGCCGAAGGCCAGGTCTGACCAAACCAGCAAATTCTTTATTATTTTCAGGATTGCCTAGCCAGGAGTACTTCTTAATTGGACAGATCGGCCCAGTCTCCCCATCCGCAATCACTATTGATTTCAGCTCTTTCCCAATTCAGGTCTGGCTGGAATATCTAGACGTTCCCCAGTGGGGACCCTTCTCCGGGATCTTGGGAACAAGGCCCGTAAATCAAGGATCATCTGGGTAACGAATGGTCCCCCATTTGCCTTTTTCTGTTAACAAACAATCAGGTCTGTCTAAGGCAACCTCTCTCCCAAGAGAGATTTGACCATACTTTTTTTTACACGCAAGTCAGTCAACTCTCATCACCTTTACTACTAAATTCAGGTCTACCTCAATTCAGGTCTTACCAATACTGCCCTATCAACTCCTCCCCCCAAAAAGGGGTTGAGGTAGAGCGGCAAGGTGCACGGGCCCTTAGTAATGAATGGGGTCCCACATCTGTTAGTGCTTCTCGTACTGGTACGAATCCCAAGGGACACGCTAAACTGCCAGAGCTAATTATTGGCATTTAGTGGTGTCGCATGTTTCCAAACGGTTACTGTACTCCCACGTCCTTCCAGGTACTTGTTGGGAATCTGTGGTACCGTCGCGCAGCGGAAAACAAAAAATTTTAAATAAAAGGAATTTGAATCGTATTCAATTGACGACGGTCCAATTTTACAATCAATTAATTCAAACAATGTTTTAATTGCTTTTAATTAACAGAAACAATTTGATTTTCGTAAAATCGAATAAGCATGATCGATTTCTATTTAAACATATATATATATAACAATTATATATATATGTATATATTAATATATTAACATTATATATAACAATTATATATATATTAATATATTAATCATATATTTAATTATATATATTATACATATCATATACATATATATATAATATTTATATAAATAGCATCACATATATAAAAACACACATATATGTATTAACAATTTAAACATATATATGTTATGTACTGCATGCTTGCATCAATCACATATATTATATATATATATATATATATATATATATATATATATATATATATATATATATAGCATGCATTCAATTATATATGTAATACATAAACAACATGCATGCAAATTAACATACATATTACACATATATTTAATATATATGTACAGCAACATATAAACACACATATGTCATACATGTACTCAGCCTATATATATATATAACAGGCATGCATATATTACATATATATTAACATACATTAACATCACACCAAATAACATAATCTGCCCACCATATAAACTTTCAAACAGCATATATATATATGGGACAGAATGCATGCGTTTCATAAATATATATATCATATATATAAAACATATACTAAACACATGCAAATTACACATGCATATTATAAGATACATATCACACACACTGAATATATATCATATATATATATATAATACATATCAAACATATATACTACACATATATATATATATATTACAGTCAGCTATATTACCTCTCCGGCTTGGTAGCGTCGGGAGGAGGTCGTCGACTCACAAGACAGCGGACCCGGCTATGCAGCAGCATGGCGGAGATGACTCGGGCTGTACCTTTCGGCCGTTATCAGCAGCGGTACACGGCAGTTCGGCCCGTTCGGAACGGTGGCTGTTTCTTCCGGCAAACACAACGCCCTCACAGCGGTGGTGCTCCGACGTGGGGCTAGCRGCAGCGACAGGCGCTGCGTTCTGGCGGCGGAATGGCAGAACAATGAAACACCGGAGGTCCGGTGTGATGAAGTAGCAGCGCGATTCCGGCGAAGCGGCGGATGCGAAGCAGAGGTGACGGTGGCGACCGGTAATTCTCCGACAATTGTTCRAACGGCTCCGGTGAATCGGTGTCACACACCGTATTACCCGACGTACTCGCGACGGAGCACTAGATCCGTCGAGAGATTGAGAACGACGAAACGAGAAACCGAGGACCGAACGATTCGGTGACGGTGGCCGACGGCGAAGCGGCGGCTGGGGTTGGACGACAGGCATGGGGCTAGGTTTTTTTTTTCTTTTCCGTCTGTATTCTCTTTTTTGTTTTGTTGTTGGTTGTATTTTAAACCTATCCCACAAACCCGTCTATTTCAATCTTCATTTTATTTTTTTTATTTAAACTCAAGAGTCCAAGCTTAATGGGCTTCACTCCGGCCCATTTCAAAACAAAAATAAAACAAACCTTAAATGGGCTTAATAAGAGATGGGCTCAATTTATAACAAAACCAAGACTTTTATTTTAAAAGGAACAAGCCCAAAGAATAAATCCAAGCCTATTAATTTAAAATAAAATTACCGGCCCAATTAAATTTAATTGGCTTATTGGGTCGATCCAATTTTAAATTAAAAACCCCATTGGAATTAAATCATTTCTCACAAACGATAATTTCGAAAAATATAACAATTATATTTTCGCGTCCAGAATAACTTTCTCGTATTTTTCTCAATTCATAATCATAATTATGAACCTTAGATTCAATCATATTGACATCTAACTATGCTAAAATTAACAATTAATTTCTAGCTGTCGTTTTCAATAATCAGGAAACACGGTGTGACCCTCAATGGTTCAGGTGTAAGCTAGCCGTGGGTTCACAACACATTGTGATTCGAACAACACATTGTTCTTATATGAACTCGTCCCTTAGAGTCCCTGATTAAATAAAACTCATTTTACTTAATCACTGGTCAAACCAGAACCCAACGAATTATGAGAGGCGCCTAGCAACTACGCATCATAATTCCCTAGATACAAATGAAGTGCCTGCAAGAACCTTGTGATATAGCTTATATGTACAGTACGATCCCTTCGCGATCTATGTCCCGATTGAACAAGAGGTATTGGTTCATCGAGACCTCTTTCTAGTTCAATAACTGTGTGTACGTTCTAGGTTCAAGATAATCCGTTCGTGTGTGACTTAGAGAAACACATTTCTCTAAACACCCCACTATCAGCTCTGGCCAGAGACTCCGAGGATTTATCAACCATCAGAACACACAGGACATCCATGACTTATCATGCGTCCGAATCCCCTACTACCATGCACAGACTTCCCACTAGATTCCCGACTATGCGAACGTTGCCCCTTTTGATCGGCCTCCAAGGAGACACAGAGACAGGTCACAACATAGCCTGTCCTCTAGTGAAGTCACGATGAGGTCTGGGTCTTAAGGATTAATGTTGTACGCTATACCATAGAAATCATCTACTCGATGAGTGGGAACCACTTAGAGATTTCTAGGTGAGGGAGTTCAGTGAACTCATCTTATGAGCACCTACTTATGTATGTCGATGTCCAGACACCGTGACCGATTAGACGCGGTCCACATACACTAAGTACTAGTCTTAACGGGAAAGGCCTGTATCCTCATTATGGCGTAACCCTATGACTAGGAACAAGTTCGATGAGTTACATTACGTGCTGGATTATCTCACTGTTCTGCTAGACCAATCCACCGTARTAAAGTWACTTCAYCAGGACCATACCTATGCAACTAGCATGGGACAAAAGATATGGAATGCCAATATGTATAAAAGATATTATTACGAATAAAAACCGATTGTATTACAAGAGAATGGTCAGACCACAACCACAAGTTGGCTTGTTGGTCACCCTATTCTAACAGTACTGCCTCGTCAGCCCTAGTCTAGAGTCCTAGCCGTTCCAACTCACCTTTTAGGGCACTGTTCGCCTGCCCGCATTAAATGCGCAGATCCCATCAAATCCCACCTTTCTTGGTTTTCGTATTTTAAAATCATTCACTTTGCCTTTTATTCCCGCTGGTTTCCTTTTCATTCCCACTTTTCATCTTCTACTTTCTCTTTCGAACTTCCGTATCTCCGCCCTCTACCAGTACTCCGGCGAAATTTCTTCACATTAATTCTCAACTTTCTCCGAGGAATTTTGTAAATTAGGTACCTTTCTCAGCCCTTACCCTTTTAATTTTTTGTAATGTCTTCCTCTCCAGAAACTAGGGTTGGCCTATCTCCACCGTCTGTTATTCCTGAGGCGGCGGCTCTTTCTTCTCCGCCGCATGTGATCCCCGAGGCAGCGGAAATTTCTTCTGCCCTCATGCTCACCATTCCCGAGAGAGCAGAGGTCCCATCATCTTCATCATCTGATCCTCTGGAGATAGCGGCGGCTCTCTCACCACCGCCTACTTCTCCAACAACGATTGCCACCTCCTCCTCGGGAGGTGTAACATATCCTCCACCATTTCCCTTATTATCCCAAAGTTACCTCTATTCTTAGCCAGCAGACAATAGACGAGATTCGCTATAAGTACAAAATTAAAGACCCTTTTGATCTCTATGCCCCTCCGGCCTGCACTTTGGCCTGCCAAGCGCCGGCAGGCCGGGTGACCTTCTATGTTGACCAGCTCCAGGCGGTTCTGCATCTGCTCGTTAACCCCATGATGCTGGAAATTGCCCAAATGTACAAAATTCCTATTTTCCAGTTTTCCCCTAACTCTTTTAGGATCATGGTGTGTTATAATCTGGCCATGAGCTATGCCGGCCAGGACCCAACAGCCCTGGTCTTCTACCAACTTTTCCAGGCGAAGAGCCTTCCCCCTGATTGTTTTTATCTTGCTGCCAGGTCTGGGGTCCATTTCATAAACAAACTTCCGACTTCCAATAAATCCTGGCGCAAGAAATTCTTTTTTGTTCACTGTGCGGGGGATTGGGGTTTTGACCCCACCCCCATAGACGCCTTGCCCTCTTATCCAACCTTAACAGTGGCGGCCAGACCTTCCCGTATTCAGAGAATCGTGGCGACTCTGAATGCGAATCCTGTCAATGTGAACGACCTCCTCACTACTCCAGTCTTAAAGACTTTTAATGAAACTTGCGAGATAGGTCCCCTGCCATCTAATATTGGTAAAAAAGCATTCCCACTCTGTCCTTATTGCATCACGTTTTAACGTCTTATAGGTCTAACTTTCCCGTTCTCCTTTTTCAGAGGAGATGGTGCGATTACTGTTTGAGGCTTCTGATAAGGAAGGTATGGCGGCTGATTCAGCAACGCCAGCTCAGGAAGCGCGTGCTTCCACCACTCCTCGAGCTCAGGGCTCTCTTCCTGCTGTGCCGTCTGTGCGCCCCCGATCCATAAGGCATGTCATTTCCGACTCGGAGGAAGAGGAGGTACCCCTCACGAAAAGGCCTCGGTCCTGCCGGGGCCGAGGTGTAGTTATCTCAACCAATACAGCTCCAGTGCCTATCGCGGTTTCCGTGGTCCCCACCGTGCGCAGTTCTGGCCCTCCTCGATGAACTTCAGTTTTGAATTACTCGAGTGACGTGGTAGTTCGCCATGTAAGCGGCCAGTGCACCCCGAAGACCTGCGCACTCTAGAGCAGATGAGCAACCGGGAGCTGCTAGAGTCGTGGTGCCAGGATGAGGCCCGGGTAAACTTTATATCACCAGCCTCTCTCCCCCTTTTTTTACACCTTTCAAGTCTTTAACAATTTTCTGGTTTGTTCCCAAGCTGAGGCGAAGAGGGCACTTTTGGCTATCAGGGCAACTCGGTCCCTGGGCCAAGCCAACCTTGCTAAGGAGGTTGAAGATCTCAAAGAGACGGTGCTATGCCTCCGGGCCTTGTCTAAGGACAAGATAAGAGAGGTTAAGGAGCTGCAAGAGAAGGTAGGTATGATGGAGAAGGCCCAGAAGAAGATGCTGGAGGCAGCTCGGTCAGAAGCTCGGGATGAAGCTATCGCCGAGACAAGGAGTCTGGCGGATGAAGCCATAGCCAAGGCTAAGGGTGAGTGGAAGGCAGAGTTCCTCAACTCGGAAGAAGGGTTGAGGCTGGTTCAAGTGGCCAGGGATGAGGCCAAGAAGGCCTTCTTGGGATCCAAGGCTCTTTTCTCCCGGCTCTTCCCAGAAGCCGTGGTATATTACAACTATGGCTTGGATGAGCAGGCCAAGTGGGTCCAGGCCAATCCTGACGTCCCTTTCGACCAGAAGACGCCGTTGAAAAACCCTCCAGAGCCGACCTCCTTTTCTTATGACCCTGCCAAGGATCGCCTCCACACGATCGGGTCAGCAGAGTTTGCCGAGCATGTTCATGCTATTCTCTGTTCTCCTGAATCTGATCAAGCTCAACCAGACCTGACCTCTCTGTGGTTCCTCCTACTTCATCTCCCTCCCCAACCTTTGCAGGTCTGGGTGAGCTACCCGGGGGCGCGTCTCCAGGGGGTCTGTCCGAGGGTGCGGTGGACCAACTGTCGACAGAGCTGAGAGAAGACATGGAGGTTGATCCTTGGGGCGCATAGGTTTTTATATTGTCAAAGACCTGTAGGATGCCTGTGTGGCTGGTCTGACTGCAATTTCTGTATAAGCGTATGTAACATCGAACAATTTAATTTTTAATGACGAATGCTTTTCTTTTTGTCTGGTAGCGACTCTTGAACTTTCTAGGGTTTCCTGAATATCCGGAAACCCTAATACTTTTTGATTCCTCTCACGTGCCTCCGATTTCAATATATATTCGTATGTATGCTTTATCTTTTTCATTATCCATCTGCAAAATGTCTTCATCTCCTCTGATCGAAGAACTTAATACGGTGAAGATAAAAAGCATTTCTCTGATTGTGGAGAAATTCAAGCTTTCCGACCAGCTGGTCTTACTCAAAGAAAAAGTTGGTTCTCTTTATCGCCTTTTGGAGAGGAAAAGGCAAAAGAAGCGTCACTACAAAAGGGAATGGGCCGAACTTCGACAAATCAACCGCCAGCTGCAAGAGGAGAAGGCAGACTTGGTTGACTCGGTGAATCGCCTGACCATTGCTGCTGGCGAAGCTCATGTTCTTGCAGGGCGGTCTGACCAGTATCGCCACCGTCTGCATGAGACAGAGCGGGAGCTTTGGCGCATTCGCCGAGCCTTAGCCTCCGACCGAAGGTCTTCACCCAGATAGGCGCCTGGGTTTTATCTTTATTTATTTCCTGCAATTTAATGTAATCAAAGTTGCCAACCCTCCGGGGAAGGTGTGCAACCTTCACTTGTTCTGTTGAATGGTCAGTAATATATATGAGCTTTGTGCCTTTCATGTGTGTCACAGTTTTACTCGAATAAGTTTTGAATCAGATCTTTTTTGCTTGCTCAAATATCTCAAACTTGTGTTTTATGTCGGTGCCTTAGTAGTTCAGCACTTACCTCATAAGATATCTTATTTTGCTTGTGTGGTCTAGCTGACGATCAGGTCAGGCAGATCGGTGCATTCGCCATTTAGTTTTTCTTGACTTGAGCTGTCAATCAGGTCGGGAAAATTGTTAGCAACCGTCCTGTCCAGACCTGGCTTTATCAATAAATCAGGTCGGGCGAAATCTAGGACATCCGTCCTTAGCCAGTCCTGGCTTTAACCGACAATCAGGTCGGGCAAAACCTAGGACATCCGTCCTTAGCCAATCCTGGCTTTAACCGACAATCAGGTCGGGCAAAATCTAGGACATCCGTCCTTAGCTAATCCTAGCTTTATTCGTACATAAACTGGTGCATGGGATAAAACCTGCAATTTTATTCAAGAAAGACAAACAAGCATTTTAAAAATTACAACTACGCAAATTTTTTTCGTAAGTTAGTGATATTCCAAGTGCGAGGGATCTCAGTCCCATCTAGCTATTCTAGTTTATAAGCGCCTCCTGCGAATACCTGAATGACTCGAAACGGCCCTTGCCAAGATACATCCAGCTTCCCTTTTGTCTTTCCTAGGTCAGCTCTTCTTAGGACCAGGTCTCCTACCCGAAATTGCCTTTTGACTACGGATTTGTCGTACATGGCCTTTATCCTTCCTTTAATATGCGCCATCCTTGCTACAGCTTGTTCTCTTTTCTCCTCAATCAAATCCAGAGCATCTTGCCTCAACAGCTCATTCTGCTCTTCATTGAAATTCTGGATCCGGTGTGTTTCTAAGCTGACCTCTGCAGGTACCACAGCGTCCATGCCGTACACAAGGCTAAAGGGGGTTTCACCTGTACTTTCCTTTGGATTTGTGCGATACGCCCAAAGGACTGCACTCAGCTCTTCCACCCATTTGCCCCCAGATCTTTCTAAGCGCGACTTAAGTCCCTGGATAAGAATGCGATTAGTTACTTCAACTTGACCATTCGCTTGTGGATGATATACAGACGTGAAATGTTGTTGGATATTCATCTTAGTACACCAGGCCTTGATTTTGGCTCCCATAAATTAGGTTCCATTGTCTGATATCAATATCCTTAGCACACCAAAGCGACAGACCACATTCTTCCATATGAATCCCATCACCACCTCTTCCGTTATCTTGGCCAAAGATTCTGCCTCCACCCATTTGCTAAAGTAGTCTATAGCTACAATAAAAAATCTCTTTTGGGCAGGGGCCATCGGGAATGGACCAACCAGATCAATCCCCCATTTCGCGAAAGGGCAGGGGGAGCTCATTATCACCAATTCTTCTATTGGCTGGTGAATCAGAGGGGCCATCTTCTGTCATTTTTCACATTTCCTGACAAAGGCTTCAGCCTCTTTCCTCAAAGAAGGCTAAAAGTAACCAGCTCTTAACACTTTGCTGGCTAGAGCTCTGGCTCCCATATGATTACCACAACAACCCTCATGGATTTCTCTAAGGACTTGGGCACCCTCCTCCGAGCCTAGGCACCGCAACAAAGGTCTTCCAAACCCGCGCCGAAATAGGATTCCTCCGATCAAACAAAAACAAGCAGATCTAATTTTCACCTTAGCTTTCTCTCTTCGATCCTCCGGCAGTTCGTCGTGTTGTAAATAAGCTGTAATAGGGGAACGCCAATCATCATCTTCATATACCGAACAGACCTGTGCAGCGCCGAACTCCGCGTCTGCTCCAAGTAACGTTATTGTCCTCTTGTCATAATTTGTAGCCGAGCTGGCTATCTTTGCTAAATAATCAGCTCTGGCATTGTCTTCTCGAGAGATCTGCAGTACCGTGCAGCCCTTCATGTCCTTAACCAGCTCTCTAAATTTAGCCAGATATTTTTGCATGTTCTCCTCCCGGGTTTCAAATTCACCACTGATCTGCTGCAAACCAGCTGGGAATCCACCCTAGCACATACCAGCTCTGCACCCAGATCTTTCGCCATTTGGATCCCTCGCAAGAGGGCCTCATATTCAGCGGCGTTATTGGAAAATGTATGATTCAAGCGTACAACAAATTCGGTCGACACACCAGCTGGATCTATCAAGACAATCCCTGCTCCACAGCCCTGATTACAGACCGAGCCATCTGTAAAGATGGTCCATTCTTTCAGTGCACCAGGAGGACTGTTCATTTCCTGCATAAAATCGGCTAAGGCCTGGGCTTTTATTGCTGTCCTCACCTCGAATGTAACGTCAAACTCACTGAGCTCTATTATCCACTTGACTAGCCGTACAGATGCCTCTGGTTTGTTCATTATGGCCTTCAGTGGGAGGTTAGTTCGCACAATTATCCCATGAGAGAGAAAATATGGCCGTAACTTACGAGCAGTCCCTATTAATGCTAGCATCGCCTTCTCCACCTCTATATATCTGATCTCTGCCGCGTGCAAGACCTTTCTCCAGAAGTAGACTGGTCTCTGTATTTTACCCTCCTCTTTGATTAAAACAGAGCTGACCGCCTGTTGTCCTACAGATAAGTATAGGATCAGTGGCTCCCCTTGGACAGGCTTCGTAAGCAAGGTCATACCGGCCAAATGCTCCTTCAATAATTTGAATGCCTCTTCACACTCATTGTTCCATTGAAATTTTACCTTCTTCCTTAAAGCCTAAAAAAATGGCAAGCTCTTCTCCGCAGATCTGGACACAAATCTGCTTAGGGCGTTGATTCGCCCTGCTAAGCATTGCATTTCTTTCATGCTCCTAGGTGCCTGCATTTCCATAATTGCTCTGACCTTCTCTGGGTTTGCCTCGATACCCTTCTCTGTGACCATGTAACCCAGAAATTTATCGGCTCTAACCCCGAATGCGCATTTCTTGGGGTTAAGCTTCATCTTGTATCGTCGTAGAGTGTCGAAGGTCTCCCGCAGGTCTTCTACGTGCGACGTTGCTTTTATGCTCTTAACCAACATATCATCTACGTAAACTTCCATATTTCGTCTATGTTGGTTTTTAAACATTTTATCAACCAAATGCTGATAGGTGGCCCCTGCATTCTTCAAACCAAAGGGCATCACAACATATCAATACGTCCCCTTTGGGGTAATAAAGCTGACCCGTTTCCAATCATCTTTTGCTAATCTAATCTGGTGATACCCTTGGGATGCGTCCATCATACTTAAGAGCTCACAACCAGCGGTAGAGTCAACGAGTTGGTCAATTCTAGGTAAAGGGTAGTGATCTTTTGGGCAAGCACGATTGAGGTCCCTAAAATCAATACACATGCGCCAGTCCTCCTGAGTCTTGGGAACCAGGACAGCATTGGAAAGCCATTCAGGGAATTGTATTTCCTGGATATGCTTAGCCCTTAACAATTTTTCCACCTCGGCTTCTATGATAGCCTCCTTCTCGGGCCCAAAATTACGTTTCTTTTGCTTTACCGGTTTTGCGTCCGAGCTGATGTTGAGGCGGTGCTCTGCCACCTCTGGGTCGATCCCTACCAGGTCTTCTGGGGACCAAGTAAACACATCCGAGCTGCTTCTCAACAGCGCAACTAGATCTGTCAAAATTTTCGAACTGAGAGTTGTCCCTATTCGAAGGACCCGACTCTCATCTCCTGGAATTACTTCGACCATCATCAGCCCTTCCTCTCTACTAGCCAGATCTATTTTTGGCGGCTCTACTCTAGCCCTTTTGCTCTGTCTTTCTTCCTCCGCATTCCTCTTGATGCACTCCACGTAGGTCTGTCGTGAGGCATATTGGTCACCCCTGACCTCTCCCGTTCCATCTTCCGCCGGGAACTTCATCTTCATATGAAAGACAAATATAATAGCCTGGAACTGGCTCAGGGATGGCCGGCCCAACATGACATTATAAGAAGAAGGTGCATCCACCACCAAGAAATGCACCATTCTTGTCACCCTATACGGCTCCTCTCCCAACGTCACGAGGAGTCTCACCGCTCCCAAGGGTTTCAGGGCTCCCCCTGCAAATCCAACTAGGGAGGTTGTGACCTCTTCCAACTCAACGTTCAATTTCAACTGCCTAAAGCAATCATAAAACAAAATGTCGGCAGAACTTCCGGTATCCACGAAAATTCTACGGACATTATAATTAGCGATAGTTGCAGTTATAACCAGAGCATCCATATGTGGGGCTAGAATGCCATCGCCATCTTCTAACCCAAAACAGATGTTAGGGGTAGAGGTCATTTGTCCCACATCACGTGATTTTTGAACTAAATCTCTCGCGGCTCTGACATAACTGTGCTGCGTCCGCTTGGAATGCTCCTCCAACTCTCCTCCTGTAATCATCTGGATTTCTCCATGGTTGACCTGGGCCTGATCAGATCTTCTTACTCCGGTTCGCACCCTATCCTGGCCTCCCTTATCTGACAGGGACCGGTCATAATTCTTGCTGCCAGACCTGGCTTCTTCTCTCCTCATCCGGACGTAGTCCTTCAAATGTCCGGCCTGAACCATCTTCTCCAACTCGTATTTCAAATGCGTGCACTGGTCAGTGTCGTGCCCATACTCGTTATGGAAGCGACAGAAATGACCAGATCTTTCCTTCCTGGGCCTCTGCGAGTAGGTCTTCGGCCACTGCAGGTCTGGATGCTTCTCAATTGCCTGCAGGATCTCGCCCTGTGGGTTTGCCAAGGGAGTGTATCTATCAAAGCGAGGTCTCCCTACAGGCAGGTCTGGCCTAGGCTTTTTCAAAACTCCTTTTTCTTCACGATCAGTCCTCTCTCTCTTCCTTTCTCCCTCGTCATTGATCTTCAAGGCCTCCTCCAAGTGGATATACTTCTCAGCACGCTCCAAAAGCTCTCCAAACTTCAACGCTGGCTTAACGACCAGCGACTGAAAGAATTCTCCTCTTCTCAAACCTTGTGCCAGAGCATTCACCAACAGCTCTTCAGACGCAGAAGGCACCTCTAACTTAGCGGTTGTAAACCTGCTAATGTAAGCGCGAAGGATCTCATTCTCTTTCTGCTTCAAACTGAAAAGCTCGAGCGGCATTTTCTGATACTTTCTACAGCTCGTGAACTGGTATAAAAAGGCTGAGCTGAACTCATCAAAATTGTTGATAGACCTTGGCGGCAGCTGACTAAACCAGAGCTAGGCTGATTTAGTGAAAGTCATCGGGAAGACCCGACACATGACCGCGTCTGAAAATTTGTGTACAACGGACGTAATTTCAAATCTACTCAAATGGTCCCACGGATCCGTGGTCCCATTATATTCAAAACCCAGGGACCTGTATGAAGCCGGCACTTCGTCACGCATCACCTCTTCAATGAACGGGGTGCCTCTCCGTATCGGAACTGCGCTAGTGCTCGCCATCTTCTTCTTAAACTCCCGTACCTCTTTTTGCAGGCTCTGCATCTGCTCAGCTAGGCCTGGATTGGTTTGGCCTGAGGTTTCTCCATTGGAAGTGGAGAGAAGCTCTTCCCTATCCTGAACAAGAGTCCGATTCATGCGCTGGTTGCGTGGTGGCTCTGTTCCCGATGCTGGAATCGCTCGATCCGAATGTGCGTCAGGCGGTGGCGTCGAAACCTCAGCGAACTTTTTCTCGACTGCCGCCTCTACAGCTTTGCTTATTAGCTCCGATAGCTGCCTGAGTAAAGCGTCGTTCAGCAAACCGCTAGAAACAGGTACTGAACCACCGACAGAGGACGGAGCAGCACCTGTCGGGATCCCTGTCGATGAATCGGCTCCCTCAGGCCTTTCTTGAGGCGTCTCTGCTGATCTTGGCATGCCCCACGGCGCGGTGGAGCTGGGAGTTCCGCAGAGCTCTCCCACCAAGTTTCGTCGTAATCCGTCGGAGGTCATGGAAAAGGAACTCACGTCTTAGCTTAGTTCGATCTTCTCACAGACGGCGCCAATTTGTTCCAACCCAAAAAGTGAGCAACCCAAACCACACCTGAAAACTCAAGAGCTTCCTGAACCTACACCACAAAAACAGATTAGAAAGGACCACCGGTGGTTTTCCGGTGGAAACCCCTCCGATGCTTAAGTCAGTAAGCGTTTTAAGGTGTTTCCCAGAAAATAAGAAGGAATGCTTTAGAAGACATACCTCTCTCAGCCTTGGGGCTGAGATATTTATAGCTTATTCCCGTGGGGACCCCAGCCGGGATCCCAGGAACACGTGCCGCGAATCATGGGCCGTTTGGGAAACAGTTTCTGAACAAGTGGTCCCACTTGTTCCTTCTTAAGTAAGCCGAAGGCCAGGTCTGACCAAGCCAGCGAATTCTTTATTATTTTCAGGATTGCCTAGCCAGGAGTACTTCTTAAGTGGACAGATCAGCCCAGTCTCCCCATCCGCAATCACTATTGATTTCAGCTCTTTCCCAATTCAGATCTGGCTGGAATATCTAGACGTTCCCCGGTGGGGACCCTTCTCCGGGATCTTGGGAACAAGGCCCGTAAATCAAGGATCATCAAGGTAACGAATGGTCCCCCATTTGCCTTTTCCTGTTAAAAAACAATCAGGTCTGTCTAAGGCTACCTCTCTCCCAAGAGAGATTTGACCATACTTTTTTTTACACGCAAGTCAGTCAACTCTCATCACCTTTACTACTAAATTCAGGTCTACCTCAATCCAGGTCTTACCAATACTGCCCTATCAGTATTAAACCTGCCTTGATCCTACTTTCTCTTAAGTCAAGGTACCGGAACTGCCTTGATCCAAACCTGAGCTGTGCTGATCCCTCTTTCGATCTCTGACCCCTTTTTCCAGGAAGACTAAGTCAGGCCTTCCATAAGACTAGTGTGGCCAAGTCTTATGGCCTTTCCTTAATAATCATCATTTAGATCTACCCCTATCCAGGCCTGGCTATTCAGGCCACATCATACCGTAAACGCATAAGTAAAACTACACGTACCACGCGATGTGCAGTCTTGTGCCCTTGGTTCATATTTACAAACTTGAAGCTCTTATAGTTTGTAAAAAACCATTCTTTACCTTTAAAATACAATTATATTTTTATTAGACGTGCTGCTGCACTTTTTTTTCTATCTATCTATCTATCTATCTATCTATCTTTCTTTCTTTCTTTTTCTTTTTGACGTGCTTGCAGTTTTTTTCTCATTTATTACATGAGTGGTTTCAGGACTTGCTTGAGATGAGTCTCTCAAATATGTGCCCTATTTGACCTTAGTTTTAGGTCTATAGTTAATTATTAGGCTAGATAAATTTCTAAATTAAAACTAATAATTAAATTGGTTAGTATTACAAAAGTTGGGCCTCCAATACTAGTGGCCTGAGGCAATGATCTCATCTGCCTGTAAATAAGACTGGGCCTTGTACTATCTGATTTCTTTGTTTTTTTTATTAGTATCTTATCCAATTAATATCTTATTCATAGTGATTAGATCTTTATTAGTACTAGAATACGACACGCGATTCGATTCAGGATAAATATATTCAAAGTATTTGGTTGGATAAGTCTTTTTCATACGAAAAATGTAGTACATTATTATCAATAGATAGGAAAAGGTACAAACCGAGTATGAAGATGAACCGTGTACCCAAGTGTCGGAGACAGAATTTTCTCCTTGATTGAATACAACTTGTTCTTAACTTGGGACAAACATGGTCAACTTTTCTCTTATTTGCAAACTGATTGCTCTATGAAATAAGTCATTACATATTGCATACAAAGTTGCATGCCTTGGCGACTAATTGATCCATTTTCCCGCAAATTTAATTTACATCATTTACAAATCAAATAGTCACACCCTCTTTCAAGGCATATGCAAATCAATTTGCACCGAGAGGTTCTCTCATTGCAAACTCTTTTTATTACCCTTCACGATCTATTTACTGTTTCAATAATCCATCCATACAAAAAACCAATGAACTCAAAATCATTTCATTCATAACTTTATATGAGCAAGAAATCATCAGCTACACACACTCAAGAACATAAAGAGCTGAAAAAGCTTCTTTTTTTTTTTTTTTTTAAAATACTCTGCAATCCACTTCAATAAAAAAGGAACAAAATCCCATTGTTATTAAATAATTTTTAATGAAAAGGAAAAAATAAAGCCTCTGGGAAATTACATGGAACAAATCTTAGTTTTCATATTTATTCATTATCCCAAGATGCATATAATTCCAATTCAATAAATAAACTACCAATCAAACAATGAACAAAAATATGAATTATTAGACAACAACATACTATATATTAGGGTAAAATCCAAAGCCTCTTCATATGCGAAAAATTTATAGAGAAACAAGAAAAAATGAAATGAGACAAGAAGATGATGATGCACGTGAGAGCGTCCAAAAATCCGACCACATTCCAACTAAGAATCTTCTCTACCTTTTTACAATAAACTACAGTAATAGTATAGAAGATGAGGGAAAAAGGAAAGTGATACGACACTAAATATTCATGTAAGCTATATGCCGGTATTTATGATAAACGACCTCATTTCTCGAGGGAGCATTCTTTCTAAGAGTTGGATGAGCTGTTTTGTAGAGTAACGACCTAGAGTATGGGAGTGGCGAGCTCTCATATAGGGTAGCAACCTCTTATGGTTTACCAACTCGGAGTTGAGTGGTAGCTCGGCGCTGGGTGTTGGGCTTTATGATTGTTGGGCCCAAACGGGCTGATATGGATGGTATTGTGGGGTCCCGACGGAATATATTAAAAGAATCACAGGCCCAGGCCTATTCTGGTAATTTAGCGAGAGATCTATTATTTATGGGAACTTAGCATGCAGGAGAAATCCTAATTCTAAGTCGGTTACGGTATTTATGAAATTATAGTGCAAATCCTAATTCTAAGTCGATTACGGTATTTATGAAATTATAGTGGGAGAAGGTAACCCTAACTTGGGGAATACTTCTCTTGTCTATATAAAGAGGATTCAGGCCTCATTTTTTTTTAAATTGTTGATTATTACGTTTGAGCTCTCGAAATATCTCTCGCACTATCTAACTTAAGCATCAAAGACCTTTGTCGGGGCCGTCCATCGCCTTGGATGAGGTGTTGTTTTGCAGGATCGATCAGGTCGTTGCGACGTAATTTAAAGCTATTCAGGTCGCTGATCTCTTATTTAAGGTTAGTATCCCATATCCTTGGTGACCCAATCTTTTTGGTTGCAACAAGTGGCGCCGTCTGTGGGAAAGAGGGACAACGAGTCATTGAGCGAAAGACGTGAGAAAATCCGTAAATACAATATGAAGGAAAGAAACATGCCACCCAAGGTCTTAGATTTTGATCCCTGATCAAGCAAATCAAAGAAAAAGAGCAAAGAAAACGATAAAGGAGAGCAGATGAAAGGCGGACTAGCACCAACAATTCAGAATCTGGCTGTCGCACCACCACCCTCGCCAGAGAAACAGAAAGAGAAGGAACCTGAAGGAGAGCAACAGGAGAAAACTCCGAAAGTTATTGCGCAAAAAGCTGTCCACATAGGGACGAAGGAATGGAGAGAGTTACCTAAAGACAAGCCTTGTCAAATCAATAAAGGATTCTTGGAAGGGATTATGGAATTTGTACCTCTGGAAAAACAAGAAGATCTAAATAAGTATCTAGCAGGTGCGCTGGGTACAGCAGAGGAGAAAGTTGATAAATCAGAAAATGGGCACGCGAAAAAATTAGTAACAGAAAAGCAAAAACGAAGTGGAGGATCTCCATCGTAGAGACCATCTCGCGAGAGGAGGGGGAGCTCGAGCAAGCAAAGATATGAAAATTCCTCTAGCTCCACCTCGTCTTCAGAGTCCCGTACTCAGAAGTATAAATATAAAAAAGGGAAAAAGTTGAGATTAGGGCAAAAATACTATAAAAGTCAAGGTTGACGACATAGTAAGCACACTAGTGAGGATGAAATGGAAGACTCGAGCACAGATGGTGAGTCCAGGGAAATATATCAAAAAAGTCGAGGTTGGTATCGTGAAGAGAAGGGAGAGAGTGAGGTCGGGCCAGGTACTAAGACGTTCAGGGATATGCAAGAAGCATTGCTAACTCTGTAGAGGCAAATGGCGGGAGAAAAACCTGACGAGGAAAAAGGGCATCCTTTTTCGGAAAGTATATTACAGGCTGTGCTACCTAAGAGGTATAAAACATTAGAATTTCGGTATCATGGAACGACATATCCAATCCAACACATGCAACTCTTTGAGAATGAGATGATTTTACATGGATATACGGATGCTGTGGCATGTCGGGCTTTTGTATCTACCTTAAGAGGAATTGCACAAAGCTGGTTTCACCAATTGGTGCGAGGAAGGATTACTAGCTTTCGGGTATTACGGGCGGTCTTTTTGAAACAATTTTCCAGCGTGAAGCAACATACAACGACCGCACAGTCTCTTTTTACAATGGTGCAGCGACCGGATGAAAGCTTGAAGAGTAGCACCTAAATTAGATATGAGGAATTGGAGGGATGAGGATTTCACATCTTTGGCCCAAAGTGTTTACTATCATGGAGCGATTAATACCTAATGACATAAAATGGCCAGAAACTCGTGCGCACCTCCCTAATAATCCTAATTCGAATTTCTTTTGCCTGTTTCATAATAATTATGGTCATTACACGGAGAAGTGCAGGCATCTTAAGGAGGAAATTGAAAGGCTTATAAAGGCCGGACATTTAAAGGAGGTCATATACAAAGATAGAGAGCCACGGGAACTAAGACAGATATTACACCCCCCCCCCACTTCCAATGGACTCACCTCAAAGTCAGGCCAAGAGGCAGCCACAACAGGGAAATCAAAGGCACAATGAGCCAAGAAGAGCAAGAGGAAATAAAAGGAGAATAAATATGATCTCGGGAGGGCTGACGGATGGTGATATGAACAACGCACGGAAGAAACATGCTAAATCAGCTCGGTCTAGACCCTGGGAGGTCGCTAGTAAAAGTAGGCAACCTAAAAAGACAGGACCTATCATCTCTTTTGGTCCTAACGAACGACGCGGGCTGCAGGAGGATCATAACAATGCGCTGGTAATTGAAGTTGAAATAATAGGATATGAGGTCGGGAGAGTCTTCGTAGAAAATGGGAGTTCCATTAATATAATATAAATGGATTGTATGGAACAAATGAAACTGGAGGCAGGAGTGCAACCTGTGAATACACCAATATACGCATTCAATGGAGCTCAAGTGATTACGGATTGTGAGCTGACACTTTCAGTGATATTGGGTAAAGGTGAACTCCAAGCGGAAAGATATTTGAAGTTTTTAATTATTCAAGGGAGGTCGGCATATAATGCAATATTTGAGCGACCTGCTCTTAATGAGTTTCAGGCGGTAACATCTACATATCATATGAGTATAAAGTATTATGTGGGAGAAAAAGTAGGGGAGGTCGTATCTGAGCAGCAGGTCGCTAGGTCATGTTATTAGATGATAGTTAGAAAAGGCTTGAGTGACAATAAACGAGAAAGGAGGGAAGATGTGCAGGAAGGTGTACTTAGTGCAAAGAAGATGAAAGAACAAGAGAACTCTGTTCGGCTGCATGAAGAATTGATGGAAATTCCATTGGAAGAAGGTCGCCCAGAATACACCACGAAGATAGGCACTCAAATGACAGAAACATTAAGGGAAGAGCTGATAACACTGCTGAGGGAATTTCAAGACGTTTTTGTCTTTGGGGATGGAGAACTGATAGGGGTATCCCCGGAGGTCGTGCAACATCACTTGAATGCAGATCCGGAGGTGAGGTCGGTCAAACAGAAAAGAAGGCATTGTGGGGCTGAACTGGATAAAATAACTGAGGAAGAGGTGCAGAAGCTGTTAAAGGGGGACAATATTCGGGAAATCCAATTCCCAGAATACTTATCTAATGTTGTAATGGTACCTAAACCAGTGCAGAAGTGGAGGATGTGGGTGGATTTTCGCGACCTAAATAAGGAATGCGCGAAAGATCATTATCTGCTGCCACAAATTGATCAACTAGTGGATTCAACCTCGGGTGCGAGTTATTAAGTATGATGGATGCTTCACAAGGGTATCGCCAAATACCATTGACAAAGGAGGATCAACCTAAGTTGTGTTTTGTCACCCCGACGGGAACATACTATTGTGTGTCTATGCCATTTGGTTTGAAGAATGCAGGGGCGACCTATCAGAGACTAGTGGACAGAATGTTCAAGGACCTGTTGGGGTCCACCATGGAGGTGTATGTCGATGATATGTTGGTAAAGAGCAGGAAAGCAGAATCTCATATGGAGAACTTAAGAAAAACTTTTGTTACACTTAGACAATACGGAATGAAGCTCAATCCAAAGAAATGTGCATTCAGCATGCGATCTGGGAAATTTCTGGGATATCTGGTAACGGAGAGAAGTATCGAGGTCAACCCCAAAAAGGTGCGGGCTATTTTGGAGATGCCACATCCTCGAATGGTGCGTGAAGTATAGGTGCGAGCAGGTTGGATTGCGGGTCTTAATCATTTTATTTCCAGGTCGGCAAAGAAGGGTGTACCCTTTTTCAGGGCACTTAGGAAAGGATTCAAGTTCGAATGGACCAAGGAGGCAGCAGAAGGTTTTGATAAGCTAAAAAAATACTTAGGGCTCTGTTTGCCCTAGCATTCAGAATACTGGATTCGGTATTCTGAATACCGAATACTCGTTTATTCTAAAACTCAAAAATCAAATACTCAAACAACAATATCTTACAATTAAATAATTAAATATTACTAAATACAGTAAAATAATAAACTATCATCCACTTTTCAGACATGATTTGACATCAAATACAATATAATAATACATTACCACCCACTTTACAGCCATGATTTGACATCTATAGTAAAAAGTAAGGGATTCTGAATCCTATAACAAATAAGAATTCTTAATATTCACAAAATTCTAAATACCTCGGAATTTTGAATACTAGAATTCAGAATTCCAACGAATGCTAGTCCGAACAGGCCCTAGAAGAGATACCACTATTAACTAAGCCAATGTTGGGGGAAGACCTGATCTTATACATATCTGTGGGAGAGGTCGCGGTGAGTTCTGTACTCATCAAGGAAGACGCAGGTACGTAAAAACCTATTTACGATATTAGCAGAATGCTAAGGGGTGCCGAGCTGAATTATTCTGAGTTGGGGAAAGGAGGTTTTGCATTAATCTATACAAAAAGGAAGTTGCGACCATATTTTCTAAGCCACATTACGTACTAACCTGGACTTAAAACAGGTTCTAAGTAATCCGAATGTGTCCAGAAGGTTGGTAAAGTGGGCGGTGGAACTAAGCGAATATGACGTGGTATATGAACCTCGGACAGTAATCAAAGCACGAGTATTGGCAAATTTCTTACAAGAGATGGTGTATCCATCTAAACCAGATGGCGAGACAGAGGCATGGCTATTGTATACTAATGGATCCACCATGATATCAGGAGCTGGATTGGGGATTATTTTAACTAGTCCAGAAGGAGAGAATTTGGAGTTTGCAATCAAACTAGGATACAAGGCATCTAATAATGAGGCAGAGTATGAGGCGGTATTGCAGGGTGTTAAAATGGCAAGCGACCTGGGAGCAAGAAAAGTGAGAGCATATACAGACTCCCAACTGGTAGCCAGTCAATTCGATGGGTCTTTTGAGGCAAAAGAGGAACATATGGCTGTGTATTTAAAAAAGTTACGAGAAGAGGTTATGCATTTTGAAGAATTTAAGTTGGAGCATTTACCGCGGGCTGATAATACTCGAGCTGATCATCTCGCTCGGATGGCGGGTGCGCTAGGAACTTGTGACACCAGGAAAATCACATTGATGGAGCTAAGTCATAGTAGTGTGGATAAAGGAAAAGAGTTGACAGAGATAGAAACAAAAGAGGATTAGCGTACGCCAATATGGGAGGTTCTCGTTAAGGCAAAGGAGGGCGAAGTACAGTTGTCAACAAAAAAGCTAGAACAGTGGCTCATTTTTGTGTTATAAATGAAGAATTATACAAAAGGTCGCGTTTTGGACCCTTTTTAAAATGTTTGGCCAAAGAGGAAGGATTGGAGGTGTTGAAAGAAATATATGAAGGGTATTGTGGTGATCATTCAAAAAGCAGGGCGCTGGTTGGGATAACATTGCGGGCTGGCTTCTTTTGGCTAGGAATGAAAGGTATGGCGAGCGACCTGGTCAGAACTTGTAAAAAACATCAGATGCATGCACCGGTCATTCATATACCGGTTGAGGACGATGGTTATGAGCTCTCCTTGTCCCTTTGCACAATGGAGAATCAATATCGTGGGGCCATTTCCAAAAACACCAGGCAATAAACAAAATTTGGTGGTCGCGATTGATTATTTTATGAAATGGGTGGAAGCAGAGGCGGTGATGAGCATAGGTGAGCAGAACATGATGGATTTTATTTTTAACAATATTTTTTGTAGGTTTGGTGTTTCACGGGTGCTGGTTTCAGATAACGGTACCCAATTCAATTGGCAGAAAATCCAAGATTGGTGCAAGGAAATGGGGATGAAGCAATGTTTTGCGTCTGTGGTACATCCTCAGGCTAACGGACAGGTTGAGGTTACTAATCGTATTATTGTGTAGGGAATTAAACTGCGGCTGGAAAAAGCAGGAGGACTTTAGCAGGAAGAGCTCGCGTCGGTCTTATGGGCTTATCGAATGACTCTCTGAACCTCTAAAGGGGAATTGCCATTTAACTTGGTTTACTGAATGGAAGTTGTCATCCCAGCTAAAATAGTGGGGGGTTCACAGCTTTTATCAACATTTAATGTGGAAGAGAATGAGAGGCTAGCCAGAGGAGCAATTGAGACGATTGATGAAATGCGAGATAAGGCTGCAGCCCGGGTAGAATGTTATAAAAAGAAACTTCAGGCAGTTTTTAACAAACATGTCAAACGTCGATATTTCCAGGTCGGAGACCTAGTATGGAAGCGAGCTGATGCAATACATAATACCAGGAAGCTAGATCTAAATTGGATCGGTCAATTCAAAGTAATCAAGGTGTTATGTGGGGGAGCGTATGTACTCGAAAACGCTCAAGGGAAAGCTCTACCTAGAAGCTAGAATATTTGCCATTTGAAGAAATATCATGCTTGAAAGACGGGTCTATGAGGTGGGGGCATGTTTCGTAATAATATTTTTATTTCTGTTATAAACTGATGCTTGTACAGGTCGGTCGTTTATTTATGTACCCTCAGTGGCAGAGATTTATTTGGTTTATGTACCCTCAGTGGTGGAGATTTATTTAATTATGTACCCTTAGGGGCCGATAATTATTTTATTACCCTTTGGGGCGGATAGCTGTTTCATTATACCCTCAGGGGTGGACACCTAATTATTACCCTCAGGGGCAGATATTCACTATTGTACCCTCCGGGGCGGATACCTATTTATGATATATAATGGAAATTTTTGGGAACAATTTATAAACTTTTATGAATGATTGAGTAAGGGACATGTTTTTTGTGATTTTAAGTATGTTTGATTTACGTACTTGAAGTCGCCTCAGGGAATGATATGTTTGACTTACTTATTGTTTCCAATTATTGTAATTTTGTGTGTCTTGATAGTCTATGTAGAAGAACATATTTGACTTATATGTTCTTTTACGTGAACTTGGTCTTGATTCTCAGTGCCTTGATTGATTTTATATGGCTTATATGATTTGCTAGGTTTTTGGTTTTAAATACAAACATGTTTTATTTACATGTTGTACTCAATCTATATTGAAGTTGTGGTTTTGCATATGGAGGTTCTGATCACAGGTTATGGTTATCTTACTTGGGGAAGTTATAAGGGTGTTGGGTTTCTGAGGTTTATTATTTTTTGGAGTTGATTTACATGGTTAAAACATGGATTGTTGGTATTGTTGGAATTATTTGTTGTAACAGGTGATACATAATAAAAAGGTTAAATTGTTCATACAAAATAATCCAAGAGAAAACGAGTTTGAGATTACAAAGACAGGCAGTACTACAATCAGATACAAAATCCTTGAGAGGTGTCTCCAGCTCGGTAGCCAGCTTGGCTCGTAAAACAGCTCTGCCTTGACAGGATAGCCACCACTTGGCTTTCGCGGGCTGCTTTATGTCACCCTTCCAGAAGGAGAAAGGTGGAGGGCTATCTACGATAGCTTTCACATCGGGCTTAAAAGAGACGTTCATAGCCGCGAGCTGGGTTTTGATTTGATCCACAGCCTGATGGACCCATTCTCTGCATCCTCTGGCCATTTTACCAAAATAGAGGGATGTGTTCTTGTAGGCTGCCAACAACTCCTCTCTATAAGCATTCATGAACCTTTTGCCTACCTCACTCAAGAAGGTGCGGCGACCTTCAGCTATGCCTTGCTCATGAGTAGCCTTGATAGCACCGTCCATCTCCTCGCGGTCTCTTTTCATTTCGCCCTCCATTTTTGTCAGGCAACCTCCTAAACGAGCTACTTCATATTTCAATAACTCCAAGTGAGCGACTTCATCTTTCAATGTCTCCACTAGGCTTTTGGAAACATTCAGCTCTTCTTCGCAAGCAGCCCGCTGCTGGCGAGCCATGTCCAACTCCCCTTGAGTTAGAGATGGCTGTTAGGTCAGTTTTTCTACCTGGGTCGTCAATTCATCACAGGTCTTCTAGAGGTCACATTTGGTGGATCGAGCCAACAGTTGGGTGGACAGAGTGGAGAATAAGGGGTTCGGCTGTATTCGAAGATGATCTGAGTGGATGGTTAATTTATATTAAAGGAAATTGAATTTAAGTAGAATTACCTGGGTCATGGCGCGCTCTTGGAGAAGAGCTATAACCTTCTCCGCATTGTCACACTGAGCCAGCTCTTTTTTTAAATCTGGAGATCTCGATGAGGGGGGCCCATGAGTCTTACGAAAACGCCGATGTTTTGGAGCTTGGGGCGCTTTTTTTGGAGAGGTACGTCCTCGAATGGTCCTCTTCCCTTTAGATAAGATGGATGTAAGCGGTAGACGCTCCTCAGCGTCAGCGACCTCTTCACGGTCATTCCTCGCAGCAAGAGCGACCTCCACCTCTTCATCCACATCAACAATAGGAGGTCGCGATGCTGATGCGGTTGCCAAGCTCGGGTCAGCTTGCACAGTAGCTCCCTCCGAGCTAGATGAGATACAACTACTAATGAAGTCATCTGCAAATATGAAATACAGGATTAAATTGAGTTGTGTTATTATGAAGGATGAGGAATTTTGTAACTAAGGGGACCTACCAAATTCTGATCTGGTCAAGGCCTGATCCTGGTCAATAGGTCGTGAGTCAAGACCTACGAAGGAAAATTGCCTCTCCCACCTGGTGAGTTGTATTACGTCAAATGGGTGTTTACTCCATTCAGCAAGCTGATCAGAGTATTTCTTGTAAAGCATAGGTCGTGTTTTTGAGGTAGGGTGTTGTCTTGTTTTGGGGTATGGTATTGCAGGTCGGTGTTGAAGGGCCAGGTTTTAGTGTTGTGAATAAAAAAGGTTTTTTTCCGCCAATCGGGCACTTTTGATGAAGGGTTCACCAAGAAGCGAGGTTTTCCGAGGCGAGCAGAAAAATAAAAGGAATTCTTTTGATATTTTACTTGGAAATAAAAGTGGAAAAAGCCTGGGTCGGGCTTGACATCATAGTATGTGCATAGAATTACATATCCAGCCATAAATCTTATTTTGTTTGGAGTTAGCTGGAGGAGGGGAATTTTAAATTTTTTTGCAGTATAGGTAAAAAACCAATGGGGAGGAAACCTAAAACCTGCCCTAAGATATTCTTCAAAAAATACAATGTGGTCAGGTGGAGGATGGTTTGGGTTAGTCTGTAAGATGTTTAGAGTGACTAGTGTAGCAGTATCAGGGAGATTGAGAGTTATCTTTAACTCTTCAAACTTTTCCCGATCTGGGAGCAACCAGTAGTTATCTTTAACTACCCTAGTGGCTTGGGGTAGGGGAAGCGGGTCGGCAACAGCAGAAGGAGGTGCTACTGTTACGGGATTTTCAAGAAAATGTTCGGATTTAAATGTGGAGGGAATATTGGGTACGATTAGAGGGATGCCCTCTGGAATATTTTCAATTTCAGGTTGGGCTGGAGAGGGGTCTTCTGGTATGTTTTCATTTAAGGCTCTAGCCTCAGTGTAAACCTTGGTTTGGGCCTCAAGCTCGGGCCAAGTGACGTCACCTTCCGATTCGTCATATAGGCCAGGCTGTGGTGAATGGGGATTTCTTCGTCTTCTTTTAATAATAAATGGGTTTTCAAGGGCATCGGAGTCAGGGGAAGGCTGTGGGTTTTGAGAATCGAGAGTGGAGGATGCTGGATTCGTCATCAATCAATTATTGGAAAAAGTGAAAAAAAATAATAACACTCAGTAGATGCAACAATTGCAGAGCGAAATTAAAATAATTACTATTAAGATGAAGGATTAGGGGGACTTACTCATTATTGCAGGTGATGACTTCGGAGATGAATCCTGGTGTGTTGTGAAATTTTTTGCAGAATTTCGTGAGAAATAGAAGATGTTGTAGAGAAAAATGGAGTTTTTTGCTTGTGTTTTTGATAAGGTGAGGATGAATTGAAATGAAAAGGTATAATATGTGTTGGGCGACGTAAAAAGCTGAAACGACAGAAAGAAGTTCATGGATTATTTCTGGCCTTTCATTTCTGGCCCAGTGTATTAAATATATTACTAGAATACGGTGAGATGGCACATGTTTGACATGTTGACAAAGGGCATTTAATGATCTTTAAAGAGATGTGATGGATAGGAGTGACGTGTTTTGACTTCTTAAAAAAGGTTATGATTATATTTTGCTGAACTATTTTGCACGCGTATGACTTTAGGTCGGCAAATGGTAGTTTTTATGATTATGGGCCGATAGATATTTCAGGTTGGTAAGCATGTATCTTGGGAACTTATAAGCGACCTCTTCTTCTGAAGGTGCATTCTTTTCAGGGGCTGAGCGAGCTGATTTTTTTTATGGTCGCGATTTCATGTGGCGAGCTCTTGTTGGATGAATAATGTTATAACTCGATATCGAGAGTTGGGTTATTGTGAGTTATGGTATAATGCCTTGGTAAGCTAACAGAGTGATTGAATGGTTAAGTTTTCAATTCGAGTAAGTGGTCGATGCATTCTTCTTACTTTTTACATATTCTACCTGATTTTGTGTCTCAATCAGCCAAAATATGGGGGACTAGCTGATACGACACTAAATATTCATGTAAGCTATATGCCCGTATTTATGGTAAGCGACCTCATTTCTCGAAAGGAGCATTCTTTCTAAAAGTTGGGTGAGCTGTTTTGTAGAGTAGCGACCTGAAGTATGGGAGTGGCGAGCTCTTATATAGGGGCGACCTCTTATGATTTACCAGCTCGTTGTTGAGTGGTAGCTCGGGGCTGGGTGTTGGGCTTTATGATTGTTGGGTACGAACAGGCTAATATGGATGGTATTGTAGGGTCCCGACAGACTATATTAAAAGAATCACAAGCCCAGGCCTGTTCTGCTAATTTAGCGAGAGATCTATTATTTATGGGAACTTAGCATGCAGGAGAAATCCTAATTATAAGTCGGTTACGGTATTTATGAAGTTATAGTGGGATAAGGTAACCTTAGCTCGGGGATACTTCTTTTGTCTATATAAAGAGGATTCAGGCCTCATTTTTATTCTAAGTTGTTGATTATTACGTTTGAGCTCTCGAAATATATCTCGCACTCTTTAACTTAAGTATCGGAATACCTTCGTCGGGGCCGTCCACCGCCTTGTCTAAGGTGTTGTTTTGCAGGATCGATCAGGTCGCTGCGACGTAATTTAAAACTATTAAGGTTGATGATCTCTTATTTGAGGTTAGTACCATATATTCTCGGTGACCCAATCTTTTTGGTCACATTAGAAAGAATAACCATACGAAAGCTTGTCCCGTGAAAACGCACTTACTCAGGCAAAGTTTAATAGTCCAAATAATTCAATAAAATATAAAGCATTGAGCTGTTTGTTCTCAAAATATAGGAATAATTATTGAAAAATTAGAAATGTTAATGGACATAGCATGTACAAATTGGAAACCTCTTAGTATTAAATAAACACACATCTTGCAATTGTGGGGTTTTCTCTGCATTGGTTTAATGGTGAGAAGAGCTTCACATCTTGGGTTCGCTCTCCACTTTCCTTTACCTGAGTTATAAACTGTATTGACAGGGGAAAGAAAAAAGAACAGAGAGGAAAACAAAATTGAAGAAGAAGATGTAAATTTAAACCTTTACCCTATGTTTTAATCATGTATATAAGCGCTATCATTATTATTTTTTTCTTTAATATATATGCTGCTTCTTCATCATATCCATAATTCACACATGACTTGCAATGTTGAGCCGGCCTCTCTAAATTTCAATAGCCTTTCACCTACACAACTCGAAGGAGAAATATCAATTAACTTACATGTAAATGTATTATCATTCGCTAACGAATACAAATAATTATAATTATTGTTATTATTATTTTCTATTATATTAATACGTATTAATATATAAATATTTTAATTATAATTGATATCTAATATAAATTATATATATATATATAATTTATATTAGATATCAATTATATTTAAAATATTTATATATTAATACGTATTAATATAATAGAAAATAATAATAACAATAATTATAATTATTTGTATTCGTTAGCGAATGATAATACATTTACATGTAAGTTAATTGATATATATATATATATATATATATATATATATATATATATATTGGGTATATTCTATTTTAGGTATTTTTAATAAAGTTCTTTTGAGAAAATATATACAAGCAAAAATTCGAATCTGAATTTTCGAATACTTCTTTCGAATCGAATTCGAATAAATATTTACATTCATATATTATACGAATACGAATTCTTAACGAATCTGACGAATATAATCAAATATGCAAATATTCGATTCGATTCACTTCATTTACAGTCATAGTTCAGGTGTTATACATACGACTAGTACATATGAACTGCTGTGGCACTATATTTAGATGTGATCAACCTCTTTTTATCTTTGTTGATTGTGTTTAGAGCTTCCAGAGTTGGGAAATATGTTACTTTCTTCTGACTTGATACCATTATGTGGGTGTACAAAATGATTTTATTTTCTTTTGTTCTGACTTCGATAAATTTACCTATGTTTTATTGCATGATTTTTAGTGTAAATCTTTTTTTAGAGACATGTCAATTAGAATTTGAATACTAATTGAAAATCTATTAGATGGTGAGTCAAATCCTTTTAAATCTAATATTATTTTTTATTTTAATTAATTTATTATCAGTATTGGTATATGGTTTCTATCACACAACAATGTACGTTAAAACCTCTATAAATTAATATCTATAAACTAATAAACTTTCTAAATAATAAAATCTCCCGGTCCGGACGTGGGCCTTTGTAAAAAATCACCAAATTCGATAAGGTAATAAGATAATAATTTATCAGAAAATTCCTTTATAAATATTAGGTCCCATTAAAATTTTAAATTAATAATTCATAAATATTACAATTATAAATATTATGGTAATTTGCTAAAGTATGAATCTATTGTTACTTGTTTTTTTTTAAAGTTTAAATCTAATTGGATTTCATCCCTAGCTTTTTTAATTGCAGCCAAGAGTTCCAGTGTCGAGTTCTCTAACTGCAACAAAAAATTGTGAAGAGTTGTTGTCGCGCTCAAAACCACCTTTCTCGTGACTGGTTCCAACGGTATTGAATCATCTTCAGCTTCATCATTAGTAGGATTTTCAATAATATCAGCAAAAATTTCCTCTAAACTTTAAACCATTGAACATTCACCGTTTTCACCCAAATAGTCCACCAATTTATTAACGTCCATTTTATTGTGATAACCAACATCCTTAATCATATTCTCAAGCTTATGTAGGCTTTTTTCAAAGTTTGTCTCACTTGAGTCGCTTGAGATTTCTTCATTTGAATATTTAGTATATGTTTCGTTCGTCATGCATGAATATATTTAATTGGGTATAATAGCTATTTAAGTGCAACGAATTAAATGTAAACATGTATATTTAAGTTATTCTAATGAATTGATACACGCGTCCAAGAATATAATAGTTAATTGTATCCAATGAATTTATATTATACATGAATATATTTAATTATAGTTACAAAGATTTGGTTGATGCATGAATATAATTAATGAAACACATATGAATTAATTTATTTTCAATACATATGTACTAAATTTGATGAATTTAAAAAGTCTCTCTTTTAATTAGTAAAATATTAATTTATCGATATATTAATATCTCTCTAAATTAATAAAATTTCATGGTCCCAAGGTTATTAATTTATAGACGTTTTTATAGTAACAACTTTCAAATAGAAGAGTAACAAATAGAGCCCATTTTCATAAGAAAATCTATTTTACATACATGAATTTTGCTGCATTTTGAAGCTAAATTAATTAAAGGGAGAGAGAAGGTCGCACCTAGACAAATGTATTGTGGACTCGATGTATATTATATGTTATTAGCTTTATTATTAGGCAAACATTTGTGTTAGGCCAGATTGACGGATCATGACCGGTTAGGTCATCTGACCCGATATTATAATGCATTGGTTTTTGTACTCCGATATATTATTGATTTTTCATAAATCTCTGACCCGTGCTATGATGTATTGGTTTTTATACTGTGATGTATTGGTACTATAATGTATTGATTTTTATACTGTGATGTATTAGGACTATAATGTATTGATTTTTGTATTATAATGACTTTTGTACTATAATTTATTGGTATGAAATCTTGACCTAACGGGATGATCCGTTAGTCAGGCTTGATAAGAATGCTGCCCTTATTATTATTGCTTTACCTCTCGGCCGATGATGGAAATAACATCGTCGCTGCTGATAATGAGTCCTGCTGCAACTGCGAAGACAAGAGCTTTTAGGGCATCAAAACTAACATACTTATTTGTTGATGGAGTTTCCTAAAATAAAAATTCATTAATTGAAGGGTTCATGGAATTCTTAGAAAAAGAATAATTTTTAGAGTTTCAAAAAAACTAAATAAGTAAGTTTCTATGATGTCTAATTATTTTACATTTTTTATTTAAAATCTTATGTTATTACTTATACTTTTTCTTCTTCTTGGGTTTTAGAATCATTCACTTATATTTATTTATATATTTACACACAAACATATATAAACATGTTGATATATGTTATAAACCCAACTTTTGTATTGAGTAATCTAATCATTCACTTCTTATTCCACATTACATGAAATTAAAAGAAATATTTTTTTTCACAAGTATGGAATTTATTTTTTCATTTTTGAAGGACGTTAATTATAAGAAAACACTATAAGCTCTCAAACTACGCCACATTAGGAGTGACCAATTGTAATGATTTAAATATTTGATTTGCAATGATAAGAAATAGTAACAAACTAAGAATGTTTCATCTAAGGAAGCTTTCCATAATTTATTATTAATAATTTTGATCTTGAATATAGTACTATGTTAAGACAAAAAAATGCGATCATTTGAATATATACTACTTAGCTCTACATATATAATCACTTATTTTATTATTTTAAATCATTCAAAATCAATAATATTAAAATAATTCATACGATTGCACATTAAAATAATTGCCCGTGCTATCCACAAATAAAAATACTAGTAAGTATAATTATGCAGTAAATAATATTTGATGATTTTTTCCGAAAATATGATTATAGGCCGTGTTTGACAATTAGCGATTAGATGGTATGACTACCTAATTATTTTAGCGGTTTGTATAGAAGTGTTTCGCGATACTACAAAAAAAAAAAAAAATTACCGAGGGAAAAAATCCTCAGTAATAAGCAAAAAGCCATGGGTAATCAATTTACCGAGAAAAAGTTCCCCTGAAAAAACCCTCATCGGTAAAATTTTTTGAGGGGAAATATGCCCTCGGTGATTTCTTCGAGAAAATTAGCGAAGGTTCTTTTATACGATAAATTACGGGACATTGGATTTAATTGCCCTCAGAAAAATCGAGGGGTAAGACTGGCTCTCAGAAAAACTGAGGGCGTTTTCCCTCAATTTCTCCGAGGTGAAAATTGCCCTCGGGAAAATTGAGAGTAAATTAACCCTCGGAAACACCGAGGGCATAAATCCCATCAGAAAAACCGAGGGCAAAAAGCCCTCGATCTTTTAGATTAAAAAATAATATTTCAAAAAAATAAAAAAATCCGAGGGGTAGGCGCCCTCGATTTTTCCGAAGGGAAGTCTACCCCAAGTTGTTTTTATTCTTAAATAATACCCCCAAAAAATCATTAATAAAAAGATAAATAAATGAACTAATTATATAAATCTTTGAAAATTTACAATTACTAAATTTGTTCAACAAAATGTTAGTAAAAGTTTATAAAAACATTCGATACAAAAGAAGTCCTATGGTGGGGGAGACTACGGCGGATACTGCTGTAATCGAACTAACAATTCGGCCATCTGCGCGTTCACCTGCGCTTGAAATTGCTGCTGCTCCCGCCGCTGTTGCTCACGTAGTAGCTCAGACTCATTGTATCGCTGCTCCATTACCTGCTGAGTTTGTCTCATGGCTTCTAACTCCTCCCTCTGCGTCTGGAGCTGCGCTTCAAACTCCCTCACGTGAGTCCTATCCTGCTTGGAGGAGTAAGAACTGCTGCCTCGAAAACCCTTTGTAGTAGCCACCAACTTCCCGAACTAGCCGGTGCAGTAACGTCGGACCTTACTCGACCTAAACGACGTCGAGATAAATAAGGTCAGGGTCAATCTTGTTATCCGGATCGTATGAAGAAGCACGTGCCTCATCTAGATGTCCCCTCGGGAAATATAACTCGTTAGTAAATTCTACATTAAGATCGAAGAACAAGTTAAATAAAGAGACTCACATTAGTATTACTAGATATCGCTTCGACCCACGTGTTGTCGTCCTTCTTGTGTTTACGTACAGAAACCTAGTATGCAGTGGCCGACTCACCCATTTCCCGCTCCTTACATCCCAAATGAAATTATCAGATAATTAACATTAAAAATAAAAAAATAAATAATATATTATGATCTGAAATTACTTACGATATCATAAGAATTATCGATCGTAGATCTAGATCCCCCCCCCCCCACCCCCCACCCCCTCCTCTATGCTTCAACATCCCGGACCAACAGTCTCGTTCCTCCTATTGATGTTGCACTGTTCGGACCTCTTCTTGTTCTCGTACTTAGTCCACTCAACATTCTTAACCCTAATTGAAATGTATGATATATAAAATTTAAATCATCTGTAATAATAAAAAAAATTAATTGAATTAGAAGACATAACAAAATCATTTACCTCTAGACCCCCTCGTCAACTATCCTCGCTGGCTGACCAATTTGATCATGAAACTGCTTATACTCGTTAAGCCTCTTCCCATACTTGTCCGCCATCGTGCATAAAAATACCGTATGTATAGCATGGAAGTATTAAGGTTCGTGTCCCCATAACAAATCTCCTACAATATAAAATAATAATTACAATTTAATTGCTACATGATTATCAAGTTATAATAAAGATTAATAATTTAGACACAAAATAATAATTACCTGAAACATATCCCACCATAATGCACGAATCTCCTTAGATACTGACTAAAACTACCATCGGTGGGATGGAGCTCCTTCTCCATGATCTCCCGAAATATGTTGGTCAGTCTGACCTCCTTACTATGTAGCGTGTAATTGTGTTTGTGTTTACGAATATAATTTAATAATAACAATGATTAAAATTTTATAATTATTAATTTACTCACTTCTTCCGTCGATATAAATAAGGTATCGTCTCTGTGGTGGGCCCAAGTGCTGTAGGGATGTACACGCATCGGACGGTGTCTGTGTGGTGGTATTTGGGGTGAGCGCTGAAAGATCAGTTAAGAACTGATATCATTTTGATTGTATAAAATGATAAATAAGGACATTGATATAATTATTATTATGTATTTTATGTTAATAATACAGATTTATATGGTGAGTGTTTTGAATAATTAAAACAAGTCATTATTTTAAAATTATTAAATAAATATAAATTTCTTGAATTACTAAATTAGAAATATATTATATTTATTTGTGCAAATAGATAAATATTACTAATAATATTTGTATTTAAATTATATATATGTGTATGTATTTAGTATTTTTGATAAGGTAAGGACCAAATTGTTATTTTAAACAACTTCTCAAATCTCTATTTTCAAAAAACTCATATTTTCAATTTTTTCAAAATTACCTTTTTGGACAATGGGTTTAGTTCAAATTCTATTTACCAAACAAATCAACTATAAATTTTGACCAGTTAATAATTAAACCTCCAATAGTTTGCCAAACCTCTAATAAACGAACATGTACATATTCTTTACGTTAAATAATGTCTATCCCATTAATTGGCTTATCATTTGATCCAAGTCGTGATATTAGACGTGTCCAGGCGGTTCGAACCGTCGGTTCGGTTTCGGCGGAAACCTCGAACTGGAACCGAACCGTGAAACCAGACGGTTTGTGCCGGTTTGCAAATCGCCGGTTCACGGTTTGGTCCCGGTTCGATTTGGCCGGTTTTCACGGTTGTTTTTTTCACTCAGTCGATCGACTAAGCGTCAGTCGATCGACTGCTTCGCTCAAAATTGTCAAACTCTCTATTCTCCAGTCAATTTGGAGAGAACTAGTCGATCGACTGATTGACCAGTTGATCGACTGAAAATCCAGTCGATCGACTGACCAATCTAGTCGATCGACTGGTCAGTTAGTCGATCGACTGGTTAAATAAAAAATATTTTGAAGTTAAAATAAAAAGAAATTATAATAGAAGAGTTTTAATAAATTCAAAAAAGAAAATTAAAAAGAAATTRGACTTGAACTATTTTCAAATATTTGAAGTTAAAATTTGAAATTTTAATTTCAAATAATTGAAGATAGTTGCCTACGTATCCCTTATCTTGGGAATCAAAGTCCACGTA
>BMAC01000012.1:0-35029 GCA_014905375.1 Phtheirospermum japonicum
CAAAGGTAGATGTCAATATGATTGAATCTAAGTTTCGTAATTATGATTATGAATTGAGAAAAATACTAGAAGTTATTCTGGACGCGAAAATATAATTGTTATATTTTTCGGAAGTATCGTTTGTGAGAAATGATTTAATTCCAATTGGGTCAGCCCAATAAGCCCTTTTAGAGTTATTGGGCCGGTACTTTTTTTAAATTAAAAAGTTTGTCTTTGTTTTGTAATTGGGCCAGCCCACAACCCTTGAGTTGGCTTTGGGCTTGTTTTAATTAAAAAGATTATTTTTTATTTTCATTTGGACCAGCCCATTGATATTGGGCTTGGGCTTTTAAATTAAAAATAAAACATAAAAATTGATAAATAGAAGAATAGAAAAGAGAAGAGAGATCAGACGAAACCCTTCGGCAAAAACATTTTCAAAAAAAAAAAAAAAAGGAAAACTCTAGCCACTAACTCTCCCAGGCCGTCCACTCTCGGCCGCCGCCGCACCGAATCATTCGGTGCTCGTTTTTCTCCGTCGTTCTCGAGCTCTCAACGTATCTAGCGCTTCGTCGCGAGAAGATCGGGCAATACGGTGTGTGACACCGATACGCCGCATCGCAACCGCCGCCTCGCCTGTCGTCGCCGGAGCCCTGCGCTACCGTGTCAAGCCGGAGTCAGTCGCAGCCCGGTGTTCAGCTTTCACGCTGCGTCGTCTCCACACGACTGTGTCAACCCGTCGCCTCAGTCGACAACGAAGCAGCGCCGGAGTTCGCCACGCATCCCCCGTCGCTATCGCCCCAGCGCCGGAGTTCACCACGCATCGCCCGTCGCTGCCGCTCGCCCAGCGCCGGAGTGCCAATCCGGAACTGTTGTCATCGCGGAGAGCCTGTCGCTTCACCGGATTTTTCAGCCGCTCCGTTGTTCCGTCGCCGGAGTGTCCGCTGCATTGCCGTAGCCTCGTCGCCGAAGGAGATAGCCCTGCTCCCCGACAGCCCCCTGCGTGCCCGCTGACGCTTCGTTCCGAGCCTGGCGCCAGCCTGTCGTCTCCGCCGCACCACTGCTGTGCCGCCCCGACAGCCCTGACGCGCTGTTTCGCCGCACCCGCCTGTCGCCTCGTGGCTGGAGTTCCAGCCGTGGCGAGCCGTAGGTAGAATGGATGTTAGTATATGTATATATATACGATTTACATGTGTGTGCAGTGTTTGAAATATATATATACGTGTGCTGTGCATGGTTATATATATATGTATATAATATATGTATGTAATGCATGCATGCAGTAGTGCATTATATATATATGTATATTGTTTATGTATATTTGTAATATGAGTATATATATATATTATATATATGAATATGTGATATGAATATATAATATATAATATACAAATTATTAATATATTAATACATATATATAATTGTTATGTATGTGTTTAGTGTATTAAATAGAAACGAATCATTCTCGTTCAATTTTACGAAAATCGAATTGTTTCTTTTATAAAGTATTTAAAACATTGTTTGAATTAATTGAAAAATTAAAATGGGCCGTCGTCAATTGAATTCGATTCAATTATTTAAAAAAATTTGTTTTTCGCTGCGCGACGGCACCATCGAATCCCAACACAAGCTCCACAACATCCCCGACGACTCCGTCCTCTGCACCACTCTCTACCAGACCACCGGCAACACCGCCGGGAAAAGAAGGCTTCGTCAACATCACCGATCTCAAGGGCGGCAAGGTCGGCTTCGGATTCGGCACGGCCAGATCTGAGCTAGCCCACCGACGGTGCTCGTTTCGACGCCGCTCTGTATTTTCACCATCGACAGCTTGCTGCTTCCGGTGAGGTTATTAGATTATAGAGGAGAGAAAGAAAGAGATTCAGGATAAATTTTTTTTGAAAAGAAAAGGTTGTATTTTTGGTTAGTGAGAGAAAATATAGAGTGATAAACATTCTTTTGTTGGATGCCTTTTTTTTCAACTTTCACTGAGGGGAAAAAAATCTCGTTTCCAATCGCGCCCTTACTTACTCTATTCCCAAAAGATAAATTTACTTTCCATTTGCTTATGTCTCAAATTATAGGTATGTTTGATTTTTAGAATTATTAATTATAAAACAAAGACTAAAATGTTCATATTTAATAAACTTCGTCTATTGATATACTAAAAGGATAAATAAAAATAATGGTAGAGCATATAGAATAGAACGGGAAAAAAATCAATCGCAAAAGCATTGATAATATTTTCTTAGTGTAGGTATCCCTCACGCCAAAAAGAGCAGCAACAACAATAGTCGTTAAATGTAAAATTAGGTTTCGGGTGACAAAAAGAGTTGGGTGCAAAGCTAGGTTCGTAGTTGAGATTGGATAGGGATAAAAGATACTTGATCTATTTGTTTGAAGAGAAACATCATCACCCATTGGCTTCTAAAGAGTGCTTACCGTTCTTAAAAGAAAAATGAGCAATAAATGTTGGACATGAGAATTTTGTGTTGAAATTGTATATATTTTAGGGGCTGATGCACAATTGGTTATTGACAAGTGTTATAGAAGAGAAGAAATTAGTTCGACATTTCTACTTTGATTATGAACTTGATGAGTATGACCGGCTAAAGAGAATTTTCTGGGTTGATCCCATTTCCAGAAAAAAAGTTTACAGCTTTTGGCGACGTGATATCATTTAACGCAATGTACAGAACTAACAGGTACATATTCATTTTTGAAACATTCCAGTTTAAATATTTTCACAAATAATGCATTAACTAGTGCACAATATATTCAAAAAAAATATAGTTGAACTATCATGTGTGCGTTGTTGTTTGATGTCATTGTAATTGATGTAGGTTTAATGTGGTTACGCTCATTTAAGTTTCAATAATTGCATAATAATGCGTTAAGTGGTGCATAGTATGGCCAATATAGTTTAACTATCTTATGCGCGCTGTTGCTTGATGTCATATCACCAGATGTAGATTTTATGAGTTTGTGCACATTTATGTTTCAGTATGTGCACATGAATGCGTTAATTTTTGCACATTAAGATAATAAATTATGCATATTGAGTAGTGCTTAAATCATTCTCTCATTTGCCTTTACTTTCACTTGAAGGGAAATTAATGAAAGATGATCCATCATCATGCACAATCAAACTCGGCATCGACGGTGATGGTCTCTCTTAGTGGATATTTTGGTCGTAAGAAATAAACATCGATGGCCATAATCCGACCATTGCTAAATGTTGTTGCAATTCACTATTCAAATCATATTAATCCGATTCATGTATAATATCATGTTATTCAGTTAATTGTCGAGTCCTAGCTCTTTTTATTTTATTATTAGCCGATCTATTTTTTTTATACATCAAGTTATTTTTTCTGTATATGTTTTTAGATCAGTTTACAACTTTTTTTTTGTTCATAATATTAGTGTTTTTCTTTATGTTCTTTCATATTATTATAACGTACTTATAAGCATAATTTTTTATAACAGGCAGCACAACACCATTCGACACATGTTATATTGTTACAAGTAATTGATTTATATTGATTAGTTATCGATGATTTATCAACACTCTAGTTTAAAAAATCGTCTCCGCAACAGTACGGAGTCGATTGTAGAGCGATAAGTTGAATCCCGAGTCGTGTCTCTTGAGGATAGATGTTATCGGCAATTGGTGTTTTAGGTTAATATCTTGTTAATCTAAATTACACTAATTTTCTCTAAGAAAGTAATAAGCCATTTGATTGGATTTGAGTTTTTAATGCTAATGCTTGAATTGAAATGAAAACTTGAAAACACTAATTAAAGTAAAGGGGAATGGATATTTAAAACTTGCTTGAAAATAACTAATTTTGAGGAAATTAATTAAACATTAATTGAAAACCTTAAATAAATTAAAACTACTAAATTAAGGAAAGCTTGCAAGTTGAAAGAGAAAATTGAGGGAAAATCAAAGCTTTAAAATTGAAAGAAGTCAAAGAGCATTAAATAGGAAAATGTCAAAATTTATCAAAGAGGTAAGTCTCATACATCTTTCAAAGACCAAATATTTGTTTAGACAAAAGGAGTAAAAAACTTCAAGATGAATGCCTCAATGGAGTTTTTGCACAAAGAGAGATAACAAGCTAGAAAATAAAAAGAGGGAGGATTTGAAATGCAATAAGAAACAACACAAACTAAAACCTAACAACCAACACACAAACAATAACAAATAATCAAGAACAACACACAATATAAAGGGGAAAGATTACTACCAATTCCACTCCAAAGAAACTTCAAGGTTTAGCTTACGATCTTCAAAATATCAAGAACAACTTCAACAAAATAACTTCAAAACAAGGTGAGAGTGCTACCTTCTCCAACAACTAACTATGAAAATCTAAACCTAACTAAACTATTCTAAGGATTATGCTAGGGTTTCAAAGTTTAAAAAGCAATGGAATAGTGAAAAGGGTTTGGAGGAGATTGAACAAGTTCAAAATCAGCCAAAGAGAAGATAAGGTTGTTGGGAGAGATGCTAGAATATATATAATAAGTCGCAGGGGCAAAATCGTCAAAATAGGCCAAAAATCCCGAAATTCCCTGCGAGGCAGTCGATCGGGCTGAATACTTGTCGATTGACTGAGTTGCAGTCGATCGACTGCCTTGTGTTCAAGTGGCCAGCCTCTGTCGCGCAGTCGATCGGGCTGTCGATCGACTGGTCTAGCAGTCGATCGATTGGAATGGCTGCCTCTGGCTCGATTTTCTTATTTTCTGCTCCAAAACGTCTACCGATCATCGTTCCTTGCTCATGCTATGTTCTCTTGCTTGTCTACACTTGTCCGTTCCATAGCGAGTCGAATGAAATGCTCTAAGCGTGCGCGGGTTCCACTTGCTCATTCTACGACCAAAAATATAAAAACGAGTGAAAATCTACGAAAATATATGAAAAATGTAAAAGAAACCGCGCAAACGTTATAAAACCTAAAGCTGACAGAATAGGCCTAATCGAATCCTAACACCCATAAATGCAAGCAAAACACACATGCAATTACGACGCAAAAATGTAACAAAAACACGTACAAAAACGTGCAAATCAATTAACATCACCTAATAAGGTTGAATACGAGACACCTTCAACACCTTTTTATGTGTATTATAATTTAAGAACACACGCAATTCGTATTCTAAATTGAAATATTTATACACACTTTTTTTAGTTACCCATACTTTTAGAGTTTTTATTTTATAATTATCACAAAGTAAAAAAAAAAGGTCCATTTTATAAAATTTCTTGAGTTAAAATCCTAAAAGGTTATAAATTCTTTACTGTGAAGATATCATTCAGAATAACACAAATAATGTTAGTATACACGAAAATTTCCCAAAGTTGAAAGTGGAAAACATTATTTTCTTTTTTAATATTAATAACTCACTTAATAATATCATTGTGCCAAAATCGGGCTTTATTTTGGCAAATCATCATTTATAAGAAGAAAATCAAAAGGAACAATAACTATAGCTTATATGTTATAATTGAATAAATAAATTTTCACTTATTGTTTGTTTACGATCTAAACAAGAGTCGTAGTCAAACTCTCTTCAACGCCATCCATCGCCAGTTTTATGTCGCAATTTCCTGAGTTAAGAGTCGTAAAGATTTGAGAATTTTTTGTTGCGATGAAAATAGTATCATTGTAAATAAGATAATTAACGTAATCTATAATGATAGGGAACTTCTACGGTGCCTTCACGGCACAATTCTTCACTTAATAAGGATTAATAGGGACCATTAGATCAACTTTAGGCTTTTTATCTTAAGAGATTTAAGGTTGTAAATGCAGGGTGTGGGGGGCATGGTGCCTTGAATGCACGGTAGACTTTTCCATAATGATATTTTTTTTCAAAATTTGTAATATATATATTCTTTGTATTAGTAATCACTTTCTTAGGTTAATAATTTTTTGATAAATGTTACGTATCTATGCATTTCTTATCAGTGTCTGCTGTTTGTACACATTTGTGTGTGAATTTTGTATATTTTGTGTCTTGCTGTGTGTGCTTTAGTTGTGTTTTAGTCGTATTTTATCAAATCTTTCCTTATTTTGCCTTTTTGTAGCGTTTGTCATCTTTTTAGTGTTTTTCATATTTCTTTTTTGCTTTTTGTCGATGTTTATGTTATTTTGCTTTTATTTGTTTTAGGGTAGTCGATCAAGCCTAGGAGCGTTCCTGAGGATCACAACTAGCTCGATTTGATGAAAACACGACTCGGACCCGCGAAGCATAACCGTCGATCGACGCGTGTATCGACGCCAAGTCGATACGCCATTGACGTGTCATCGACGGAGCCATTTTTCAGCATCGGTGGTCAGGCCAATTTTGGCCATTTTGGGCAAAATAACTATTTTGCCCTCACTTCACCCCTATAAATATAACATTTCATTTTAGAAATAAAAGTTCTTGAACCCCTTTAGGGTTTGACAGCCCTAGGATATTCTTCATTTTCCCTTCATTTCTTCTTCAACTTTTCAATTTTTCTTCATCAATTTCCAGCTTTTTAGTTTTCAGTAGAATTTAGATTCTTAAGCATTTTTCGGATGGTGGACGTAGTTTAATCTCAATTCTTGTATTTCTTCATTTGAACAATGAAACTCTCCATTATTTATTAGTAAGATCTCAGTTTATGCCTGAAAACTGACAAACTTTTTGTATTTAAATTGATAAACTTTAGTGGATTTTAGTACCAACAAATGAATATTAATTATAAATTGATGAATTTTTTAATGAAATGTATGCTTTAATGTACTTTAAGGGCTCGTTTGGTTGGGATGACGGGATTGGACTAATTAATAAGAGCTCTCGGGATAGCACTATTGGGATAATGTATTCTCACGTTTGGAAGAAATGATTGACGGATTCATAAAATTAGGGGTGACATGTTATTTTGTTCGTTTGGTTCGTAAGATAGGGAGGATAAAAGCCAAATTGGCCATACCACCCTCAGCCTAGTTTTGCTATATTCCGAATCAAGAAAATAAGGTCCTGGGTTTCTCCGTCACGAACCCGCACCCTCTACACACAAGCAGATCTGCTAAATCCATCTAATTCAGTGCTGAAGGTTACGATTGAGGCAGAAAAAAGGTAAACCCGTGCCCTCTTTGTTGTAGAAATTCTTCGTCAATGATATCTCGATTATAATTTGCACAATTGAGCCCAAAAATTCAAATTGATGCCAGTATATGAGGTTTATATCTCTATCCATGCGAGTTACATTTTTAATCCCGATTTCATGAGTAAGTGGAACTGTTTTACCTACACAGTAATTGAAGTTTAAATACATGTTTATGGATCGGGTTTCCTGTGTTACATAGGGTTTGAGATTCGAATTTTAATAATATGTTGTAATCTCAGTTGGATTGGTGAATTCTTGGACCTTCTGTTTTCCAATCTTGATTTTATGAATGCACGTTGTTATTGTTTTTAATTATATGATGACTATCCCTCAGCTACCACCAACACCATAAAAAATGGGTTCGAGTAAGAGTTCCTCGTCGTCCCAGTCGTACAACATGTCATTTCGTTGTTGCACCTGCAATCTAGAGGTCCCTAATAAGTGTGATTGTGATATGGACGTAAGAGTTCTAATTTCTAAAACAAGAAGGAACCCTGATCGATGTTTTGTGTCGTATCCGCGAAGGGGAGTAAATACATGATTCCTGTAAAACAATAATAATTTTCTTATTTTCTTGATACATATTGAATTTAAATATTAATGAATATATACTACGATCTGTTTTATGTGCGGCGTGATTGATATGAGACCTATATCGGTGATTACACAAGAAAAAAAAATGTAAATTCTTCCATTGGCTTGATCCAGAGGGAAATGAGCATACAAGAGCATCGAACGAGCAATTATCACAGTGTCTGATGAACTACAGGACGCAGTTGGCCGCTTACAAGGCACGAATGGCAAGGGCTTCACGTTGTACTGTCCTCTCTTGTTGTTTCACTTTGACTGTGCTATTTTGTTGGTATGGACACTACCATTAATCCTGTCGTCGAGGGGGGGTCGGTATACATATGGTTATGTAGGCAGAATCCGTAAGGGGTGTACTAACATAATGTGCACCGTAGATTTATGTATATAGCTAAGTTTTGTTTTTGTTGTATGTGGTTTTTGAATTTGAATGTTTAACACATTTGATCATGTTACCTACTATTGTGTTGTCCACATTTTGTTTCTAGTCTTTCTTGTGTTCCAATGATCTCGAGTGTAAATGTGTGACATCCTTTAATGAAATTTGTGTAAAAGCAACTGCCCTCTTATCATATTGTCATGACCTATGAAGCTTTAATTATGTTTGAGCAATGATATATCGTGTCCTCTACTTTCAACTTGGTGACATGAACCTATGTGCGTGTTGAGTAAACACAAGCTTTGTGTACTGTTCCCAGAATAGAAAATTGGAAGTAGAGGACACTGCCGTGGATTAGGGATATATTCCCCTACAATAGTACAAATAAACCTTCTTACCACACATTGATTGAAAGCACAGTGGTTAGGGGATATATTCCCTGCACAAAGTCAGTAGATAAGTCCATTGAATGGAATCTTTTTTTCTCATCCCTTCCAAGTGCAGCTTATCTATAAGAACACGAGCTTATAATACCAAAAAAGTCACCAACACAACAACTTCTCCATTTAATGCTACTAACATTCATAATAAAATAACAAGAAAAAATGTCAAATGGGTACCCAATATACCCGGTTGATCAAGAAGAATACTTGCACCACTCGCTGGACCGAGGATGTCGATAAGTTTTTCATCAACTTGTTGGTTGACCAACGCACCCTAGGCTTGTTCAAGCCCGGGCGGGTCAACACTACGTCCATTCACTTCTGCGTCGACATACTTAATATCGAATTTGGCACGGACTTCAGTTACACGTACTGCATCGACAGGCTTGTCGTGCTCCAAAATCGATATCGGGTGTTTCGTTGGATGCTTCGCCAACGCAATGTGAACTACTGCAGTGAGACCAGCATGATGAGTGCACCGTATGAGGTTTGGGAGGCCATGTTTGAGGTTAGTATAGTTCAGTTTGCCTTTGAGTGCATTATTTACAATTATCCTTCTCCAATTAATTAATACACAAGCAACTGACCCGTTACTTACATGCCATTGTCATATAAATAACCATTATGCATAGCATACCAAGTATCAGAGGACCCGAGTTGGGATGATCTACGAATTGTCTTTGATGGCTTGTATGGTTCCCCACCAACCCCAAATGATGACATCATCAATATGTCCTCTCAAATGGAATCGTCCCGACAAGCTGCCCAGCCTCCTATCCCTCGTCGATTTCCTCGTCGGCAGCCCATCAACATTGTTGAGTCCTCTTCAAGTGGAGCCTCTTCCTTACATAATTTATGCGAACAACTCGCCGGAGGATCTGCTTGCACGTCTGAATGTTCGATTAATCAACCACCACCGTCGCCTGAACACGCATCAAGTTCATGTGTTTCTGGGACTAGGACTCCCGCACCACTACGCCGTCCACTACGTCGGTATGTTCCATCCCCGTGCAAAGGTTCGAAAACGTTTGGAGGTTAGGTTGTCATTTGTTTTCTGTTTCTCGGGTATCACTCATGTTGGTGCTTTTGTATCTTGTTTTTCTGTTGTTTTAATTATGCATGTGTGTGTGTGTGCTACCTTATCGAGTTATGAGCATGGACAATTTTCAATAAAAACGTGCATGCAACAATTAACCTTGGTGTAATCATGGATTGCTATATTACAAATATCATATTTTCGTGAAGCCCTTGGTTTGATTTACTTCACAAATGCGTTCAAGCTCCAGTATGTACCTTGGTGAAATTGTAAAAGCAATATTTTCAGGTGCAAAAATAATTAAAAAAAAATGATGGTGCTAGTAAAATAGTCCTGATATTCTAGTGGAAATTCCTCCTTTGTTACATTTGAAAACTTGGAAATCCCACAACAACACCATTGGAGGTCGAACTAAACTGAAATACCATAAACCATGCACCAACATAAAAAAGCAAAACAACGAAAAACATAAGTAGACATGCTCATTAATATTTTCATACTGATTAAACAAGCATCTTGGCATAACCCATGAGAATATGAAAGTCAATCAATGACGATGGACTTCGCATCTTCATCTCTATCATCGTCGTCTTGTAGTGGCTCCTCGTCCGAAAAGAGATCCTCCATGCCTTCGTCAACCCAAGCGGGATCGTAATGAACTTCCATATCATCTTCGTCGGTTGACATGTTGTCTTCCTCGTCCGAGTCGTCGCTCTCATCGATGATCAGCGGATTGTCCCAGCTATACCCCGGTGTACGAGGGGACAAGTTAAGCCACGGCCATATCTTTCTTGCCCGCTGGTTCCTCGGCCTCATCATTGTCACAGCCTATAAAAAAAAAAAAAAAAAAAAAACCAAGAAGATTCCAATATGAAAGTACAAACAGAAGCAAGCTAAGTGAGGTAAGGTCATTGTTGCCTTTTTCACCCCGGCCAAACAATTTGTACATATCAAGAATAGTAAAACATACCTGATTTCTCTCTCCTAGATTTTTTGCCGTTGTAGATATGGAGAATATGTTTAGTTTGGCCGCATATTGTTCTTTTTGTAGGCAATATGTGTTAGGAGCATTTGCTAGGGTCATAAATTCGTACCTACCCAAATTAGTGTTGATTGACATCTACCTACCCTACTTAATGTTCACTCATAGATAGAGCAACAATTACACGAAATCAGGAGGGAGGAGATGCAGCATTGGCCTTCTTATGTTGGCAGCATTAATTTATGAAAGTCAACTTCTCTTATTGAGCTATACCGCATGACCCTAGCATATTTGTGGTGGATGAATGTTTCCCTAATTGAGATTTAATCACTTTTAAATCTCTCCATATACCAAAAAAAGATCAACTGATTTACCATATAGGAATATTTATGGATGAACAATTTTCGAAAAACTAATTGAACAATATGTACTTGTTGTAGAAACTTTACACAAAGTTCTTTTTAATCCTACATTAATTGGAATATTATCATGTTACTATTTATTATTATTATGACAAGAAAAAAAATAAAAATTTATTTCATGTCCGAGAATTAAATGATTGTGGCATGATTAATCTGTAGCAATACATCTTTTATTTTTCATGATAATATATAATGCATGAATATAGGGTCTCACTATGGATATCAAACTATGAAGGGGTATTTGTTGACCTAAATTCTCGAATTATCATTAAAGGCCAGATAGAGTTAATTCCTATTAATAATTTATGCCCGATTTGTAGGCATATTTTCATTCGTAATTTTTGGAGCAAGAACAAAAGTATAGTAATATTAAATGGTGTGGTGATTTTATACAACATCCTAACATATGGTTGTGTTCATGTGTCCTTTTAAATGGGAATTTATAAATACTGATTTTGGACAGGATAGATTTGATAACCAACATCGATGGTCATTGTTGTGTAAATATTAAACTTGGAGCAGTTTGTATTATGAATATAAGTTTTAGACGGGGTGAATGATATAAATACCTCTGTTGTGTAGGACAATATGCATTTCCAGAAGGAAAAAAAACCCGGCGTAGACCACCTTTCAATAAATTAAAAAAAAAACCGACGATGACCAATAATAGAAAGAGATTAAACTCAATAATATAAAATAAATACAATTGTTTTTGATTGATTCCAAAAAATTGTAATTTTCATACCAATGAATTAATCGGTGGAAAAAAAAATTTAGATAAAACAAAAATTGAATAACATTAAGGTGGGAAGTTGATGACAAAAAATGGCAATGAATAGGCTTCATGCCCGGGCCAATCCGGTAACAGATCAAAGGGTATGTTTGGCGGACGAAACTGATAAGCTAGCTGATAGCTGAAAAGCTATCTGATGACTGATAAGTTATTTGAGAGCTAATAGCTGATGACTGATAGCTGAAAAGCTAGCTAATCTAAATAAAAGCGTTTGACAAATTTAGCTGATAAGCTGGCTCAAAAATGCAAAATTGCACAAAAGTACATATTTAAAATAACAGTGTGAATGCTATTTCTTATTTATTTTATATAATATTAGGATTGTAAATTTAATTATTATTGTTTATATTACCAATTTCATTATATATAATTTTCAATAATTGTACAATACTTTTTTTAATGGATTGGGGAGAGGATTTTTTTTATTTCCTTTATACGCCAATTTATAGTCAAGCTAATAATAATAATAATAATAATAATAATAATAATAATAATAATAATAATTGCACAATACTAAAATAATTCTAGATATTTAACTAATTAGTAATAATAATGATAATAATAACAATAATAACAATAACAATAACAATAATAATAATAATAATAATAATAATAATTTTACAATACTAAAATAGTTCTTAGATATTCATCTAACAATTAATAATGTGGTGAAATTAAAAAAAAAAAAAACTTAACGAAATAATAGTGTAGTTTTCTAAATAAATATAAGGGTTAAAATAGGAAAAAAAAATCAAAAAGTTCCATGAGCTTATTTGAAAAGCTTGTAATAGTAGCATCTGAGATAAGCTCAGACTTTTCAAATAAGCTCATGCAACCAAACAAGTCTTATTTAAATACAAAGAGTTTATAAGTTCTCTAAATAAGACATAAGCTAGCTTATTATGCTTACCAAACATACACAAAGCCCAGGTCCCAGCCCTATTCATTCAACTCGAAGCCCAATAGCGCAGACCAATTCACTTGCTTCCTCGGCCCAGGGGTTGATCCCGGTGGTCAGTAGTAACGTGGACGCTCTTAAACTCTATCATAACTACCTCAGCTTCCGATGTGGGACATTTGTTGCAGTTTTCAGCACGGGGTATCAATAATCAATTGTTTCTGACTCTTCTGTTTTCTTCAGTACAGGAATAGGCATGTTTTCAACAGATTAAACCAATTGAAAGTCTCATCCACATTACATCACTCAGATTAAATTATTTTTTTTCACACTCCAAACGTCTTAAACCCAATGGATGAACCACACAAAAGTCTTAAACATTACACCCCATATAGATAAATGATAATTTAGGACCACCATACGCATTATAATCTCCGAACCACAAACAACAATACGTCCAAGTAAATTGTACATTATATAACAACAACAAAGTAGGAAGTAGATCGGAAGCTTGTCAAGTCGCTTGGAAATCTAAAGCCGTCCATCGAGCAACATCTTCACAATCACCGCTTTGTTATCATCATCCAGGCTGAAGAAGAGGTCCGCGTCATCACCGTTGGTGCAAAGTTTCTTGGACACGACTAGTTTTTGCTCAATCGTTAGGAAACTCATCGTAGACAGAGCATCGAACACCGATTTTCGATTTTTGGCATCTTGTTGATAGCCAATATGCTGGGCAGATCCCCTAGATGACTATCTGTTTTCTCACAAAAACCTTCTATCAACCAGTACACACGCTCTTGCAATGGATCATCCTCAACTATTTTCTTACGTTTCCCTTTTCGGGCAGACGAGCTGCTCTCGCAAGGCCTGCAACTGCTATTTTTGCACTCGCCCGTTGGACTGCCATGCTCAGAGGCTATTGGTCCATCATTTTCCATACCGTTTGGCTGTTCGGGATGATGGGGAAGCTCGTTCACGGCATCTGCAAATCCTTGCGCGTTTTCACCAGTAGCTCGATCCTTGCCAAAGACCTCACATCAATCCCCGTGCAATGGCCATGACTTGAATCACATATTTTTTTTGCATTGGCATCCTCCTGCAAATAGGAACACCTGGTGTAATGACCCTAATCAAATATTTAAAAAAATTTAAATACAAAGCTACCCACTAAATAGACATATCTAAACTGAATATATACACACACACACACACACACACACACACATCTTGTAAGATATTTAATAATATTTGTGTAAATATGTATAAACCAGCACAAGAGTTGGTCACTGTAGTGTCAACAATCATCCGATTTTTAAATATTTTTATGTATATATAAATATTATATTAACATACACACACACACACATCCAGATGTAAAATATACATTACTAAAAAATATATTTAGTACAACATATATAAATCTAAAACAAGCACACACACACACACATTATATATATATACGTATATATAAGACATATATATACATACATATATATTTATATGTACAAATACATATGTATATATAGATGTGGATATACATATGTATAACAATATATACATGCTTGTACAACATATATATATGTATATACCCACATGTATATATAGAGATGTATACAAAATATAAAAAAACATGTAATAATATCTGTTCAAAACAGATATAAATATGTGTGAATTATAGTTATGTCTATATAAATATGGGTAATATATATTTATATGTCATATGTAAAATATATTTATATACTTTTGTGCATATACATGAAAACAATAATATACATGACAGTATGGCAGATTAATAGATAAATCAGCTAGTAAATCGAACCTTAACAAATTGATTCCAGTGTGCATCGTCTTTCACTCCCACGGTGTTACTCGTGTCATTCTAAGAGAAACCCGACCTGCCGAGCATCATAGTCAAGGAACCGTAGTGTTTCTTCCACATGTGAATCTTGGAGCTTATACGAGGTTCAACTCGAATGTCCGTGCCCGGAAATGCTCGAGCCATGTTTTGCTCAAGTATGTGTGTATACCCGGACCTAAAACCATTGTCGCACTTCGATCCACGCACAACAAGATCCTTCAAAGCATTTGCCAGCACTTTCTCCTCTTCCTGGGTCCAAACACGTCTAGTGGCCCTTATTTGTGTGCACTTCCCCACACTCGCAAATGATTCCATAAAGCCCTACAAAAATTAAAAACATATATAATATAATACATCCAATCATATCCGCATGCACAAGCCCTAAAAACATACAATCATAGTCCTCAAGACCAAATCTCCGAGAGTACATAAATAAATAACTGAAATTGCTGGTACATCAAATAGTTCTGAATGTAGTAAAATGACATGGTAAATTCAATGCAACAACTAACCACTTCCTCCATGCAAAAAAAAAAAAAAGGAAAAGGAAAACATTGTATATGACAAGTTCCAATATTACATGCCGGAAATAAAAAACAATCATATGCCTCTCCACGCATTATACATGTTCAAAGCCATTGAATCCCTCCAGAGTGTCCACTCTTCAGTAGGTTGCACTTGATCAACATACTCAAACTGCTGTGCTTGTGTGACTTCGTCCGCTTCACCGATTTCCTCTTCCTCCAGTGGGTCAACAACCATTGCCGAACGAATATAATTCTGCAGTAGACAACAAGCCATGATGATTCGATTTTGTGTTTGAATAGGGTAGAATGCACTACTACGTAGAATTGTCCATCTTTACTTTAACAATCCGAAAGAACTTTCGATTATATTTCTTGCTTTTGCATGCCTTAAGTTGAACAATTCTTTATAATCTTGTGGACCTGATAGACCGTTTGACCACTCTTTCAAATGATATCTAACCCCTCGATATGGTACTAGAAATCCAGAACCGTTGGCGTACCCACAATCACACAAATAGTAATTACCTGGAAAACCATACGTTAGTGAAGGAGAGTGCCTCTAATATAATTGAAGTGCATAGTGTGTTTGATCGTACCGGAAGGCACTCTAAGCCCATTCGGCCTACAGACTGCATCACACAAGACTTGACTATCAGCCGCCGAACCCTCCCAACCACTTAGCACGTAAAAAAACTTCATGTTTCGATCAGAAACGCCAAGTACATTTACGGCTACTCCTCCTTTACGAGTTCTATAACAAGGCTGCTTGGTCAATGGGACCCGTATTGAAATATAAGTTCCATCTAAGGCGCCTAAACAACCCTACGAAATAAAATAATTGCACAATAATTGTTGACGTGCGTGGCTGAACTAAACTAAGGATAGCAAATAAAAATAAATTTTATGAGTTTGATAATATACATGACTGCAATTGTTACCTTAAACCACCTCCATGTTTCATCGGTGCAAGATTCATCTACTGGAGTAGGTTCAGCTGCTAAGATAGTGTGCAATCTAAGGATGACATCAATGAATACGGTTGAAATTTATGCTAATAGTGTGTCCACACCTCAAGAACTTAAATTTCAGAGTACGATTTTTCTTATGATGTGCTAAGACCGACAAGAATATCGCAACTTGCTCACTGATCTGCACACTACATTTTCGAGTAAGACACACAGCCTACCAAAGGCATTCCTATCAATCCGTAGGTTCTCAATGCACGTCGTGTCGCTCAGCTCGATCACATTTATTTCACCGGACAGCCTGTCAGCCATTCTATAATGAACGATCCCACGAACTCGTCGGCGGCGATGTCGTGGTGCAGTAACAAAACTCATGTAGAAATTTATCAAAATAAAAAATAATTTCACCAAATTAACCATTTCCTCAACAATAACAGCCACATGTATATCTTCGTGTTCAATGTCCATCATAGGATGTGAAAGTTCTATAGAGAAGGAGGAAGTCAATTAGTGGCTCCCAGATCGAAAAGATAATGCACGGGCTTATGTATATACAGAGACATAAACACGCACATATATGTAGAACTAAAACTAACAACGTTTGCAGATACAAAAATATATCTAAGTTGGGGTAGATACAGGGATATAAACACACACTAATAACTACAAAGATGCACTAACAAACTTCCGCAAAAGTGGGCCAACAAGAGTACCAACAGAAACAACAATTATGCACCGACACATATTTATAGGTTTGGGTTTATTACCTTGGTGATTCAATTTGAACTTCGATTTCACCCAATTGTGCCTGAGCAATTAGACCCGACGCAGTAGGATTCAGGAAATTCAGACGAGATGCAATTAGGGTTCTTCGTCCTGGTAATGGGTATGTATGGAGTCTTGAGCGTAATTTCACCAAGTCATGATGGTATTATTGTTTGAAATTATTACTGTTGAGGGTTAGAATGATAAATTCTGGCCCAGGACTAGCGGGGATAATTGAATCCGGTCATCACCCACGGGATAAGTTATCAAGCAAAAGCGGGATCCTATCACGGGCCATGGGTTTTATCACGGGTTTATATAATGTAAATCAAACGTGGAATTAATTAGGATATTTGCCTCTATCCCATCCTGTCCTCCCAACCAAACGAGCCCTAAACGTGCAGGGAGATGATATTGAAAAATTAACGGCAATGTAATAATCAGCACGTGCAAGTCACATGCATTAGCCATGCCTTTAATTTCATGCCTTCCTCGAAATCTGTTCGAGTCATAAACCCGCGAATTATCGTACAATTCCACACACGCACAATAGATAGAGAGACTCAGAGAAGTATAATAATTTGTTAAGTATCGCGCAATTGGCATCTGAAATCGAAATTAAACAATTAATCAAGAAGAGTTTGGATTGAAGAAGTAATTGACGACACCAATGACGGAGGATAATTGCCCTAGGGTTTCAACATCCGAATCAGATTCATCAACGTCCAAGCAAAGGTGCGATGCTCTGTTTTAATGGGAGATCGAATTGACTTTTAATGGGAGATCGAATTGACTTGAGTTCGATCGTATTTTTGTACTTTGTATATTTTCTTTCACTCATATCAGAATGTAGTCGAAAATTTACAACAATATGTTGAATAAAAAGAAAAAGAATTTTATCTTTATTTCGTTGAAAAATCCCTCTCTGAAGAAATGAGCAAAAGGATGGATATGGATCGTTAAAATAAAGTTCAAATTGTTATTAGGGCACATTTGCTGTTTCATGCTGTATTGAATCTTGGTTTTAGTCATTTGTTATGGGTTTGGCACAAACTCCTACTGCAGCAATATTTAGTCATTTACAACAGAATAAGTTAATATAATCGAGGAGAAACAGAGAACAGCCTCACAGTCTTTAGAGTGAGATTTTTAATTTTGAAAATTGAATTTACAGTGGAAAACAGTTAAGTAATGGGAGGTAAAAATCAAAGTCGGAGAAGAAAATCTCATTGCCTGTAGTTTGGCTGGGGGTTTAGTCAGTCCATATAGGGCTAATTATATACTTCCACTGATATAATATTAGAATAAGAGCAGCTAGAGTTTTGACAATTGCGACTTTTTTTTTGTAGAAAAAGGAGAAAGTGGGATCAGCCGGATGAGTCATTGGTTTCTTCTGCTGGAGTAGCCGCTCCGGGGATCTTTCCAATGGCAAACGTGGGATCTTTGGCCAGATTAACTTTGCCTACTGTCTCCTCAGTAACTGGTGCTTCTCTTGCAATCCCTTTTTCCACTTCTATTGCCACCCCTTTGCAGGTGGTTCAGGTGCCTTTACAGCAACATGCTGCTGCCATTGTCCAGAAGCTAGTCCAAGTAAGGCTACTTCTCATTTTGGCCCTTCTTTTTTCTTACTGATATGGCTACGCCTCCGTGTTTGTGATCCTAACTTGATGGTTTTGTTGTATAACCAAACTTTCTTATTTTGGATTTCTATTGTTTTAAGAAATTTGATGCTACCCCTGGGCCCTAGGGGTCCTTTTGGATGAGCACGTGATGACATCATAGAATTGCAATGATGCATCATAGTGTGTTATCAATGGGTTCACACCCAATTTCTGTGGTAGTAATAGTACCTAAGTTGGTAATAAGACCTATTTGCAACTTGCATTTTTTTTTATTTAATTTCAATTGAGTATGTTTCTCAATGCTTCTAGATTTCTTAACTTACTTTTAGATTTTTGACCCGCTTTTATTGTCACTCACTTCACTTTTTATTTAACTTGTAGCCAAAGATTCAAGATGAGTTGATAGCACGAGAAATTGTCATAAACGATGCTGACTCTGCTATACGTTATAAGCTCACAAAGCGTCAAACCCAGGAAGAAGTAAATTTCAATAATTTGGTTTATTGAGCCCCAGGATTCCTAAGAAATTGATACGATAGCTATTTGCTTTTGTTTGGGTTGACAAGTTATTTGGCATTTTGCAGATACAGAAGAGTACTGGTGCTGTGGTAATAACTCGGTATGTAAGTTTGCATTGATATTTTCTTTGGAGTTACCTATCCTTTTCAATTCACTTTTGGAATGGAACTTACAGGGGGAAATATCGGCCTCCTAATGCCCCACCCGATGGTGAAAGGCCTCTATATCTGCATATATCTGCGGCGGTGCATGTAAGTATTTTAATATTTGTGCATGATCTGAAGATGATTGATAAGACCTTGAGTTTTTTATGCTAGCAATGGTTCACTCCTTGTATTAATTGACCTTACAAAAGTTACTTTTATAAGGGCAATATGCCAATATCATTTTCTTTTTTCTTGTGTAATTTGTTATGTCAAATGGAGTTGTTTCTTGAAATATTTTTCAATTTGGCATTGAGTTTATATGTATAGTTCAGGAGCTGCATGCTCTACTTTTCTGTGTGAGGACCTGAAGTTGAAATCAATAATATGTATTCTGGGCCCATTACTAATGTTTAAGAGCCCGCCTTGTGGACACTTTTTGTAACATGTCTCTCCACTGATATTTTTTGTTGAAAATTTGTTTCACATGTCATGAATTTGGTACTCACGATTTGTACATTTCACTCTTTCCGATATTTCAATTGCATAGTTCCGTTCCTTTTAGTGATTTTTGTTATGTTGTGGCTTCAGTTGGAAACAACTGCAGAACGAATCAAAGCAGTTGATCATGCTGCCGCTATGGTGGAAGAAATGCTGAAACAGGCAACTGTGATCAATGGAGTTAAGGTATTTCTCCTATGCGATACTGGGAGGTGCATAATTAAGAACTTACTGACAAAAATGAATGCTATTCCTCAGGTGGATCATTTATTGAGTACCTGTGTCTTTTTGGGATTTGAGCCAGGCCCATCGTTGGACATCATTTCTCGCATCCGTGGTCCAAATGTGAGCTTTTTCTTTAATGTCTTTCTTGTTTCTTCTTACATGTTCCTTTTTCTTTTCCTTTCTTTCTTTTTTATATTTTTTTATGTTCTTGGCTGGTAGTTTACTTGTATCATGGAGGATGGAGACAAAGAATTATGTTTAAGCTACCACCTTTTGATTTAAAAATGTTGCAATTTTTCCCTCTCCCTTTATCGTTTGCCTCTCACTATCTTCCTCCTTTGAGATTTTTTTTTTTTTAAAATTCTTTGACTTACATTCCAGGGGTGCTTTTGTCTGAATGATGAATAAGGAGCTGGGAGGTGGGGACAATGTAGTACCTATTTTAGTTAGTTGGATTAATATGCATGTATCTGAGAATCTTAAGGTTATGACTGGTTATGTTAAAAGAAGTTAGTTTCTTATGTCATATCACATGCAGCTATCTTAACTTACCTAAACCTGCTCATTGTTGTTTTAGCTCCATGACTTTAGTTTGTTTTCTCACATCAAAGATAAGAGATTCTAATGTTTGAAGCTTTCTTTGCATCTCCACACAATCTGGAGAGATTTTTTTTTGTTGCTGCTGGTTGGGTTTTGTAATGCAGGACCAGTATGTAAACCACATTATGAATGAAACAGGAGCAATTGTCTTAATAAGAGGACGGGGTTCTGGTTTTCCAGAGAATGGGCAGACTGAAGGTTGTAATTGGTTGTATTATGTTAGTATTTCCTATTTTTTTGTCCTGACCAAATTGGTAATTCTTTTCTGCTTTGCTGTGCTTGCAGAAACACAACAGCCATTACACCTGTTGTTAAGCAACCATTACACCCGTTGTTATCAAGCAACAACACAAAGAATCTTCAGCATGCGAAGCTATTGGCAGAAAACCTTTTGGACACAATTTGTGGCGAGTGTGGTGCATCTAGGTACTCGATATCATTGATGCTCAGATATAAAAGCTGTATTGGTTTCATGAGATGCGCGTACTTGTGTACATTATGTGGAGGATTTGTTGTATTTATGTTAGATTCCTCTGTCTTGTTATGTCTAGATAAGACTTGGCTTCATGTTCTTGATTTTGTGCTTGTCCACCTAATTGTTTTGACTCCAGTTTAACCTATTCTATAAATTCAGAATCTTCTCATATTTAATTGGAAACGGAGAAAAAGTGATGCGGTACATTTTTCTTAAATATTTTCTTAACCTCTCAAGTTTATGGTCAATATGTGGATCATTTCTATTATAAAAAATATCTAGTGGGAACATATATGTTAGTCCACTTTATGGAGGATAATTTATTTGTTTGTCATGGTCTATATATCATAGGATATCTTCGTGTAAGGTGTATGGTGCTGTTCCACCTCCACCTCAGTTGCAAGCTGGGGTCCAGATTCCCACTAATGCGTCAAAAGCGAATGATATAGCTGCTTTAAGTTCAACTGCTTTGCCTAGTGTGAGCAGTGTTCCCACTCAGGGTTCTTTTGGAGTGTCAAACCCTGGACTACCTCAAGCAAAACCTGCATGTTATCCTCAAGGGTTGACAAGTGGAACGAGCTATAATGGTTATGGTGGAATTTATCCACAGGCCACACCTTTGCAACAAGTTGCTTTAGCCCTTAGGCAATCTGGTTCTCCAGTCACTGCCACAGTTGCTTCGACTACTACCACTGCAGCAAGCACAGATCCACAAAAGGAAGTACCCTATCTTGCGAAGGACAAGCGCTTCCAAAAGCGGAAGTTTCAGGAATTACCTGTTGCTGCGAAAGGGCCAACAAATCCAAATCAGGTATAGTATTTTTAATTAGGGTCATATAGTTGAAAATCGAGTGAATATTGCTGGTTCAGAACTATCAGGCTGTTGATAAAACATTATGGATGGCTATATTATAAGATTCTCTCAATGTTTCAATTTCTACGCTCTTCCGAGTAATGAAAAGGGAATATGAGGAAATAGTACTAGTTTCTTGGAAGAGCGTAGAAGTTGAAACTTCAAGAGAATCTTGTTAGTCCTGTTCCCCTTTTTTTTTTTCCTTTCTCTTTATTTTTTCTGCCCCCTGGTTTCAAGAATTGGATTCAATGTAATTGTTGTGATGGGCTCAGAAATAGTTGTGGGAAACCGATCGTCGTATATTTTGTGCATTCTTTCCGAGGGTTTCTGCACTTTGACTTAATTAATACTGTTATGAATCTCGACTATCAAAGTCCTGATTTGCTAATATAACTATTCCATGTGTATCTCATTTTCTTTTGAAGTTAAATTCTAATGCCTGTGTTCTTCCCTGATGTTTATTACATCTTATTCCAGGTATTTTCACTGACCTTCTATGAAGCTAACAGGCTGATACGGGACCTCTATGTTGGGCATTTGTATGTTTCACAGGGTTTCTGAAATTGAGGTGGCATGAGACAGTTGCTTGCTGTTTCTCTGCATTTTGTTTCTTCTGGTGCTGGTCCAGATATTGTGTGCCATTTTGTTTTTATCTATTCATAATGCGCACCTCTTTGAGCTGGTCGAGTATAATTATAAACAAATGCTGGTTTTTTCCTACCTTCTCTGGAGAGAGTTTTCCGTTCCCCCATCCCCCACCCCCCTTTTTTTCTCAATTTTCTCTAGTAGATTGAAAATCAAATTTTTAGAGATTCACTTAATATGCATAGAAATAAAATATATTGATAAATGAATATATAAAAGCATGGTCCTGGCTCTTACTTATTTTTCAATCTATGCTAGTGCAATTTCTTCTGTTTTTTGTGTCCATGTTTATACTCAAGAGAGAAGTTTTGATCAATAATTCATGAATTTGTGAAGTGTTTGCTAATTACATCATTTATGTGAGCAATGACCATATTTATTTGCTAACTTGATGGATCTGGTATATGCTCTCCCAGAATAATATACAGGGATCAGAATTCCGAATGCCACGCGAACTGACATCGCATGTAGGTGCAAGAGATATTTCAGCTGTACAAGATCAAAAGAGTTTTGTCAAGCCATCGTCTAACGAGATGCCTCCACCTCCTCCAAGGAGTTTATCAACACTGTCTCTCCCCTCTAAGTTTGACTCGACCCCAAAAGTGCATGGAGACAACAATGCAACGCACAGATCAAAATCCGAAGTTGTCCCTGGTATATATATATATTTTTTCCAACTTCTAATTTGAAGTTCACTTTAGTTTGTATTTGAGTTTCTCTTGCTGGTTCAATATATTTTGTACCAAGTATCTCACTTTTTTAAATTTATGCTATATCAGATACTTTAATTAAGCTAATGGAATATGGAGATGATGATGATGATGTTGATGATGACGAAACTGAGGGAACAGCTAAAGTGCCCTTAGAAAAGCATTCCAGCTCCACAGCAATGCCAAAACCATTCTGGGCTGTTGAAAGATGAGTTTACGTGTCCTTCAACCGATATTATTAGGGCTTTCAAAGATGTATTTAAGCCTGCATTTTTCTCTTTCCCAGAAACAGTTTAAATGAAGGATAAATTTTGGTGCCTGATTGGTAAATGAAGCAGCTCTCCGCAGTTGAATTTGCCAGCAGTATATTAGGGGTCCTTCAGGAAGGGTGTGGCATGTAACATTAGTTGTAGAGTTTGTGATTTCTTCAGAATTTGTACTATTTGTTGCTTCTGGGTCATCAGCCAGTTTTATATGGTGCCAGAACAAGGATCTTATTGCATTTTTCCAGTTTAATAGCCAATCAATCATGAGCTGGTTAATTTGTGCGATTGGATGAACTTTCAACAAGAAAACTCCAAAGAGAAAATAAAAATTGGGTGCGGTTATCCCAGGAATTCTTTGGCGGCCTCATGGGCACCGTAGTCTTCTTGGTGGTTACGCACCCGTAAGATTGCAACTTGTATCCATTTTATATTTTAAATTAAAATAATCTAATTGTAATACTTATTTGTGCTACAAACACCCATCTTCCCCTATGCACCGCAATTTTTTTTTCCATGTGCACTCTGGCAAGGCTACGTTTGTTTGTAGCAAAAATACAACCCAAAGTGTATAACAGAAATTACGCTTGGGTATTTTTTTTTTTTTAATAAATAAAATAGCTGCAAACAGCAATCTTACTCCCCATAGCAATTTTCTTATATTAAATCACAAGGCCCAGCCTTTTGCGCTGTTGAATCGACAAAGAATGTGCCACAACTATGCACACATCTCAAAGGACTCCAAATACCATAATACCAAAATTGTCGCACAGTGGTATTTGTTATCATGCTTCCAAGCCATTCTTATGAGCAAATGTACCTAAAATTCTTTGGAAATTGTATTTCCGAAATCATATTTCCAACTTCAGTCTGAAACTTGAACAAGGTTTCCACAAAGTGTTTAAATATGACAATTTATACCAACAGACCACCGCAACAGGCGAACACAAGTGTCCTTTTTCAAAAACAATACCATAGGTGAAATAAACCAAGGTCACCTACATATTAAGTCTCAAGACCCGAATATCACCTTCTTGCAACAGCAAAAAAGTCTAATAGTCCGAAGTACCAGACAAGCACATACATAAATAAAACACTGGGAGACAAAAATAGAGAGAAGTATTAATGTTACGTTCAAACTTCAAGAACACTCAGCTCCTGGTATTTGCATAACCATCGTTGTTGCTCTCATCAATGTCCTGTCCAAAACCGTCATTTGCACCTTCAATCTCACCTTGATCACCACCCAGGGGTCCCTGGGTCCCACCGACGGTGCCCGACGAGTCGTTGTTCAGAAGGTCACGAAAGTTTGGCTTAGGACCAGTGTACTTAACACTACCACCATCCTGCACAGAATCGCCATAACCACCAAATCCACCAACACCGTAACTAACATCTCCACCATAGTTTCCATCTCCGACAGAGTAATTGCCGCCCCCTTGATTCCCTCCATGGCCATAGCTACCACCCTGACCGCCATAACCACCACTGCCACCACCATAGCCGCCGCCGCCACCATAGCCTCCGCCGCCACTATAGCCGCCGCCACCACCATAGCCGCCGCCGCCAAAACCGCCGCCGCCACGAGGTTTTTCTGTAGCAAAGTTCACCCTGATATTTCTCCCTTGCAGTTCCTGAATATAAAATCATGATTAGATGTTGCAAACACCAAGCGTATAGTAAGTTCAGGATCAAACAAGGTTGTATTATTATTTTGTTTAACATAGTTGATCAGGTTAGTTTAATGAATAGAAAAAATATATTTCTATGCACACTTTTTTAATCTAAATTATAATTAATACCTGTAAGTTAATTCCTCAAGTCAGAATCTTTTATCCTCCTACTGATACTGCAGTTTATTTCATTATAGTTTGATGAACAAACTCTTCATAAGCCATCATTTATGGAAATAAATTGAAGCTAAAAAAACAAAGTAGAGAGTCCCGAAAGAGTTTGGAATCAAATTATATTCATAACCCTCCTGTTTAAAATAGTGTTTAAAATAGTCTCATTAACAGGTTGGAGATTAACAATTAAGATGCAATACATTTTCTTGAAAAGGTAAACAAACAAATAAATAAGACATGAACAGTTTTAAGTACCTGGCCATCAAATGCCTGGATGGCACTTGAAGCAGCCTCACTCGTATCGTAAGTCACAAAGCCAAATCCCCGCGACCTACCAGTCTCACGGTCTGTAATAATCTTAGCTGCAAAAGTATATTTTAAAAAAACACAGGTTTATTCAAGGTTGAATGTTTGACATCAGCAGCACAACAATTTTTATTTATTAACTTTGTAAAGTATTAAAGCCGACATCACAATCACCATACCGTCAAGCACTGATCCATACTGAGAAAAGGCTTCCCTCAAACTACCCTCATCGGTGCTCCATGAGAGACCTGCACAGTAAAAATACAACATACTTGTACAAAACGACTTTTGAAAAGAAATCAAAATTCATCACAAACAAAAGTAGGAACGAACCTCCGACAAAGAGCTTTGTTGCGGCAGACGACGACATGCACCTTATCGCCTGAAAAAGTGAAGGGCTCGAGGCAGAGGATACTGAAGAAACGTGCTTGCTGAGATTTTGTGTTATCGAGTTGCGGATTCTGTTCAGAAGAGCCATTGTTGTACCTAATACAAAAATAAAATGATGAAAAAGAAATCGAAGTTAGTATGAGGGGTATGAGAAAAGATGAGGTCCATGCCTGTACAACATATGCTTTAAACAAATTCAGAACGAAAAATTCAAACTTTTCTCATTTTGCTGGACTTTATTTAATCCGACTCAACCAAAATTAAATCTCAAGTATCTTGATGGTTTTACCCTTCAAGTAAATCACAATTTCCAAGATATAGAAATGCAGTCAGCTGAAAACTAGTCTATTAATGGACAATCGCAACACACACAAGAAACAACAAACAGCGAAACATATCAATAATAGCACAGACAAGAAGTTTGGCCTGCATACAGTTTCAAATTTCGACAACTACAATAACAACAAAAAAGTGAATATATATCCGATAAACCCTAAACCTGCTTTCACTTTTAGATGAAAATGAACCCTAACCCTGCTTTCATTTCAGATGATAATCAAAGGTAAAATAGCACAGACAAGAAGTTCGGCCTCCATACAGTTTCAAATTTTGACAACTACAATAACAACAAAAAGTGAATATAGATCCGATAAACCCTAAACCTGCTTTCATTTCAGATGATAATCAAAGGTAAAATAGCACAGACAAGAAGTTCGGCCTCCATACAGTTTCAAATTTTGACAACTACAATAACAACAAAAAGTGAATATAGATCCGATAAACCCTAAACCTGCTTTTAATTTTAGATGAAAATGAACCCTAACCCTGCTTTCATTTCAGATGATAATCAAAGGTAAAAACCCTAATCGATCGCAAACTTGACGCAAAAGATCCAAAGAAAGAGGAAAATGGTTTAGGGTTTAAGCAGTAACTATATCGGGATAAAGCAAAATACCTCAGATTAGAGAAAAATGAATCAGACTCTCTCACAACGCTCTGTTTCACAGTGGGCACACAAGGGTTTTAGCCTTGATTTTATTGACGACGGGGTTTTCGTCTGTGCGCAAGTGCACATCTATATTGTGTGCCGAGTAGATCAGGACCGTGTATGCAAGACAGATGGGTCCACCCTAGGACGTGAATAAGGCGGTGGCGAAGATATTATTCTGGTGCCCTAGGAACACTTCAAAGTTGTAAATGATATTTTCCAACTTTATTAATTTAAACTCGTATTAAACTCGTATAATATTATAATTATGAAAATATATGATTTTTCGTGCAAGTTGCCAACGACAAGTTATATGGTGTATTCATTTCTAAAACACCGTGTTGGTGTAGGTCCAAATAATTTAGAGCAAAACTCTTCTCACGGCGAACTAATAAAATTTCATACCAATATATTATTGTGTAAAAATTAATATATTTAATAAAAGAATTAATATATTATAATATATAAAAATCAATACATAGGGTTAGAGATTTATAAAAAATTAATACATTATAGTATTAGGTCAGATGGCTAACGGGTCATAACCCGTTAATTTGGATTAACACAAGTGTTTGCCAATAACTTAACAAAGGACAACTCATATTTTTATGTCAGGCTCACAAGAAATCTCAACCCAAGCCCACCTGAAAGTCAATTTTGGAGAATCTGTTTGACACTATTGGGTCGGGTTGTGTTGAGGAATTAACTCTTGGCAATAATTCCTATTTTGTTATTTGCCTTTCTTGGGCACAAAATAAGTTAGGAAATTAGATTTAGAAATATATTGTGTTTCCTAATTTATTTTTAAAACTTTATTACTTTCCTAGATTGTGTTTAGGATGTGTTTTAGGTATTTACCAAGTTTAGGAATTTATATTTGTCTGTTTAAGACAAGGATTCCTAAAACTTGGATTCACGATTTTTGAGTACGGGATTTCGAGAGACGCACGAACAAGAGCAAGAAGAAAGAAGAACACGAAGAACTACTTGGAGCCATTGATCGAGATTAACAAGCTCTTCGAAGTTGCGTGACCAACGGAGAAGAACTTGCCATTCCGACAACAAGTATTTAGTATCAAGTTTATTGATATTTAGTTTTCATATATTACTTCATATTTGTGTATTGAACGTGAATAAGAGAGTAATATAGTTTTCGGGTTTGTACACCCAAGTTCACAAGTATTTACTTGTGAACCGAATTTGTTATATCGTGTTCTTATCAATTTATTCCGCTGCATATTTTATATTTTACTCTGGTCGATGTTGCTAATCAATGTTGTTAAACATTGACTAACAACATCGTGAATCTGAGAATTATTCTTAAAATCATAGACCTTCTAATTTTACAATTGACATCTAGAGCGGGTTACTTAACCTCTTAAGTATTGATCCTTATTTTTTAGGTGCTATGAACGCTCAAGGCAACCCGATGCCTCCAATCTTTAATGGTGAGAATTATTCTCTTTGGAAACAGAGAATGAGATGGCATTTGAAAAGTATCGACGAGCGTGTTTGGAAAACTGTCCTCATTGGATGGGAAAAACCACGTGTCACGGATGGAGAGGGCGATACCATCCCCAAAAAGGAGGAAGACTGGACTGCTGATGAAGCGACTGCTGCAAATTGGAACTCCAAATGCATCAACACCTTGTGTGGCTATGTAGATGCAAGCTACTACCGCATCATCAAGAATTGCGAGTCAGCAAAGGATGCATGGGACGCACTCTAAAGGGTGTGTGAAGGAACTGCAAGCGTGAGTAAATCCAGATTAAGAATGCTCATATCCACCTTCGAGGCTATGAGAATGGATGAGAAAGAGTCAATCATGGACTACTCCGTAAGATTGTCGGAAATAACAGAAGAGTGCAGAGAGCTTGGTGAGGCCATAACTAATTCCCGTCTTGTAGGAAAATTATTGAGATCCATTTCGAAGAAATATAGTATGAAGGTGGTGGCCATAGAAGAATCCAAAGATGTTGATAACATCGATTTCAACACCTTATTTGGAAACCTCAAGCAATATGAGATGGAACACGTTAGCTCTAGCTCGAAAGAGAAGAATGTTGCTTTTTCTTCCGATTCAATTGCAGTCGATGATGAAGATGATGAAGAGTTCGATTTTAATGGGATTATTAAAAAGATGGAGTCAACTACTCTCGGAGAAGATGAACTGGCCTTTGTGACTCAACGCTTCAACAATTTCTTGAAGAAAAAGAACAATTTTGGAAGCTCAAATCCAAGGAACAGGCCACTGACATCTACTCCAAAGTTTACTGGACGTACCATTCCCCGATCTCAGTCCACTACTTCAATTCTCAATGTGTCCAGTTCAACAAAACCACTCAACGAGATTCAATGCCACGAATGCAAAGGTTGGGGACATTACAAGAACGAGTGTCCCAACACTCTTAGAAAGAAAAGTATGGTCGCTACTGATTTCACCGAAGATGTTAATGATTGTGAGTCAACTGATCCCGTTCCATCTTTATTCTCCCATGTTGTATGGGACGATGATGTCCATGTTGGTTTGCTTGCAGACAACATCGTGTGCCTAAATGCCGAGACCACTGATTATTATGAGGAATACGAGCAGCTGAGTGTTAACCACCAGAAATTGTTTTCCAGTTGGAGTAAACAGGTACTCAAGGCCAAAGAGCTCGAAAAAGAAGTAGAGAAGCTAACCAAAGAAAAGGAAGATCAGCTTGATATTATTGTCTGATTGGAAACGTCTCTCACCAAGAAGGACGCTGAGCTGGAAAAGATGAAGAACGAACTGACCACTGTTCGAGGAACCATTTCAAATCTGAATAAAGGTAAGGCGAAACTGGATGAAATCTTGGAGATTAGCTTCCCAGAGTCCTCAAAGCATGGAACAGGTTTCAAGCCGAGTCAGCCAATGAATGTTCCAAGTCAACTTCAGAAATCTTCCAAACTTCACAAAAAGAGAAGAAGACAGTACGTGTGCCATTATTGTGGAGAACCAGGGCACATCAGGCCCTTTTGCTGGAAGATCATTGGAGAGAAAAGACACTTTAAGAGAACCAGTGTGGCAGATAAATCCCATGTTGGTAACCACGCTACCAACATCAATACCAATATCAGGTTCAAACAAGTGTGGGTCAAGAAAAACAGTATCAAGTGTAATATGATCCATACCTCCCTGAAGTCTCATGTCCCTGGAGCCTGGTATTTTGATAGTGGATGCTCAAAGCATATGACAGGCTCAGAAGAATTGCTTTCCAACATTATCAGATTTAAAGGTGGAAAAGTGAAGTATGGAGGAGGCGCAAACGGCCAAATCATTGGCCAAGGGACTCTCCATGTTCCTGGAGTTGTAACACTGGAAAATGTGTTGCTAGTAGAAGGACTTACTGCAAATCTGATCAGCATAAGTCAATTGTGCGACGGAGGTTTTAGCGTCAAACTCAACCGTGAAGAATGTGAAGTCTATGAGGAGAATGGACAATGCATTCTCAAGGGCAAAAGAACCTCAGATAATTGCTACCAAATTCAAAGTGATGCTTTTTGCAGACTGTCCCAATTGAGTGATGCGGAGCTGTGGCATCAAAAGCTTGGACATGTCAACTACAAGATGATGGATAGGTTGGTCAAGGAAGAAGTTGTGAGTGGACTGCCTAAGCTCAACACCAAGATCATTCCGGTGTGCAAGGCATGCCAGAAAGGAAAACAGGTCAGGGTGCCACATCCAGTCCAACAAAGTCTCACTACATCATCTTGCTTTGAATTGCTTCACATGGATCTCATGGGACCACTTGAGGTTGAGAGCCTTGGTGGTAAGAGGTATGTTTTCGTTATTGTTGATGATTTTTCTAGGTTTACTTGGGTAGAATTTCTAAAAGAAAAATCTGAAAATTTTGAGACTTTCAAAAAACTTGCAAAGAAGCTATATGTAAGGTTTAATGTGAAAATTGGTAGGATTAGAACTGATCACAGAAAGAAATTTGAAAACGCATCTTTTTCAAAGTACTGCACTTCTGAGGGTATTAGTCATGAATTTTCTTCTCCAATTACACCTCAACAAAATGGCATTGCTGAACGTAAGAATAGAACTCTAGCGGAGATGACTAGAACTATGCTCATTTCTAGTGGGATAGCTAAATGTTTTTGGGCTGAAGCAATGAACACTGCATGTCATATCACAAATAGGGCTTATTTTAGACCAGGTTCATGTGCAACTCCCTACGAATTATTGATTGGGAAGAAACCGAACTTGAGTTATTTTCATATTTTTGTATGTATTTTCTATGTGCTTAACGATAGAAATCATCTAGCTAAACTTGACTCAAAAAGTGATAAGTGCATTTTCATGGGTTATTCCCAAAATAGTCATTCATATAGGTTGTTTAACCTTCGAACTCGAAGCATGTTTGAGTCAGTAAATATCAAGTTTGATGATCTAACGAGTGGAGTCAAACCTGCCGAGGATAATGATCTGGTTTATGATCAAAACCCTCAAGGTAGTGTCACTCCTACTTCAACTGACGGTGCAGGTATTGAGAACAAAGATGCATGTGCTGGACTCAGAGATTCGAGTGATGTTGATAACAATGTTGATACTGGGATACCAACATCAGTACCAACATCGAACCAAGTCACAAATTTTGATTCTGATTCAGAAGAAGAAGATCCAGCTGATCCCATTGATCTTCATCAGAGGGATGTTCCATCTAGAATCCAGAAAAACCACCCCATGGGCCAAATTATTGGTGATTTAGACGAAAGAAGTACAAGACGGAGACAGATTAATTTCAAGGAAATGGTCAGGTACGTATGTCTGTCTACTAATTGTTCTAAGATTTGTGAGGCTTTGTATCTTTCTAAAACAGAGCCCAAGCGAGTGCAGGATGCACTCAAGGATGAGTTCTGGATTCGTGCAATGCAAGAAGAGCTGGATCAGTTCGACAAAAACGATGTTTGGGATTTGGTGCCACGACCAGAAAATTCCCATGTGACGGGAACAAAGTGGATATTCAAGAACAAGACTGATGAGGTTGGGAACATTGTGAGGAACAAAGCACGACTTGTTGCACAAGGGTATATGCAAATTGAAGGAATTGATTTTGATGAAACTTTTGCCCCTGTTGCCCGCATTGAGTCGACTAAATATGCAAAGAACTTAGTCGAAAAGTTTGGATTAGAGGGTGAAACTGTCAAGAAAACCCCGCTGGGCAAAACTGTGAAGCTGTCTAGAGATGATGTTGGTAAGGGTGTTGATAACACCATGTATAGAAGTATGATAGGAAGTTTGTTGTATTTGACAGCAAGTAGACTAGATATTATGTATAGTGTGTGCTTATGTGCTAGATATCAGTCTAATCCAAAAGAGTCACACTTGAAAGCTGTTAAAAGAATTATTAGGTACATTGCTGGTACATCTGAACTAGGCGTGTGGTACACAAAAGATACTGGTACTGAACTTATAGGGTACACTAATTCGGATTGGGCTGGAGATGTGGTAGATAGGAAGAGTACTACTGGGGGATGTTTTTTTCTGGGTAATAACCTAATTTCTTGGTGCAGCAAAAAGCAAAATTGTATTTCTCTTTCTACAGCTGAAGCCGAGTACATTGCAGCTGGAAGTGCGTGCACCCAATTACTGTGGATGAACCAAATGATTGAAGACTACGGTCCGCACAGTAGTATCTTGACGGTGTTATGTGACAATTCCAGTGCCATTGACATCTCCAAAAATCCAGTCCAGCATTCTTGAATCAAACACATTGACATAAGGTACCACTTTATTCGAGACTTAGTTGAGAGGAAGATTGTTAGCCTTGAACATATTGGAACTGATAATCAGCTAGCTGACATCTTCACGAAGGCATTAGATTTCGAGACCTTCTCTCGTTTGAGAAGAGATCTCGGTATGTGCATTGTCTAACCAATGTTGGTTTGTGATGTTGTGACACTCCTTATCAACATCTGTATACTTTTGCATGCATTTTTATCTTTCTTTTCATACATAATCATAATGCATTGAGTTTGATTGAAAGTGCAATAAGGTCCCGTGTTGCAATAAAAGTGATGGCAATAAGAACCAACCTCTTCAATTGGGTGATTGTGGGACTTGCCCGCAGAAACTGGCTTTCTTCCAGGTCCAAAAATAAGGGGTGTTTAACAGCAATTGCTGAAGATTAAAAGATTTAAATCCCTTCAAGGATGAAGAAAATTTGGACTCTTAATACTCCAATCTTTAAAAATCACCTTCTTGAGAGATCTTGACATAGTCATTAACTTGGGTTAAGGGGTAAGTTTCCATTGACTACACCTAAGGCAATGTTGGTTCGTAATGTTGTTAGTAATAAAAAGCAACATTGGATTAAGACACTGAAATCTGAATATGTTTTTGCATAATCTTTTAGGTCATGAATTTTAGGCATCACGTAGGACATTCATTCTCTATGAAGATGCCTTCTTGCTTTGCGTTTTGTTTCTTGTGTTTTTGTCTTGCTTGAAATCTCTTAATTTTGTTTTGAATTGAGCTAACTAAGTGTTTCAGTGGAGTTAAGATCGGACGGCTGGACAGGTAATAACGAGGTGAATTTGGTGAGTGAAAATTAACATTGCACAAAATAGTTACAATTGTGCTGATGGTTCATTAAAATTCAGCTTTGTATTTTGGCCAATTTTGTAGCTCGGGTTGTGCAATTTTATTTTTTAAACATAGGGATAATGGGAAAAGATAATGGGCTTGTTAGTGTGTTCGTGTTTCCTAAACTGAGGGGGAGTGGAGTTTTTATAAAAAGGAAATAAAAAAAATCTGTTTTAAGCCCTAAAATCATCCGGTGGATAAATTAGGGATTTTCTCCTTTTATTTTTTCTTTCTCTCTCCTTGTCCAACGGTCATTTTTTTTTGCATATAAACCTAAACTTCTTTTTACCGTTTGATCACAATTCCAAAGCCCTCTGCAAATTAACCTCTAGATTCTCCATATCTCTCTTCAAATCTTTCGATATTCTTGTGTGCTTTTGAGATTTTGCAGGATGTCCAGTTCGCCGCTGCCGTCCTCATCTGTCCCAGAATTGCCAGAAGAAATTCGTCGCTCCGGCGAACAGGTCCCGTTGCCGTATCCAAAGATTGGTGGCCTTGATATTCGCGAGGAAATCGGTGGTGGTATTTCATCAAACCCACCGCTATCAACATTGCCACCACCCTCGCCGGTGCACGCTTCCTGCAGTGTCATTACAGTTCCATCACCGATTGACGCCACGCCGGAGGCACAGGTGTTCCCAGGACAGCCCGGGAACGAAATTGACGTTGATAACCCCCCAGATTTGGCGTTTGTGGCTGAGACTTTTGGACGCGTGGGGAACCCAACCCTGAAGCGGTCTAGGCGCCTGCGCAACATTCCGCCCGGCGTTGTGCCGCCCGCTGTCCCGAAAAGCAAGGCAGGGCCGCGCCGCACTGTGCCTATCGAACATATGAACCTCAAGGAGGATGTCACCGTGATGTCCGACCCTGATGATGAAGACTTTGTGCCTGCTGCTCGGGTCAAAGGGTCTGTGCCGCCGCCATCTTCTGCCCCAAGTTTGCCGGCGAAGAAGTTTACTCGCCGAAAATAACTTGTGAGTAAGGCCGACAGGAGATCAGGTCAGCCAAAGGTCAAGGTCTTTCTTAAGTCCTCTGCGACTGAGTACTCCTCCCCTCCCTACAGCGTGTTGGATTTTATCACCGGGGAGGTGACCAGCTCCGCCAAACCGCCTGCCGATGAACAAATGGCACGGCAGTAGAAACTGTGGAATACATACCTTTAAACTGGAGGTAGGCAATCAAGTTGTGGCGCTCAAACAGTTCAACTGGAACTCTACGCTCAGCAATCATGTGGCGAGTTTGATAAGTAGCAAACAACTCGGCAGCCTCAGCAGTTAAAAATTTCTCGGAAAATGGCACCATATCTTCAAGCTCAGGTGTCGGAGTATCAGTACCCGTGGAGGACTGAGAGTGATCACATGTAGCCGAAGAGGACTGCGTGGGAGTATGAAATGGAATGGGAAGAGACAGTGCGGGAGGACGAAACAGATGGGGAACGATGCGATGTTGGTAAAGAGGGTCCAACAGGACTAGCAACATTGTCCTTCGCAGCAGCCTTCTTTTTCTTCCTATCCTTCTTGCAAGCTTCAAGGAATATCACG
>BMAC01000012.1:78856-112542 GCA_014905375.1 Phtheirospermum japonicum
GGTGTTATGCCCCGAACGCTGCCGGGGGGTCGTCTGCTGAGTATCCTTTTTCGGAGTTCTCGGAGAGCATGGCTCGGAGCTGGAATCCAGACCTGAATGATTGGGTGTCCGGCTTTGACGGGGACAGCCAGGTCGGTTTTGCTGAAATGAACCTTTGTCGTGCCTTCGGTTCAATGAAGTTAGCGCGTCGGAATTTCTCTGAACTCCGAAAGGATCACGCTCGGCTCCAGCGAGAACTTTCTGCTCTTCAGGAGACCCACAGCCAGTGCACCGACCTCATTCTTGATCGTGACTCCTGGATGGCTCGGGCCAAGAAGGCTGAGCAGTCTGTCGAGGCGGCATTGGGGGCGACTCAGCGGACCTTGTCTGACTTGGATGATTTGAAGACCCAGCATGCCGAGCTGGTTCAGAGGCATGCCGAGCTGGTTCGCACTCGTTCTCAGGAGATGGAGGAGACTTATGGGCGAGGAAAGGCTGTAGGCGTCATCCCTAAAAGTCCCCGACCGAACCGAACTGTAATAAAAACCCGAGTTCGCCCCGCCGGCCGCCTTAAAAATATAGAGCCATTGGAGCTCTTCGAGAGTCGGGGCCGGCCAACCATGGAGTTTAAACAAGACAAAGAGGCCTAATATGCGAGCGACGGCCAGGGGGTGGAGCTGAAATATAGGCAATTTCAGGTCGTTCAAAATGTCCATCAATAGCCTGGGGAGTGGGAACGAGATGCCGAAGCGTAGGATATCCGAGAATAGAGTGTTGCACGAGACCGGCGGACGATGAATTTGCTCTGCCTCGTATGGAAGGAAGAGGTGAACCGATCCGGGCACCCCACAGTCAGCCCGATACACCACAAGGTTGTTATCGACCAACCTGCTTTGCTCCACAGCTATGCGGAACCTCCGATCCTCCCACTCACGGGGAGGAGGTCTCTTCCAATGATCGACCAGGGTACGTTCGCCCGGTTGATCCGACCAGAAGGCAAGGGTCTCAGGGGTCGGAGGCCTCGCAGCGGCCCTGGTTTTCCGAGACTTTCTAGCCCCGCCCGGTTGAGAGTCATCATCACGAGGGCCTGGAGAGTTATCAAGGGGCTCCAAGTCGGCCAAATCCACCCCGAAGTCTTCGCTGATAGCCCCAGTACGATCCGGGCTCAAACTTGGCATCCGCCCCGATCCACCAGCCACGTTATCGCCCCGGAAACCGCTTTCGCCGTGTAGCACCTCAGGGAAAGGCCCACTCCGAGGCCCATAGAAGCAGCCCTGCCCGTACTGACCCCCCGGTCCAAAGGGCCGGGAATACCCGAACTGAGGGTAATCGCCGAAGCTCTCATTGGAAAATTGCTCAAAGACGAAAGGCCTTCCTTGACCGAAAATTTCCCCGGTGCCGAAACTGCCATATTGGTTAAATCTAGCCCCAGGGTACGAGTCCGGAGGGAAAAGAGGCTGTTCGCCGCCCTGACCGTCCCCCTCGTGCCATCGGGGGCTATCCGGAGAGTAACCAGGGCTATAAGACATTGGAAGCTATAAGAACAAAGGAAAAGGAAAGAACTACCTTAAAATAATCAAGGGGAACTCGGGAAGAACACAACGATGACGTGAAATTGACCGAACAAGGAATCGCGAAACTATAGCACAAGTAATATTCTCTCAAAGAAAGGTATGTTTTGAAAGAAAAAGAAAACCAAGGAGCTGGTGGAAAAACTAAGAAATGAAAATGAGAAGAAGAGTAAGAGAAGGCTAACATAAGGGGGGAAAGAAAAGGAATCTTGTGACATAAATGTCCAAAAAAGGACATCACATGCGGCTGACCACAAGTACCAAGGACGGGCCTGCCAAAAGCTGACGAAGATTCCTGAAAAAGCTTCCGTCACGAGACACGAAGTGGTCAGGCTGCAGGTGGGGCCAGCTTGCGGAGGGAAAACACCATGCGCGAGGTCGCTCGGCTCCCACGGACGACCAGAACTCAATAAACCCGAACTTGAGCACACGTGCTCAACTCCACGCTCAGGGGCTTGTTGACGGTCGGCATTGCCCCGAGGAGGATCCGAGATCCCACTGAATATTAGTACTAGGTGAACGCCAATCAGGAGGATCGGTGAGCGGGACTCGCCGAGGATCCCCGCGCCATGCTGCCGAACTCAGGCCCGCGCAGCCGAACTGGACCCGCTGCACGAGGCCTGCCAGAACGGGCGGGACTCGCCGAGGATCCCCGCGCCATGCTACCGAACTCAGGCCCGCGCAGCCGAACTGGACCTGCTGCACAAGGCCGGTCTGGACGCGCAGGATTCGCCGAGGATCCCCGCGCCACGCTGCCGAGCTCAGGCCGCGCAGCCAAACTGAACTCGCCGCATGTGGCCGGCCTGAACGGGCAGGACTCGCCGAGGATCCCCGCGCCACGCTGCCGAGCTCAGGCCGCGCAGCCGAACTGAACTCACCGCATGTGGCGGCCTGAACGGGCGGGACTCGCCGAGGATCCCCGCGCCATGCTGCCGAACTCAGGCCCGTGCAGCCGAACTGGACCCGCTGCACGAGGCCAGTCTGGACGCGCGGGATTCGCCGAGGATCCCCGTGCCACGCTGCCGAGCTCAGGCCGCGCAGCCGAACTGAACTCGTCGCATGTGGCCGGCCTGAACGAGCAGGACTCGCCGAAGATCCCCGCGCCATGCTGCCGAACTCAGGCCCGCGCAGCCGAGCTGAACTCACTACACGAGGCCGGCCTGGACGCGCGGGATTCGCCGAGGACGCCGCTGCCATACTGCCGAGCTCGGGTGTACCCTGCCGACCTGGACTCGTGACGTGTTGCCGATCTCGGGACCACCCTGCCGACCTGTATTCGCAGCATGTTGCTGGGCTCGGTAGTCTGCCAAGCAGGATTCTGACCTGGGGCCGCAGACAATCCAAGTTAAGAACTTCCCATTCCGACCTGGGAACGCCGAYCTGRGRGATATCAAGGARGACAGATTCCTCATAAGGACTTGCCCGTTTTGGAAAATAGCTGAGTTCGGCATTAAGTCGGCGGAAATGTCTGAGGTCGGTACTGAGGCGGTGGATATGAGAATAGATATTTTCGGAATGACCAATGAGAGAGTGCCATGTGTTTAATTGGGGTTTTGATGGAAAACTATAAATAGCCTCTCCAAGAGAGAGAGAGAGGGATCCCCAATTTTCTAGAGAGAGAAACATAGAGAGCTTTAGAGAGAGAGAGAGAGCTTGTATTTAAAGGTCAAGCACCTGTAAAAAGGGCCCGGTTAAGGCCGATCCGAACTGATTTTTGAGGAATAAAAGTTAAGCACTTTTTCCCACTCGTTTTTGCTATCTTATTGCTGTTCTTCTTTCTATTTTTGGTTTTGTATTGGTTGTGTTACCCTTAACATAAACACCAGCCACGCCTGGCATCATCTTGCCCCAAGCCAAGCAAAGCCAAGCCTTGCCATAGAGATGTCGGGTCAAATTGGGTCAAACCCGGGATTTTAAAGACTTTAAGGTCAAATTGGCCCCTTTAAACCCAAATTTACCTTGTATAAATAGACTAGAATTCTCATTTTTGTGTTTATCACTCAAATTTCCCAAACTTGAATGGGTTTTGGAATACTTTTTCTCTCTTGTTCTTAGTTTAATTTGGAAGCTTTGCCTTGGGTTTGTAAGCTCAAGATGCTTGGGTTTGTAAGCTCAAGATGAATCCAAATACTCCTTTGGGTTTTTACTTTGATGCAATTTAAATCAAGCTTTTGGATTCTCCATTTAATTCTAGTAAGCTTTCTTTTAATTTCATGCTTTGTTCTTCATTTACATGCTTGTTCTTCATATTATGCTTTTTCTCTTAGCTACTTGATTTCTTGCTTGATCTTGTGAATTGACTACAAAATCTTGATGAGTGACACATCTAGGCTATAGACCGGGTCCTTGATCGTCTTGATTTTGAGTTTTTCCATTGCTTTATTTTGAATTAAATTTCCATGCATAGTTTTAGAATGAATCTTAGATCTACTCTTCGTTTCTCGTTATTTTCCTTCAAGATTTGAACTTTTACGTCAACTTTCGATGCTCTTTACTTTGATGCTTTCAATTTTTGTCAATTTTCATTATTTGAGTTTTCATGCATGGTTGTACCTTGTGCATGCATGGTAGTACATGGTGAAACAATGCATTTCCTTGCTTATTTCCTTAATTGCTTTGCATTTCTATTATGGGCATACGACCGAGGCATCCTACCAACTTGCAATTTCATTTCCTAGATTAGTTTAGTTAGGTTAATTGCTTTATTTTTGTTTTTCTCTTATTTCCAAACTTGAAACACATTGAAACCTTGCAAATGAATTGAAGTCCGATAAAATCGAGCATGAACCTTTTAATTTCTTAAAACCACGAAAAACTACACTTCAGAGGGCTGGGCTTGGGCAAGGGGCTGGGTTTGGGACCGCAAGGCATGGGCAGGGGGCTGGGTTTGGGACCGCAAGGCATGGGCAGGGGCTGGGTTTGGTTAGTGCGCTGGGCTTGTGGCTGTTGAGAAGTGGGGGAGTTGGGCTGAGGAGGGTTTGGGCTGGGGTGGAATTGGCTTAAAATGCTAGGGCCTTCGCCGCAAGGTGTGGTGGCTGTGTGATAAGGCCCAACTTAAGGAAAGGATTTGGGCTGGGCCATCAAGTTCAAATTGTGCAAAACTGGAGAAGGGCCTTATGTGAGGGGCAGCGGCCTAGAGGCAACATGCTTGGTGGCAGCAGACAAGAGATGATATGTGTAAAAAGGATGGGTTGACCTCATGGGAGAAATCCTAGGATCAACCACATGCGAGGTCATTGTCAAAGGGCCGGGTGAAAGAGACGTATGGTTGGCCGCTCCTGAAATAGACGCGTGGCGCCCGAGAAATCTTGTCGCGCAAGTAGAGGCTGAAAATAGTGGCGTAGGGGAAGGGAGATGGCAGGAGTCATCACCGTGAGCAGTGGCAGAATGATACCCGCATGCGGGATGACCAGTCGTCGGCGCAAAAAAGTAAGGTGGCCCAAGCGCCGGTAGAGAGCCGAAAGAAAGGAGACCATAAGGGTGGATGCCGGGAACGGTGTAGTCAGATTTAGCCGGCGGCCTGGGCGGTTGCAGATGCGTGGAGTGAGACTGCATGGAGGACGCTGATGGAAAAGCAGCGGGGAGCGATGACGGGATAGCAGCTACACCAGGAAGTTGCTGGGGTAGCGGAGTCAACGGTTGCTGCAGCATGGAGAATGCCGATGGGGTAGCAGCGGCGCTGGGAAATTGCTGGGGTAGGTGAGTCGTGGTATGCGGATGGCTGGAAAGCTACTGGAAGGCGGATCCTTGTCAGACCGGGGCTATTGTAGAACCGTCGAAAAGGGTGGCGGAGCAGGCACTGAAAATGAGGTTGTGCAGGGCTGAGAGGGATGCTGTTTTGGGTGTTGATCGGAGTACTCCGTGGAAACCATGGCCGAGAGGTGAGGTTTGAATGCCGGCAAAGCGGTGGAATCCGGCCGACAGCTTGAGTTCTCCGGGGTAGCCATGGCAACCGCTGCTTGTGGAAAGTACGCCGGTAAAGCGTTAAATTGGAGTCATCTCAACCCTTTACCTCCCTTTATAACAACCTCTCCCCGTAACCATAGACCTAAGTTGCTTAGATTATTTTCCTCACCTCCCTTTGTGGTCACACTTTGAAATTCACTTTTGTTTATCTCCTGTTTGAATAATTGTATGTTTGTGTGCGTTTTGTGTGTGAGGAATACTCACTAGATCTTGTTATCACCGGTGAAGAGAGGGCGTCGGGGGGCTGGGAACGGAGGGCATCCCGGCTACGGCGGCAAATCGGCGATGGCTACTATGCGGCGGTAGAATGAGCGACGTCCCGAGGAGTTCTTTGTGTTCTTCTCCTATTTGCTATAGATAAAGGGCCTGCGATGGAGATCTGAGCCGATTCGGAGTTTACCCTAGCTGATCAGACCTACTAATGTTGTTATTGTGTTACCGACGACGTGCTGCTCAGATCAACGATGATATTTCTTTGTGAAAGGGTTTTTTTTGTTCTTATCTTATCTCACCTTGGATTAATGGATTACTTCGTGTATCTTCCCAATATGACATAATCTTTGTTTTTCTCTTTTTTTCTATAGGTACCTTTCAACAACAGTTCGGTGGAGATCATGACCGTTGCTGGTTCATGGCTGAAGATGAATTAGTTCCGGCAGCTGGTTAGTATGAGCTGAGGATGGAACAGACGGGTGCAACAACTACGACGTCGGCTAAGTACGAGCAACAGAATTCTGGGCTGACAACGAGTGCGGCTCGAGAGGACAACAAGTTCGAGCCATGACGAGTCCAGACATAAATGTAAAAGGCCAAAATAAGTTTAAATACCTATCTGCACTTCTGATAATATTCATTTACGAGGGTACCTGAGAGCTGGCCACCCAACAATGGTATCAGAGCGGCTAGCCATCTATCACGTCGGTAAATTGAGGTCCCTATGTGGGATCCATCTATGATAAATGGGCTTGTTCCTCTCTGCATTTAAATTTGTAGTGTAAATACAACTTAGAGTGGTTTGTGTGTTGTTTTATATAACTGGTAGATCTATGTTAGTTGAACTTGCTTGCTACGTTCTCTTGTTTATTAAATTTGCTCCTTGTTGGAGTTTACTTGTTTGCTTTGTGCTTGTATGTGATTTTGTTGATTTTTGTGATTGTTGTCTTGTGTGCTTTGTGCTTGCTAAACTTTGTGTTTGTATGAGTCATTTTTCAAAAACTTTGTAGTTTAAAAATGACATCGATTTCAGCTTTTAACTTGGCCCCTTTTGATGGAAAATGTTATTTTCAAATTTGGCAGCAAAAAATGAAATGTATTTTAATTCAACAAAAAAAATCCAAAGCAATTGATCTTTCATTCACTGCTGCAACTAGAGCTGTGAAAAAAGATGAAATAGATGAATATTTGTATTCGTCTATAATTTAAATTTATTTGACTCTATATTACGTAAATATGGCAAACTTGATTGTGCAAAAAGAACTCTGGAAAGAATTGGAAGAACTTTACACCGAAACTTCCTTGTCGAGTAAATTATTTTTACTTGAAAAGCTTTATAGATTTAAACTTGATTTGTCCAAAGATATTGATAAAAATCTAGACATTTTTACAAAATTTGTTTTGGACATCTAGCAAACTGGTGACAAACACATGATTATTCCCCTATTATACTTTTGAATGTCATTTCTAATTAGTATAATGACATTAAATTCGCAATTAAGTATGGCAGAGATCAGGTAATTCTGATACGATTATTAATGGCTTATAAATTAAAGAATTAGATTTAAAAGCCAATAAGGGAAAATAATAAGCATGGTGAGGTTTATTTTGTTAGGGGTAGGTCACAAAATCGCGTTCAAAACCATGAGGCCTCTGTTGGGAATAGGTGGTACCGTCGCGCAGCGGAAAACAAATTTTTTTAATTTTTAAATTAATTGAATCGAATTCAATTGACGACGGTCCAATTTTATAATCAATTAATTGAAACAATGTTTTAATTGCTTTTAATGAAACAATTTGATTTTCACAAAATCAAACGAGCATGATCGATTTCTATAAATCATATATATATAACAATTATTTATATATATATATTAATATATTAAACATATATATATAATATTTATATATATATTAATATATTAATTATATCTTTAATTGTATATATTATACATATGTCACAAACATATATATATATATAACATATATATAATCTCATCGCAACATGTCACAAGCACACATATAGCATTATATTTATATATATATATATTATATCCAGCATGCAGTTAATTCACACACACATACATATCATATATGTATATTAATACAATACACAGCACTTACATATACATTACATATGCTGCACATCATATATACTTAATAGCATGCAACAAAACACATGCAATTCATGCATAAATATATGTTAACAACATACAGCATGCAATTAACTAATGTATTTCATAAATACATCAAACAGCAAACACATATCTATATATATAGAACATGATCAGCACGTACACACGTATATAAAGCACACATATATTCAAACATGCTGCATACAAATATATATCATATAATATATATATACGTGAATACCCATTTTACCTCACGGCACGGCAACAGTAGTCCGGGGAAGACGACGGGTTGCGGCATTCGGAAACGGCGGCAAACGTAGGCTCCCGTCACGGCGACACCGCAGGAGTGTGGCGGAGGCGGCTCTGCGTTCAACCTCACAACGGTGGGCCCGACTGCGGAGACGACAGGCGGCGGCACTGTCGGGGACAAGTCGTCGTCAGGGAGCGATGATGCGACTGCTACTCCGGCGCGACAGGCGGGTTCCTCGGCAGCAGGGTGGCGGCGCTCCGGCGACGAAAATAGCAACGTCGAGAGACGGGGCACGGCGACAGTACGTCTCCGGTGCGGCTGTGACGACGGAGGTGGTAGCGGCGGTCCGGCGAGCGTTTGGACGGCTCCGGCGAATCGGTGTCACACACCGTATTACCCGACGTCCTTACGACGGAGCACTAGATCCGTCGAAGGATTGAGAACAACGGAAACGAGAAACCAAGGACCGAACGATTCGGTGAAGGCGGCCGACGGCGAAGCGGCGGCTGGGGTTGGACGGAGGAGATGCACTTGGTGGCTAGGGTTTCTTTTCTTAAAATTTTCATCTTCTGTTTTTGTTATGTTGTTATGTCAAACCCGTATCCACCTTTCCCCTTTTTATATATATTTTTTTAATTTAATAAAACCGTGTGGGTTTTATTTAAAAATCAAAAATCCAACTCTTAAAAGGTTTAAGGTGGACGGCACAAAACAAATTGTGGGCTTAAAGGATGGGCCAAAGAAAAATGAAAACAAGTTTTTAATTTAATAAGAAGCAAGCCCAATTAAAAACAAAACCAAGCCTTTTTATTTAAAATAAAATACCGGCCCAATAACTTTAAATGGCTTATTGGGTCGACCCATTTTAAATTAAAAACCCATCGGAATTAAATCATTTCTCACAAACGATAATTTCGAAAAATATAACAATTATATTTTCGCGTCCAAAAATAATTTCTCGTATTTTTTCTCAATTCATAATCATAATTATGAACCTTAGATTCAATCATATTGACATCTAACTATGCTAAAAATTAACAATTAATTTCTAGCTGTCGTTTTCAATAATCAGGAAACACGTGGTGTGACCCTCAATGGTTCAGGTGTAAGCTAGCCGTGGGTTCACAACACATTGTGATTCGAACAACACATTGTTCTTATATGAACTCGTCCCTGATCCTGATAAATAAAACTCATTTTACTTAATCACTGGTCAAACCAGAACCCAACGAATTATGAGAGGCGCCTAGCAACTACGCATCATAATTCCCTAGATACAAATGAAGTGCCTGCAAGAACCTTGTGATATAGCTTATATGTACAGTACGATCCCTTCGCGATCTATGTCCCGATTGAACAAGAGGTATTGGTTCATCGAGACCTCTTTCTAGTTCAATAACTGTGTGTACGTTCTAGGTTCGAGATAATCCGTTCGTGTGTGACTTAGAGAAACACATTTCTCTAAACACCCCACTATCAGCTCTGGCCAGAGACTCCGAGGATTTATCAACCATCAGAACACACAGGACATCCATGACTTATCATGCGTCCGAATCCCCTACTACCATGCACAGACTTCCCACTAGATTCCCGACTATGCGAACGTTGCCCCTTTTGATCGGCCTCCAAGGAGACACAGAGACAGGTCACAACATAGCCTGTCCTCTAGTGAAGTCACGGTGAGGTTTGGGTCTTAAGGATTAATGTTGTACGCTATACCATAGAAATCATCTACTCGATGAGTGGGAACCACTTAGAGATTTCTAGGTGAGGGAGTTCAGTGAACTCATCTTATGAGCACCTACTTATGTATGTCGATGTCCAGACACCGTGACCGATGAGACGCGGTCCACATACACTAAGTACTAGTCTTAATGGGAAAGGCCTGTATCCTCATTATGGCGTAACCCTTTGACTAGGAACAAGTTCGACGCGTTACATTACGTACTGGATTATCTCACGGTTCTGCTAGACCAATCCACCGTAATAAAGTAACTTCATCAGGACCATACCTATGCAACTAGCATGGGACAAAGGATATGGAATGCCAATATGTATAAAAGATATTATTACGAATAATAACCGATTGTATTACAAGAAAATGGTCAGACCACAGCCACAAGTTGGCTTGTTGGTCACCCTATTCTAACAGCCTCCACTAGTCAGAATAACCCGAATTCTTCTTTAAAAAGGCAAAGGAAATAGTAGGTCTAAATATCGTTCTAAAGCTTGCAAGTATTACAATTGTGGTGATACAAGCCATTCTATAATAGAACTATTTGATCATGTGAACATGTCTTCTTTTAGTGATAACATGGGTGATATTTATATGATAATTGAGTCTGATGAAATGCTTGATAATGTGAACTCCGTGTTATTCCAATATATGTGATAATGAGTGGCTTGTTGATTCTACATACACATTTCATATATCTCCGCATAAATATTTATTTTTAATTATAAGAAAGTCAAGCATGGGCATGTTTCTATGGCGAATAAGAAAGTGTGTGATGTTGTGGGTCTTGGTGATGTTTGCTTGTGTTTTAATTCTGGTTATGTTTTAACTCACAAGAATGTGCGACATGTTCCTAATTTGTAGTATAACTTGATTTCATGTGCTGCATTTGAGGATGATGGGTTAGAAGGTATATGGGGTAAGGGTGTTATGAAAACCATAAAGGGTTCTTGATATGGCCTGAGTAAGGAGACCTGGATTGGGGTAGACCTGGAGAAGGTCAGGATAATAAGTTGACGAGAGTTGGAGTGAACCCTGATTGGGGATCTTGATCTGACCTGAATTCTCGGATGAGATTTAGAAGGGTCAGATCTGCCCGGGTCACGAGAATTATTCTGATCAAATCCGAATCCCCAGCGAAGGGTTATAGGAGATCAGGCATATGGGTGGTCAGGCGACTTGGCTTCCAAGGAGGGAATAGGTGGGTCCACTTTTCGTGATTATTTGCGTAACGGCCCGAGATTCATGGGTTCTATTTCTGAGATCTCGGAAGAGGTCCCCGCTGGGGAAAGTTATAAATACCTCAGCCCCAAGGCTGAGAGAGGTATGACATTCTTGTGCATTCCTTTCGTTTCCAATGAAATACACAAAAACGCTTGACTGACTTAAGTATCGGAGAAGTTTCCACCGGAGATCTTCCGGTGGTCCTTTCTAACGCATCTTTGGGTGCAGGTTAGGATTATTTCTAGAAAGATCGGGATATTCCGGGTGGGAATATTTGTTTTGGTTTGGTTTGGTTATTTTCCGGGTGAAATAATTGGCGTCTGTGGGAAATTCCAAGCTAAGACGTGAGTAGAAGGCATGGCATCAGATGGGCTTCGACGGAATCTGGTAGGGGAAATAGGCAGAATGCCATCTTCCACTAAGCCAAGGGATGCGCCTGAAACATCAAGGCCATCGGCAACAGCTAGGCTAGGCACAACTCAATCCCCCCAGGGAGAAACATACGCTGAAGGATCGCTGAACGATTCCTTTTTGAGGCAATTATCATATCTTATCGGAAAGGCGGTGGAGATGACCGTGGAGAAGAAATTTGCTGAACTTTCAACACCACCCCTTAATGAAGGCCGGCCGCAGGAGACGGAGCCACTGCGTACAACCTGGCGAACAACCAGATCTCCGACTCAAGGAGATGAAGAATGCTTTTCTGCTTCAGAAAGTGAAGCTTCAAGAAAAACTAACCCAGATCTCGCTGAGCAAATGCAGAATCTGTAGAAGGAAGTTAGCGAAGTGAAGCAGAAAATGGCTGGGGCAAAGGTAGGTGAGGCGCGGCGGAGCACTCCATTCACAGAGGAGGTCATGAGGGATGATCTCCCAGCTTCATATCGCTCCATGGGCGTTGAATATAATGGAACGACTGATCCATGGGATCACCTGAGCCGATTCGAGGTTGTGGCTACTTTGCACAAATTTTCTGACGCAGTCATGTGCCAGATTTTCCCTACGACGTTCACGAAATCAGCTCAGCTCTGGTTCAGTCAGCTTCCTCCCTGTTCTATTAGCAATTTTGAAGAGTTGAGCTCTGCGTTCTTACACCAGTTTACCAGCTGTATAAAGTACCAGAAGATGCCGTTGGAGTTATTTAGTTTGAAACAGAAAGAGAATGAAAGCTTAAGGGGATATATTAAGCATTTTACAGAGGCTAAGTTAGAAATCCTATCGCCTTCTGAGGAGATACTGATGAATGCACTGGCGCAAGGGCTCAGGAGAGGTGAGTTCTTCCAGTCATTAGTGGTGAAACCATCCCAGAAATTTGGAGAGCTCCTGGAAAGAGAGGAGAAATATATCTATTTAGAGGAGGCTTTGAAGCTAAAGGATGAGGGGGAGATAAGGTGGGAGCAACCCGATAGAGAGGACAGGGTGACCACAAAAAAGCCCAAGAAAGACCTGGTGGGAGGACGTCCCCGATTTGAGCGATACACGCCTCTGGCTTCGCCCCAAAGAGAAACTCTACAGGAGATGGAATGGCATCCTGACCTCAAGTGGCCTAGAACTTATGCTCAAAAGCCACGGAAGGAAGAATCCGATCGGTTTTGTCAGTACTATAATGAATATGGCCATGATACGGATGAATGCACACATTTGAAGGATGATATCGAACGGATGGTATAGGAAAAGCACCTCAAAGAGTTTGTGCGAGACAAGAAAGAAGACCCCAGATCTGGCTCATACAGGACTGATCAAACCCAGATCAGGCAAAGATGAAGTGGTGCCTAGACAAATGCGTCTAGGGGAAACCAAACTCAAGAAGTGCGTGGTGAAATACTGATGATAACAGGAGGAGAATGGGATGAGCATTCTAGGCGAACCCAAAATAGCTATGTCCGAGCTGCAAAGGACTTGGTCAGGAAATCACGTGAGGTGGGTCAGATAACCCCAAGCCAGAGCATATGTTTTGGATCAGAGGATGAGAATGGCATCTTGGCTCCTCACATGGACGCCCTGGTCATAACAGCTACTATCGCCAATTACAATGTGAGACGAGTATTTGTCGATATAGGGAGCTCGGCAGATATTCTGTTCTATGATTGCTATAAAAAGTTAAAGCCAGATGTGGAAATGGAAGAGGTGACAACTTCGTTAGTAGGATTTGCAGGAGGAGCTCTGAAGCCGATAGGAGCAGTGAAGCTTTTGGTGACGTTGGGAGAAGATCCATTTAGATTAACTAAGACGGTGCAATTCCTGGTAGTGGATGCACCATCCTCATACAATGTTATGTTGGAACGACCATCCCTGAGCCAGTTCCAGGCAGTGATCTCGGTATACCATATGAAATTAAAATTCCCTGCTCAGGATGGAACATGCGAAGTTAAGGGTTACCAATATGCATCCAAACAAGCGTACGTCGAGTGTATTCAACGTAATGAGGAAGAGAGACAGAATAAAAAGGCCAGAACGAAGAGCACAGTGCCAGAGCTTGCCCGGCAAGAGGAAGGCTTGATGATGGTAGAAGTGATCCCAGGGGATGATAGCAGAGTTTTGAGAGTGGGAATGACTCTGAACCCAAAAGTTCTGGTTGACCTGGTTCATTTTTTGAGAAACAACGCTGATGTTTTTGCTTGGTCTCCTCAAGATCTGGTAGGGATAGATCCAGCAGTCGTAGAACACCGCCTCAATATCAGCCTGGAGAAAAGCCAGTTAAACAAAGGAAGCGTAACTTCGGTCCTGAAAAGGAGGCAATCATCGAGGCTGCAGTCGAAAAATTGCTGAAAGCTAAGCATATTCAAGAAATACAATTTCCGGAGTGGCTTTCCAATGCGGTGTTGGTCCCCAAAACCCAGAAGGATTGGCGAATGTGTATAGATTTTCGGGACCTCAATCGTGCCTGCCCTAAGGACCACTACCCATTGCCAAGGATAGACCAGTTGGTTGACTCCACGTTTGGTTGTGAGTTACTAAGCATGATGGATGCCTCGCAAGGGTATCATCAGATCAGGCTAGACGAGGAGGACTAGAAGTGGGTTAGTTTTATAACCCCAAAGGGGACCTATTGCTATGTGGTCATGCAATTTGGGCTCAAGAACGTGGGCGCCACATATCAACGATTGGTGGATAGAATGTTTAAAACCTAGCTGGGACAGAATATGGAGGTGTACATAGACGACATGTTGGTCAAGAATGTGAAGGCAACCTCGCATGTGGATAATCTAAAGGAAACTTTTGACACCTTGAGAAAATACAGGATGAAACTCAACCCCAAGAAGTGCGCGTTTGGGGTAAGATCTGGGAAATTCCTGGGGTATATGGTTACAGAAAAGGGAATAGAGGCCAACCCAGAGAAGATTAGAGCCATTATGGACATGCAGCCCCCGAGGAATGTCAAGGAAATGCAGTGCTTGGTAGGCCGAATTAACGCTCTGAGCAGGTTCGTCTCGCGCTCAGCTGAGAAAAGCCTACCATTCTTCCAGGACTTATGTAAGAAAGCTCATTTTCAGTGGAGTTAAGAGTGTCAGGAGGCATTTTAGATGTTGAAAGAGCACCTGGCTAACATATCGCTGCTTACCAAGCCAATTCAGGGAGAACCTTTGATCTTGTACTTGTCTGTCGGGTAGCAAGCTGCACGGTCTTGCTCAGAGAATAAGGTAAGGTGCAAAGGCCGGTACATTATTGGAGCAAGGTGCTGCATGATGCTGAACTCTGATATATGGAGGTGGAGCGAGCCATGCTAGCCCTGGTCAGGACGACGCGTAAGCTGCGCCCTTATTTTCTTTCACACATCATAGTAGTGTGGACTAACCTACCTCTGAAGGCCATCATGGATAAACCGGAGGCCTCAGAATTTCTGGTCACATGGATAATCGAACTTAGTGAGTATGATATTAATTTTGAAGCAAGGACATCCATTAAAGCTCAGGCGTTGGTTGATTTTATGTAGGAGATGACCAACTCTCCTGAGGATAAGAAAGAATGGACAATTTATACAGATGGCTCGGTAGGAAGCCTGGGCTGTGGTGCGGGCATAGTGCAGACAGACCCGACAGGTGTGACAACTGAATACGCAGTACAGATGAACTATCCCTTGTCTAATAACACGAAAGAGTATGAAGCCCTTTTGAGAGGGATTCAGAAGGAGTTGGGGGCAGAGCAGATATGCACGCGAATAGATTCACAACTCATATGCAGACAGATAAATGGAGAACTTGAGGCAAGAGATGAGCACATGCAGAAGTACCTAGCCCAATTTTGGGAGTTAGCTAATGCCATGGGGACTTTGACTGTCCTCCAAATCCCCAGAGAAGAAAATGGTCATGCGGATTACTTAGCTAAAATAGCCAGTTCGGCAATAGATTGCCAGGAAAGAATGATCACCCTATTAATGGAATACCAGGAATTTGGGGAAGAGGGGATATGCTCAGTAGACGAGGAGAGATTGGTGCTCTCCCATCAAGGAATATTTGGAAAAGGGAGAGGTACCGGATAACAAGAGGGAAGCACTGAAAGTGAGGATCAGGTCGTCCCATTTATGCCTGATAAAGGGAGAGCTATTTTGAAGAGGATTCAGACAACCTCTCATGCGATGCCTAAGCCCGAATGAGGGAACCCATATCCTTAAAGAAATACATGAAGGATGCTGTGGCAATCACATGGGTGCCAGAGCTTTGTCAAGCAAGATCTTGAGGGCAGGCTACTTTTGGCCAAAATTGAGGAAGGAGGCAGAGGATTTTATCCAGGCATGTGATAAGTGTCAGAAGAACTCACCCTTAATACATAGGCCTGCGGAAGAGCTCATGACAATGAGCTCTCCTTGCCCGTTCGCCAAATGGGGAATAGACCTGGTAGGACCATTCCCCACAACCCTCGTCCAAAAGAAATTTCTGATCGTGGCTATTGATTATTTCAGCAAATGGGTAGAGGCTGAGGCCTTGGCAAAAATTACAGAGGATGTGGTAATGGGGTTTTTAATGGAAAAACATAGTGTGTCGGTTTGGGATCCCAAGGATTTTGGTCTTAGATAATGGCACTCAGTTCATGGGGGCCAGAATCAGAGCTTGGTGTGCTAAAATAAAAATTGATCAACATTTCACATCTGTTTACCATCCGCAAGCCAATGGTCAAGTAGAAGTGACCAACCGCATTCTCGTACAAGGAATCAAAGCACGCTTGGAAAGATCAAGAGGCAAGTGGGTAGAGGAGCTCTGTTCAATCCTGTGGATGTCGGACTAACCCCAAGGAAAGCACCGGAGAAACGCCATTCAGTATGGTATATGGCATGGATGCTGTGGTCCCTGCGGAGATCAGTATGGAAACCCATAAAGTTTAGAACTTTGCTGAGGAGCAAAACAAGCTATGGATACGAGATGCCCTGGATTTGGTAGAGGGGAAAAGGAAAAGAGATGTCGTCGTAATGGAGCACATTAGGGGGCGAGTCAAAGAAGCCTATGATAAATCTGTAGTCAAGAGACATTTCCAAGTGGGAGATCTGGTTCTTCGCAGATATGATTTAAGAAAAGCAAAGGGAAAGCTAGATGCTACCTGGCAAGGGCCTTACAAGGTTACGAAAATCCCTTAAAATTCCTGACCTGATTGTCAGTTTAAGATTTTAATGCCAGGATTGGCTAAGGGCGGATGCCCATAAAATTCCTGACCTGATTGTCAGTTTAAGATTTTAATGCCAGGATTGGCTAAGGGCGGATGCCCATAAAATTCCTGACCTGATTGTCAGTTTAAGATTTTAATGCCAGGATTGGCTAAGGGCGGATGCCCATAAAATTCCTGACCTGATTGTCAGATTTTAAAGCCAGGATTGGTTAAGGGCGGATGTCCATGAAATTCCTGACTTGATTGTTAGTTACAAGCGGGTGTCTATGGCAGGCCTGACTTGACTATCCAAGGACTTTCAAAGCACATTACCGAATGAAAAAAAAAAGATACTTGAGCCAGAAGTTCAAGAATAATCAGAAACATAGTGAAATTTTATTAGATCCACAACTTTGATTACATATCCATAGCAGTTGGGAGAAAATTGCTAGAAAAGAAAGAGATACATCAAAGGTACTGTAACATCATGGATGAGAAGAGATCCTCTGATATGAAGACAAAACTCGTCTAAAACGCCAGAGTTCACGCTCAGTCGCATGGAGGCATTGACGGTATCTGCTTGCCCGGTCGGTCGTAGAATGCGCCTCACTGGCGGCAGTGGTTAATCGACTTACTGTTTCAAGAAGATCAGCCTTCTCCTCCTGGAGTTGGAGGTTGAGTAGGCGGAGCTCCACCCATTCCCGTTTGAAAAATTGTTTCTTCTGCCTTTTCCATTCTAGAAGTTTGCGCATCTGCAGAAGTTTCTCTTAAAGTTGAGCATTTTCTTTGGAGAGTTGAAAATTTTCGTTGAAGAAGGAAAGATTTTTTTTTTGGAGCTTCATTCTCGAGTGATGGTGAAGAGCCCATAATAAAGTGAAGAAAAGAGCAAGTGCAAAAATATATATGTAAGAGCAACGCAATGAAGAGTATATATAAAGAAAGCATTCATAAAATTTTAGGGTTTTCGTAATTCGTGGAAACCCTAAAAAAGTACAAGATTATTGTTCTAGAAAATGACAAACATAGATTGAAAAGATAAAAGAATACAAAAGCAAGCCAGCCTGTATCGCATCTAAGCCTCCGCATCCAGCTCTGCCGCCAGTTGATCCACGGCTTCCTCAGCAGGTAGATCTCCAGGGGAACCTCCACCAGGCAGCTCGCCCAGACAGGCGAAGGTGGGGTAAGGAGTAGATGCAGGAAGATCAAGGGTCAAGGCCTGGTCTGACGGAGACTGCTTTGGTTCTGGAGTATAGAGAGTGGCGAGGACGTGCCCAGCAAACTCATGTGCCTTAAGCTTGTGCAAACGATCTTGCTCGGGCACATGAGTGAAAGAGGTCGACTCAGGAGGCATCTTGAGGGGCAGATTTCGGTCAAAGGGAAGGTCAGGGTGATCCGTTGCCCATTTGGTCTGTGCATCTAGGCCGAAATGGTAGTAGGCCATCGCCTCTGGGACGAGCAATGTGTAGAGCTCCTCAGATCCCAGGAAGGCTTGGTGGGTCACCTTCTGGGTATGATGGATCAATTTTAACCCCCTTTCGGAGTTCAGAAACTCCGTCTCCCATCCTTCCCGGGCTTTGGCCAGGACCTCATCAACCAGGCTCCTAGCTTCCGCCTGAGCTTCATCTCGCACCTCGCTGAGGTCCATTTCAACAACTTTTGCCTCCGCCTTTTTCATCTTCGCCATCTCAGCATTGAGCTTTTTTAGCTTAGACCCCCGCTCCTTAGCTAGAGCACGCAAACGCTTCTCTTTCTCTTGCAACACCTTATGCTCTCTGGCCAGGTCAGAGTTCATCATGGAACTCGTCACTCGAGCTGCTAGAATGGCCTTCTTGGAGGCCACCTAATTGCAAAAAGGAGTTAAAAAAAAAGATAGGCAAAGAGAATATGGTGAGAGAAGGAGGATCTACTCGGGCTTCATCCTGGCACCACGATTCCAAGAGCTCAGGATCTGACATCTTTTCCAAGGCGCGCCGATCAGATGCAGGACATTGCCCACAGATGAACTGGAGGGCTACATCTGATTTGTACATTTTTGTATGTGATTTTTATGTGTTTTTGCATTGTGTTTTATTTGCTTTTACGTGTTATAGGTTTATCTTTTTCTCGTTTTTTTCCTTTTTATATTTTTTGTTTCGTATTGTGTTTTATGTTTTTCTACCTTATTTTATAAGTAATAGTCTAATTTTGCTTTATTTTAGTGTTTCATCTCGAGACGAAGAAGACGGGACGAGTGACGTGCCGAAGCCCTGCAGGCGCCTCAATGCAGCGCCTGCGTCGACGCCGAGAGCCGCCCGCGTCGATCGACGCTAGGTCGATGCAAAGCTGCAGTAGTGTCGATCCTAACTCTGTCGATTGACGCACATGTAGACGCAAACTTGTAGTAGCGTCGATCCTGGCTTGCGTCGATCGACGCAATGCCTAGTCAACGCGAGCATCCTGACTCGTATCGACGGCGACGCTCTGTACGCGTCGATCGATGCTAAGGCAGTTTGAGCGGTTATTTTCATGAAAACTATATAAACTCGTGGGTTTCTTCAGAATGGTGTGCTGGAACTTACGGGAAGGTTTGACAATTGCAGAGACCACTCGGTTCTTGCCCACTTTCGATCACACGCATGATCCGGGTTGAAGAGTTGAAGATTGCAAGTTCAAGTCTTCGTCCTCTCATTTGTTCTTTGTCTCCGTTTTACTTTTCAGTTGTTTAAATTATAATTTCTCAGATTTTAGATGTTATATTAGTTTTTCAGACTTTAGATGTTAGATAGATTAGTTTGTAGTTCGTAGTTTAATTCCTCGTTTGAACATCGTTACTTTTCTCGGTCAATTTCGTAAGCTTTCATTTTCTCATTTTTGATGTTTAGTAATTTGCAGTTTTTTAATTGTATTTTTATTAGAGTAATATTTCTATTGAATTCCATTGATGCTTACGTGCTTGTTGAGATTATGTTATCAATCAAGATTATGAATTTTGGCTAAATTTATCGGTCTAGTGCCACGAGTCATTTAGAACCATCGGGATTGACAACCCTGATCGTGGAGATGATTCTGGCGCACTAGAACCCTCACTTTATTAATTACTTCAAGGCTTTTGATTTTATTTAATTCATCGCAGTAGATGTTAGAATTCCCCAAACCAAATTGGATCGCGTGTTTAGTTTAGTTTTTATTTCGTCTCTATGTTCGTAAAATCAAACACTAGAATAGCTTCCAATTAGTCTTCCTTATGATTAGAATCGAGTCCAACTTACCACCTACAGCTTCTCCATTCTCTTACAGATGAGCTTTTTATTTTTAAATAAAAAGTAGGTGTAAAAATTTCGATTCAACATCCCCAGAGCACTTCAAAATCTAAGTGTTGATGAAAAGGTTAGCGTTGGGATTAGATGGCACAGACGCCGGAAGAATTGCTCTGCCCTGGGTAATCCTGGCCCTCTTGGCCGTAGGGGCAGCTCTTTCCTCTCTAGAGTCGGAGGGGATGATCATCTCCACTTCAGGATGAAGGGGCGCCTTGGAATGGCTAGAGCCTCTCCCTGTTGAGGAAGAAGGAACAGACTCTTGAGGTCTCTGCTCGGGAGCTATCACTGCCCCTTGTTGGCGAGCGACTATTATCTTTTGCATAATGTTCACTAAAAAGAAAAATCAGTTGCCTACAAAAGATAATGCAAGACGAGATAAAGATGTCAGGGGAGAAAAACTTTTTACCAATCTCGCGAGTCAGAGGACCTGTCTCTTCTCGCTCATTGAAAAAATCTAAAACGAAGGGAAGTAAGAGTTGGGAGAGATGGAAAACATTTTCGTTAAGGGTAAAGATTATCTTTTGCAGCCGAGGAGATATATCTCCCACAGACAGATGCGGCTGAGATGGTAGTTGCTCGATAGGCTTTGAGGGAAAGCCCCAGTCCTCAGAGCAGTGCACGAATATGAATTTCTTCCTCCAAGCCTTGTTGGAGGAAGGGATGCTGCTCAAGAACTAAATGCCAGGCCTGGCGCATAAGTAAAAGCAACCCGGAGGAGAGTTTTTGGCCTGGAAGAGCTGGTAAAAGGTTTGGGCTGTAGGGTCCAGACCAGCGTACCGCATGGCCAGGTTGTAACCTATGATGATTCGGAAAGAGTTAAGAACAAATTGATGAACAGGGATTTTGTACAGACTGGCGACTTCCAATGCAGAGGGTTCACAGGGAGGCGCAACCCTGCCTGGAATTGATCGGCGAAGAAAGTGAGGTTTTCGGCAGGTGCTTGGCACACTAAAACGCCTGGGTGGGGGTTGACCAGAGAAAACTCCTCGGGAATCTTATATTTATAACGAAGTTCCTCGACAGTTTTATCACTAAGGATGGAGGAGATATTAGGGTGGCCAGGAATAGGAGGCAGATATTCGAAAGAAGACGGCGAGGAGGGAGAAGGCGTCGTGGCGGAGGAACTGGACAACATTTCAGAAGACGCTGAGACGGTCGGAGTAGAAGGAGAAGAAGATGATAGCATTGATAAGGATTAGAAAAGTACCTAGCGGTGAAGATGATCGAAAAGTAGGGAGCTTGAATAAGATACTGAATCATTCAGAGATAAAAGCAAAAAGCAAGAGCGTATGTGAGTCGAGAATATGAAAAGTGAGGAAGAAAGAGAAAACAACGGGGATAAAAAGAAAAGATGATTTTCAAAAAATGGGAATCGAGAAAAAAGTGGGATCTTGATGGGATTCCCCGATTTAATGCCTGACAGAGGAACAGTACCCTAGGTGGTGAGTAGGAACGCCAACCGTTACTGAATATGGTAACCACCGCTGACCTATCAATGGTAAAATACTCGAAGAGACGTGTTGGTAGGGTAACCATTTCTGGATATGGATCGTCACAAATAAGTTCCAATAATTAGACCTGGTCAAAAGGTGGATCTTTTGGGACTCGTACAGAAATGGAAATTTGGAAGGACGCGTGGAACACTAATCGCTCCTAAAAGAAGCCCTAGAAGTGTACAGATCTACCCCAACCATTTCGGGGGGGATGAGTTGATATGGCCTGAGTAAGGAGACCTGGATTGGGGTAGACCTGGAGAAGATCAGGATAATAAGTTGACGAGAGTTGGAGGAATTACCCTGATTAGAGATCCTGACCTAACCTGAATTCTCGGATGACAATTAGAAGGGTCAGATCTGCCCGGGTTACGAGAATTATTCTGATCGAATCCGAATCCCCAACGAAGGGTTATAGGAGATCAGGCCTATGGGTGGTCAGGTGACCTGGCTTCACAGGAGGTAACAGGTGGGTCCACTTGTCGTGATTATTTGAATAACGGCCCGAGATTCGTGGGTTCTGTTTCTGAGATCCCGGAAGAGGTCCCCGCTACGAAGTTATAAATAGCTCAGCGCCCCAAGGCTGAGAGAGGTATGACATTCTTGTGCATTCCTTTCGTTTCCACTGAAATACATGAAAATGCTTTACTGACTTAAGCATCGGAGAGTTTCCACCGGAGATCTTCCGGTGGTCTTTTTTAACGCATTTTTGGGTGCAGGTTAGGATTATTTTAGAAATATCGGGATATTCCAGGTGGGAATATTTGGTTTGATTATTTTCCAGGTGAAACAGTTCTCTTGTTGTTTTGAAAGGTGAAGAGTGGCAAAATTTATCTGTTTGCACTGTTAACCGTGAATATATATTTAATTCTGCAAATTTCGTGCATGTTGACCAAACTAATTTATGCCATAAGCGTCTAGGTCACATGAGTAATATGGCTTTAGAAATTCTGCATAAACAGGGTTGTTTTGGTAAGGATAAAGTTTATTGTCTGCCCTTCTATGATTCTTGTGTGTTTGGTAAAAAGAACGTGTGTAATTCCATGTTTTCCCCTTCCCTAAAAATTTTCGCATGTCGTGATATTCTTGAGTATGTGCATGTTGATGTTTAGAGTCCTATTAGTGATTCCACTCGAGGTGAAAATAGGTATTTTCTATCTGCGATTGAGATTTTTTCTAGAAAAGTCTTTGTGTTTCTTTTGTGAAAATAGTTTTGACGTTGTCGAAAAGTTTAGGACTTGGAAAACCTTGATTGAAAATCAAACTAGAATACGGATCAAATTCCTTAGGACAAATAACAGACTTGAATTATGTAATAAACCTTTTGATAAACTTTATGTCAAGTTCAGTTTTCAAAGGCATCGTATTATTCCATGTACCCCAAAAAAAAATGGGTTTGCGGAACACATGAAACGTACACAACTAGGAAGAGTTTGATGTATGTTGTCTAGTTTAGGTCTTTCAAAAGAGTTTTATAGCGAGGCTTTATTAATCGCTGCATATTTGATAGGTCCCCCTCCACGCCTTTTAATGGTAAATCTCCTGAGGCGGTGTAAAAGAGACTGATTATTCAAACTTGCGTATTTTTGGTTGTGCTGCTTTTGTTCATCAAAATCTTGACAAGCTTGAACATCGTTTTGTTAAATGTATTTTTTGTGGTATTTGGAGAGTATTAAGGGTTATAGGTTGGGTATTACAAGTGAACTGGGTTTTAAAGTAATTATTAGTAGTGGTGTGATTTTCAATAAATCCAAATTTCCATGCTTATCTACTTCTTTGCTTGTTGTTAATGAACTTGACTCGACTTAAAGTTAAGTGGAGCCTTTGAAAGTTAGCGATTTTGTTGATTCTAAAAATGTGTCGGTTGAAACTGAAAATGTGTCCGTTGATTCTGTTGTTTCTGAGAATCTACCTACTGAAAATGTTCAAACTTCTAATGTGCATACTGAAAATGTTAGCAATGTGCCTGATACACATGTGATAGATGATTACTAGTTTTCTAGATATAGGGAGAAAAGAAATCATTCCAAACCTATGCATTTACGTGATTATCATTTGACCTCGTATGCTTTTAGTGTGTTTGAATTGATTAATAGCAGTGAACCTAAGTTGTATCACGATGCCTTGAAATCTGTGAATTCTCGTTTTTGGTTAAATATTATGAATGATGAGAAGAGTTCTTTGCTTGTTAATCAAACGTGGAGTCTTGTGCCTAAATCCGGGAATCGTCATGTTGTAGATTTTAAGTGGTTGTATAAGGTCAAGAATGAGAATGGGGGTGTTAAATTTAAGTCTACACTTGTGGCTAAGGGGTTTACTTAAAAACAGGGGTAGATATACGAAAATAATTGTTCCAGTTGTTGAATTCACCACTGTGCGTATGCTTGCATTAGTTTCTCATTTTGATTGGGAGTTGAAGGTAATGGATGTTAAAACTACCTTCTTGCATGGTGAATTAGACAAAAAATATTATGAGGTAATCATAAGTCTTTGTTGACAAAAAGAATTATGATTTTGTTTGCTTACTTAAAAAGTCATGGTATGGTTTGAAGCAATCTCCTAGGCAGTGGAAAAAGGTTTGATACTCGTGCTTTCTTTAAAGTTTAAGCATAGTTCGTATGATCATTGTCTTTACTTTAAAGAATATGACAGTATTCCCATATTCTTGCTCATTTTTATGTTGTTGACATGTTACTTGTTAGCCCTTGCATGAAGTTTGTTGAGCATGTTCAAAATTGTCTTTGTGAAATGTTTGATATGAACAAACATATTTTAGGCATGAACATTGTTAGAGATAAGAATAATTATTCCATCTTTCTCAATCGAATTTCCTATGTCGAAAAGATTTTGAGTAAGTTGTCTATATCTGATGTCGATCCTATTGAAGTGCCTCTTACTCTCAATATTGTGCTAAGTCAGTCTGAGTCCCCAAAACTGAAACTGAAACTGAAATTAATGCTATGAAAAATGCGTCATATTCAAATGCGATTATTTCTATGACGTATCTCATGGTTAGAGATAACGTGCATTTTTCATACATAATAAAACTTAATAAATTAGATTTCAACTACTATTTGTACGCTTTTAATGTCTTTTTAACTTAGTTCTTATTATTTGGATGTTTACGTGCTTGGTTATTTTATGTTATTTTTATAAGATTTTGGAGCCATTTTGGTTGGATTAAGCTTAAAGATGAAGCAACAGACTGAAGAAAGTGAATAAAAAAGTCTATTAGGCTAAGACTGGAGTAAGCCCACAAAGTCAAAGAGTCAACGGAGCCTGGAAGGCCATATGCGACCCCATTAGCGGTCGATAATCTGGTCGCTACTATGGGCCATTTTAAAAAGGAGCATTAACAACCTAATTAGCGTTCGGTACTTGACTCACTACTATGAGCTATTTTTAATAAGACCATTAGTGATTAGTGGTCGATAATCGGGTACCTAATGGTCCAGAAATGCTAAAATACATTATAAATCGAATTCTAATGTTGGGTTTTCAATTTAGACTATAAAACAAGGGCCTAAAAGATGACCAGATGCATCTTCATCATCTAAACATTCTTCAACATCTTTCACTACCAAAAACACTCCAAAGTGTGAGATAGAGGGAATTAAGGAGAGTTCAATTAGAAGCACAAAGAACAGAAGATCGAAGGATCCACGCATTCCTTGCAGTTTATCTTTTCTAATTCTCCTTATGAATATTATGTGTCGATGAAATGCGTAGATTAATATTTAATCATGTCTAGCTAATTTCATAGTATTCTGGGATTTGGTAAACGATGAATCATTAATATTTTTTTTCTTTCAATTAAGCATTTTTTCTTTTAAATACTTATGATTCTTGATTTACATATAAGCATATTTTCTTGACAAGTATTTTATGCTCATTAGTTCTAACAAATCATAAATCAAGAGAGGAGGTCTGTTAATAGAACTATCAACTCAAAATGCTCTAATCAATAAGATCGATATATTTGAGATTAGAGTTGATGTTGTTAAAATATTTTAAACTTTTTGGAGTTCTAATTGTGATTAACAACACGTCTCCCATTTAGAACCCATGGTCAATCACTTCGAGAGAATGATTAAATTATATATGTGATTAACATAGATTGAATTGATTCGAACAAAGCTTGGTTGATTGAAAAGGTTTTACATTCGAGTATGATTCCTTTACTATTTTTGTGTTTGTAATTCATAGTTGCATATTCGATTGACAACCATTTATATTTATAAAGTTGTGATAGATTGACAACCTTTTAGAAAGAGAGATGAGGCTTATCAATTAGGCATTCAAACACAATAAACTCTAATCAACAATACCGAGAGGTTTGAGATTAGTAGTGAAGTCTTATAAATTTTTAAATCTTTTTGGAGTTCTAAATGTGATCTTGACAATGCATCTCAAACTTAGAATACACGGTTCAGTCACTTCGAGAGAAGGATTAATTAAAATGGTGATTGACTTATAGTAAATTGAATCACAATAATACTTGATTAATTAAACATGATAAACATTGAAAGTTTATTAAAATCCCAAATCCATGAACACCCCTGTTATCATTTGAATACCTCTCTTCTTACTTGTTTTTGATAAATCATATTAATTAGTTTATTTTCTGTTCATTGTTTGTAATGACAAAAACAACATCTTCATTTATATTGTTTAAATAAAATTAGTTGATTAATAATATCACTTGTCAATTTCTAAGATTTGGTCATTTTGGAAATCGACCTCGCTCATCGCTTACTACATCTACACCGTGCATTTGAAGTTAGATAGAGTATAATACATGAACGAGTTTTTATTACTCGCCGACCCCTGAATTTGTAGTGGTCAAGCTTTTGGCGCCGTTGTTGGGACCAACTGATTGAAAATTGATAATAATGTAATTAAGAATTAGTTTTAATTTAAGAATTGGTTACACTATGTTCTTAATTATAGCTTAGATATATTAAATTTTAGGTTATAAAACAATCTCTTAAAGGAAGAAAACGTCAAGATAAAGATGTTAAATTAAGCGCTAGTTAGGAGGTAATCCAACAATAAAGAAAAGGGCTTTGATACGTGTATCGAACCAATGAAGAGGCAATCCCTCTAAAAATCAACAAGGAGGTAATCCCTCCAAAATCCATCGAGGAGGCAATCCCTCCGAGTGGGAGTGGACATGAATCCCCCCCTCCCCCTCCGACCCAACCCTCCGTATACTTGGTGAGCCACGACCAATGTAAAACTACTTTCTTTCTTTATTTTATAGTAGCAATTAATTTTGGGGGAAGGAAGTGTGGTTTACATTTGTCATGTATAACCACTTTTCATCACATATAGTTTGTTATTTATTTTCTTTTTTAATTTTATTTGCACATTTAATTACTTTATTAGAAATAAAATGGGATTTGTGGATAATTTGGTCTATAAAAATACTTGATTCATTTGATGAAATATGAATTTATGTAGACTTTTGTGAAATAGTTGATGACGTGCTAAGGATGAGTTGAATTTGAAAACTACTTATATTTTATAAAACGCATGCTTGAATGTTATTGCTACACCTTGACTAAAATATCTTGGCTTCTTGTTTTCAAAAATGATATGTCTTGTGAGAAAGCTTGTGTGATTTTCTATCGTGTATGTATCTCTTTAGAACTTGCTATGGTTTCTATCTCAGTGTAGGAAAGACTTGAAAATGATTTACACAAATTTCTGAAAACCCTTTTCCGGCCATATCCATATAATAAAACTACTCAATAAAATTATCCTTAGTTATCCCCATTGAGACTTATTTTCCTATTATTTGTTAGCCACGAGCTTATCAAATGTTCTCGAGAAACCTTATGAAAACTTTAATTTGTGAGTTGAGAGTTGAAAAATCTTTTGTAGTTGAGTAGATGGAATTAGTTATTAGGTGCAAGTATTTATATTTTATTGCTGTACTTTTAGTTAACGTCAAGTTTCAAAAAATAAAATAAAAAAGGGAACTTTGATGATAGGGTTTTAAGCCTACACTTAATGGTTACTTTTTATCTTTAGTTAGTGAATAAGAAGTAATTTCAAAGGTTTTAAGGAAATACAATAAACTAGTAGGTTTTGGGGTTGGTCAAAGCCTACTTAAAGGCTGAATATAACAACAACAACAACAACAACATCAACAACAACAACAAAAACACCACCACCACCACCACCAATAATAATATAATAAATAAATAAATAATTTTGATTTGGTTGAGAACCTACTTTATAAAGGCTTAGTTTCACAAAATCTCTAGCTTCTTGGGTTAAGGTGAAATATAAAAAGTTTCAAGTTTTAGTTGCTAGGATAATTGTGGTATACTTGCACGTTTCTTCGTATTATAGTCACTTATCCAAATATTCCACATGTGACCAAAGAGCCTACATAAGTCCTAAATAAATACCTATTATGATTCTTTTCTTTTGAACACAACTCGGATGGGGATATAGACGATTTGCAAGCTTATGTTAGAGTTCGCGCGTTGATATTATTTGAAAGTATGCATGTCCTACCTTATACACTTGTGTGATTGAGCGAAACACTTTCCAATGTGAGGATCATTGGTTGGAATAGGAGTATTAAAAGTAAAAAGGGTGTAGCGACTGATTTCTTACTTTTGCGTTTATACTTTGAAAAATGATACATATGAAGCAAATACATCGTCATTATATTTTCCATGTTCATACTATTATTTATTTATTGAAAAATGAACAAACATTTAAGTTTAGGTGTATTTGATTACACTTATTTTATATATATATATTGAAACTTATTAAATTAGGTTTCAACTACTATTTGTACGCTTTCAATGTCTTCTTAATTCAATTCCTATTATTTGGATATTTTTTACGTGTTTGGTTGTTTTATTTTGCTTTTATAGAATTTTGGAGCCATTTTTGTTGGATTGAGCTTAAAGACGAAGAAATGGATTGGCGAAAGTGAAGAGAAGAGTTCATTGAGCTAAGATTGGAGCAATCCCACAAAGCCAAAAAGTCAACGGAGCCCAGAATACCATTAGCGGTCGATAACTTGCTCGCTATTATGGTCTATTTTAAAGAAGACCATTAACGACCAATTAGCGGTCGATACATGGCCCACTACTACGAGCTATTTTCAAGAAGACCATTAGCGACCCAATTAGCGGTCGATAACCATGTTGCTAATGGTCCAGAAACGTTAAAAGACGCTACAAAATCGTGTTTTAATGCTGGATTTTCAATTTGGATTATAAAATGAGGTCTAAATGGATGGACACATACATCTTCCATTTTCTTGAACAATCTTCATTAACTTTCTGTTGGGAATCGAGGGTACCGTCGCGCAGCGGAAAACAAAAATTTTTAAAAATTAAATTAATTGAATCGAATTCAATTGACGATGGTCCATATTTAAAATCAATTAATTCAAATAATGTTTTTAATTTCTTTTAATAAAAGAAACAATTCAATTTTCGTAAAATCGAACGAGCATGTTCGTTTTTATAAATTATAAATATATAACAATTATATATTTATATATTAATATATTAAACTATATATATAACAATTATATATATGTTGATAATGTATTAATCACATTTTCAATTATATATATATTATATATATATATATATATAAACAATTTATATATATAAATATAATATATAAAAGCATGCATACACACATACATTAAAACCCTTAAAAATGCATGCAATCATCACGTACATGCATATTAAAAGCAAAACTAAAAACATGCATGCAATCATTTAGTAACACACGTACATTCATATTAAAAGCAAAACCCATATTCATATCCCACACATTACAGCAACACAGCATGAATATTTATTTGTATGTGATAAGTCCAAAAAGTTGAACTACCAAATAAAGGGGGTACTAACCTCAAAAATAGAGATCAGTGACCTAGAAAACCTCCATAAGTCCAAAAAGTTGAACTACCAAATAAAGGGGGTACTAACCTCAAAAATAGAGATCAGTGACCTAGAAAACCTCAAACGTGACACAGCGACCTCCAAAGAATCCGCAATCTTCACAGCGACCTCGACTTCCTGTAAAACAACGCCTAGAACGGGCCGAATTTCGAGCCCGTTAAGGCCCTCCGACGCTTAAGTTAATAAGCGAAAAACACACTTCTTCTCTCTCTCAATAATATCAGTGCACTCAGATAGTAAATGCGTAAACAAGCATTAACCTTTAAGGAAGAAGCCAAGGGCTCCTTTTATAGGGATGGGAGAAGATTCCCAATATCTAGGGTTACCTTTCGTAATAAGAATTTCATTTACATCAGGATTCCACAATCGCCTCTCAATTAAGACTCCTCATACTTGGTAAGTTTCCATAAACAATAAACTTCTCCATAGATATCCCAATTAAGCCGGGGCATACAGCCCACCAGGCCCATGATAATTCACATATATTAGGTCCACAAAACGGGCTCAAGTACGCAACCCAAATTACAAGAGATCGCGACCCTGTATAAAAAGTCATCCCCATACTACAGGTCGTTACTCTTCACAAAACAATCCGCTCGAATTGTCATAGCTCGCCCACCTCCCAGGGGTACACCCTCCCTAGGAAATGAGGTCGCTTTCCACAAATAGTCACATTTATCACATAATTTCACGTGTAGTCATTTATTTTGGTCCGTATCAGCTAGTCCCCCATGTTCTAGCTGATTGAGGTATGAAATCAGGTAGGACATGTAAACATAAAATTTCAAAAGTATTAAACAAGCACACGAGACGAAACAGCAATGTATCGTACCAAAGCTCGCATCAGAATCACCCAGTTTCAACAAACCGAGCTATGACAGGTCGCAACATGTTCACGCGACCTGAAAGGTATCGAGCTCTCTTCTCAAAAGTAATCATAAGTCCCCAAGGGCAACAGCTTAAGTGGCACACGAGATGCATCCTTACGAGCTCAACCCTCTTTTTCATAAAGCGACCTGGAAAACCACTGTACCAGCCGACCTCAAAAATGTAAGCCCATAATCATGACAAAACCATAAAGTCAAAACACGCCTTCTTTCTTTCTGTCTCATCCCACTGACGCTTCATTAAATGCGGTCCGCCACGCGGCGCAATCTTAAAATCTCGGCATATAATAAGTTCAGTGGGCCCAAGAATTAAAGGCCCAAAACATTCCCTTTGCAAACCCTAATTAATCCCGCTCCTATCTGTCACATCAGCTTTTCCGCCTCCCCATACAAAACCGTTTCGTCTCCCCAATTCACCATTTTACTTCCATCTCAACTAAAATTTTCACCATTGTCGCTCTGCAAAAAAGCTCGCCAAATCACAACTACTCCAGGATCCACCACTAATTCGCAGCTTACCAACAATGGACGAGCTCGGCGATATGTGTAAGTCCCCAGGATTCCCTTTCAAATTTAATTATACATTTAAATTTCGACTGTATTCGCTGAGTTGTGCTTATTTGCTGTGTTATCTCTGAATATATTTATCATGGAACAATCATCAGCCACATCCAACAATAATCCCTTAACCCAATCACTCTCTCCCGATTCTGATCTCGCCGAAAACCCTTTCATTATCGAACCGAGGCCGAAACCCCTAGCATTACCCTCCTCTGGCCTACGCGACGAGCCAGAGGGTGATATCTCATGGGAAGAACTTCGAGCCCAAACCGCAGCCAGCAACCCTTCGGGCGACCTATCCCTTCTCACTCCTGAGGTTCCCCTTATCCCAGAAGGCATCCCCCTTCAGGAATCGAGGGATCCTTCATCCACCGCACACTTCCAGAAGAATCCTGTAACCGTGAATGAATCCCTTTCCTTTGACGACCTCCCCTCGTCATCCTTAACAACCAAAGAAGTCAAACACAATTATTGGCTACTTCTTGACCCAAAAAAGCTTGAACAATTTAAACGTATTCTCAACCTTCCTCTCACTGCCAAAGTGGTTTTACCCGACAGCCCGCATGCCGACCCCATGCGACCTCCTCCTAATCACATTACATTATTTGATACATTATTGGTAGCAGGATTTAGATTCCCCGCTCACCAATTTTATGTTGATATTTCTAACATGTATAATATATCGCTTCTCCAACTAACTCCCAACTCCATAAAGTACTTGGCCGGGTACCTCTTGCTCTGTAAGTATTACAATGCCCGTGCTGACCCTAGCTTCTTTCATTACTGTTTTCAAGTAAAATACCAGCAAACTCCTTCTATCTCTCCTACCGCTTAGGGCGACCTAAATTCCTTACTAGTTCCCCAAATAAAGTCCACGAATGGAAGAGAAACTTTTTCTTTATCCATAATACTGAAACTTGGCCTTTTATAACCGAGCTGAAAGATCACACTCCTCCCCAAATCAAACCAACAACCTCCAAAGCAAACCCCCTGTTGTACCAGAAATATTTTGAACAGCTTGTGGAGTGGAGCCGACATCCCTTCGACCTGGCTCTTATCACCGACCGCTCCGCCATGTTCCGCTATGCGGGCATCGATTCTCGTCCGGTGGAGCCGGATCTTGCCATTTCTAGGAGTGAATTCGGTGGGTATTGTAGGTTTTGCAATTATATTCATTCACTTGTGCTAAAACGAAATTATAACATGATCTTTCTATTTTCAGTTTCCTTCATCAACTCCTGTGCAGATGCCCTCCCCGAGGAAAAGAAGAAGCAGGCTACTTCTTCCACAGCTCGCGCCGCCCCCATCTCCAGCAACACTGAAAAAGCCCCCCGACCAACACCCGAACCGCTCGAAGATGAAGAGGAGGAGGCACAGCTGGTCCTCCGAGGTAAGAATAAGGGCAAGCGACCTCTGCCAAACGTCTCCAACAACCCCAAGGCGAAGGCTCCGAGAGCTCGCAGTCCAAGCCCCAGCCCTCCAAAAACAAAAAAGCGTCGTCTCCAAAAAGGATTGCCGACAGCCTCTGCTAGCTCTGCGGACTTGAGTAAAGTGCTGGCGAAATTGGATACGGCTGCAGATGTGGAAACCCTTCTTCACGAGCAAGCACTTCAACAGCTAAAGCCCTTGTTTGCTAAGTTCTCGGAGGAATTCATAGCTCGCTCAACAGGGGCCGATCTGCAGCAAACAATTGACGAGCTAAACACCCGAGCTGAACAGCAGACCAAGCAACTGTCATTAACACAGGGGGAGCTGGCAATTTCCGTCAGTCAAAACAACAGCCTGAGGGATGAAACGACACGATTGAGTAGCGAGCTAAACAAACAGGCTGGGGAGCTCGCGCTGAAGACTGAGGAGCTCACTCTCCAACAACAAAAACAATCTGAGCTAGTCAAAACAGCTCGCGAAGAGGGCATCTCCGAGGGTTAAAGAACATTCCTCCTTAGTGAAAATGGTCACAAGTTTATCGATGCATACCGCCAAGAGCTAATCAAGGCTTATCAAAATTCGTCGATATACTTCGGCCTGATGGCTCGTGGTGCTGCCGAATGGATTACCGAGGCTGCAAAGATTATTACGGGAGAGGTGGCTCAGCTAAATGTCTCATATACTCCGAATTCCAAGGCCATCATCAACAAAATGACCCCCTTCAGCTTCTTTAAGGGTGACTGGAAACAGTCCATCCACGCGAAGTGGTGGTTACGATGTCAGAGTCAAGCAGCCCTGGTCGCGGGATTACATGGCGAGCTGCAAACGCCCTTAGAAGACCTGATCTCCCAGCCCACGCCCGAGTCTAGCGGCGTTACCATCACAGCCCCCGAGCCCGTGCCCTCAAGTCCTTCTCTTGCGCCTGAGGAGATTATTTAGAACGCATTCATATCTTTCAGCTCGCTGTTTATGTATTCAAACACCCTCCAATTTAAACATCATCAATATGTTATTATCGCTAACATTATCAACTCAATCACAATATTATACAACAAACAATACTCGTACGAGGACGTCGCATAATCATACTTAGCTCGTCGCATGATCATACTAGCTCCTATAAACATCCACATCGGTTTGCCATGAGTGTAACTATTAACAAGCAAACATAAAACTTTCAACTTATCAAATTGAAAGAAATAATAGGGTATATATCCATCTCAACCGTATGCAAGTACGAACTTATTCAACACATCAACAGTTATATATTCCGACAGAATTTATCTTTTGCCCATGAACATACATAAAACTCCATCATAGATAACCGTCAATCTAATGAGAGTGTTAGTATTAAATTATCTTCGACCCAATAGAAGCGTCGGCATCGACCTAATAGAAGCGTCGGCATCGACCTAATGGAAGCGTCGG
>BMAC01000012.1:135402-151834 GCA_014905375.1 Phtheirospermum japonicum
CGCCGTGGGAGTAGCCGGCGGCGAGGAGGCATTATGAGGAAGAGCGCTAGAAGACGACGCCATTCTAAAGAAATTAAAATGAGATCAGGGGCTAAGAAAAGGTACCTAGCCTGTAAAAGATTGCCGAAAAGGTCAAACTGAGAAATTTGAATCGGAGAAGATCACCAGAAGTTCCGGGAGAGAGAGGGGAGGCTTGAGAGATTTAGAGAACTAAAAAATGCAAAGTAAGGGTTCAGCGGGAATAAAAGGAAATAAGATAAAATTCGAAAAACGAGAATCGATAAAAGTGGTATTTGAAAAGATCCTCACATTTAATGTTGGTAAATGAACAGTACCCTAGGCAGCGAGTTGGAACGCCAACCGCTCTAGGATAGGGCTTACGTGGCAACACTGGAGAAGGCGTGAAAATAAAGTAATGTCTTTGGGAAAAGAACCGGCATCGCTAGCGCCTATAATTAGGCTTCAAGAGGATTTCTTGGGATCAGTGCAAAACAAGGGTAATAGGCGTGTGGGTCCTCATTTATGACGAACACCCCTGGGATACAACAGTTCTACCCCAATACCCGTAGGGGGGAGGAGTTGATGGGGCAATAAACTGGTCAGACCTAATTTGGGGTAGATCTGATTTGGAAGATCTGGAGTAGTACGAAGAAAAAAAAGGAGCGGCTTGGCCTGAATGGGGGTCTGGCCAGACCTGTTGGGAAAATAGGACACCAAGAAAGATGGGAACAGCTCTCCTTTTTTCCTGAGCTGATAGAAGCGCTCTACCGGAAAAGAAAGGAGGAAGACCTGTTTTCCTGGCTCTTAATAAGGAGACAAGTGGGACCACTTGTCAGAATTGGTTGCGTAACGTCCCGTGATTCGCGGCGTGTGCTCCTGGGATCCCGACTGGGGTCCCCACAAGGAAAAACTATAAATATCTCAGCCCCAAGGCTGAGAGAGGTACGTCATTCTCTTGAAACATTCCTTCTTATTTTTCTGGAAAGCACCTCAAACGCTTACTGACTTAAGCATCGGAGAGGTTTCCACCGGAAAACCACTGGTGGTCCTTTCTAATCTGTTTTTGTGGAGTAGGTTCAGGAAGCTCTTGGGTTTTCAAGTGTTATTCAGGTAGTTCACTTTTTGGGCTGAAACAATTAATGATGGTAATAGTCAGAAATCCACAACCTTCTATATGTTTAATATGTGTGACTATTGTATTAGTTAGAAATCTTAGTTGCAACCTATTTTAACTTTATTTACGACTAAAGCTAAGTATGTTGCTATAACCGAGTCTCTTAAGGAGGTTATCTGGTTAAAGGGTCTTTTGTCTGAAATTGGTGTTTTAGATGGAAATGTTGTGGTATTATCTGACCATCAAGGTGCGATTCAACTGTGTAAAAACCCTATTTTTCATGATTGTACTAAGCACTTGGTTGTTTGGCTTCATTTCATCAGTGATATTATGGCTGAACATATTACAGATTTGGAAAAGATTCCTTCCAAGCATAACCCAGCTAAGATGAGCATTAAGTGTTTGCCCGCGAGAAAATCATGAACGTGTTTGAACATTTTAAGCTTTGATATCTTTGATAGGCCATCAGTGATAAGTTTGAGATGGCGTATGCATTTTGGCGATGTTGCATACACGTGAATGCAAAATTTTGGTGAATTTATGTATGTTGCGTATGCGTTGACATCTTTTAGTATCTGTGCTTGCTTTATGAGTTTGTGCAGGTGCCTCTTTAAAGCGACGATGTGATCCTATGGTTCCTAGCAGTAAACCGGGATTGACATGTTTTTTGGGCCAAGGTAGAGAATGTTGGTATAGGCCCAAATAACTTAATGAAGGACAACCCACATTTTCTACCAGGACCATAAGAAAGCTTAGCCGAAGCCCACCTGCAAGTCAACTCGTGGAGAACCGTTTGACATTGTCGAGTTGGGTTGCTTAAACCCACGGACCCCCACTCATGATAATGGTGGTTTATTTGAAATGGATTCATCTCAGTCCTTAATCTCCCCCTTATAACCCCCTTTCATTCGTAACCCTATAGCTCTAAGCTGCTCAAATTATTTTGCTCGCCTTCCTTTGTGGTATCACTCTCGTTTATCTCTTGTGCAAATAACCGAATGTATATGTGCATTTTATTTGTAAGGAATACTCACCGAATCTTATAACCGGTGAAGAGAGGGCTTCAATGGGTTTGGCAATGGAGGGGAACCCGACTATAGTGGAAAATCGATGACGACAGGCTAAGCGATGTCCCATGGAGTTTGTTTCACCCCAAAATATGATACTGCCTGAAAACTGATATGCCTTCCCGACCTACGCACAAACACATGTTAGAAAGGACCACCGGTGGTTTTCCAGTGGAAACCTCTCCGATGCTTAAGTCAGAAAGTGTATGAGGTGTTTTCCAGGAAGCAAAGAAGGAATGCACAAAAGAATGACATATCTCTCTCAGCCTTGGGGCTGAGATATTTATACTTTTTCCTAGTGGTGACCCCGGCCGGGATCCCAGGAGCACAGGCCACGAATCAAGGGCAGTGTCGCAAATAATTCTGACAAGTGGCCCCGCCTGTCCCACTTGTCTCCTCATTGGGAGCCAGGGAGTCAGGTTTTTCTTATTCCAGCTCCTCCTTTTTCCTTTTCTCTATATCACCTCAATCTTAATATTAGGCTCAATTCTAGTCTTTGGGGATTTTCCTGTAGAGCACTTCTCTATCTCAAGACGACTCCCGAACTGCAGTAATCTCCTCTTCAAGTCGGGAGAAATCTCGAGCCGTGATCATCCTTCCTTAATGTCCGTTTTGCCTCCGAGAGGCCTAGCCAGACCTTTCTTAGGACCGAGCCGGTCTCACTATATTCTAGTTATCTTAAATCAGGTCTGATCTATTTATTGCCACATCAACTCCTCCCCCCGAAATGGTTGGGGTAGAGCTATCATATTCTAGGGGTCTAAGAAATAAATGAGGTCCCACACTTTTATTATTTCTCGTACTCGCACGGATCCCTAGAAATCTACCTGAAAAATAGGCCTAATTATTGGCATTAGTGGTATCGGCTCATATTCCCAAACGGTTACCATACCCTCACGCCTCTCCAAGTACTGACACGTCAGCCCTACTATAGGACAGTTGACGCTCCAGCTCACCACCTAGGGTACTGTTCATCTGCCCTCATTAAATGCGAGGATCCCATCAAATCCCGCCTTTCTCGATTTCCATTTTTTTGAATTTATCTATTTCCCCTTAAATTCCCGCTGGACATTCTTATATTTTCATTTCTCAAAATTTTCCAAGTCTTTTTGTTTTCTCTCTGATATTCCGGTGGACTTCCTTGACCTAAATCTTCCCAGTTTAACTTCTCCGGAAAACTTCTATAAACTAGGTACTCCTCCAGTCCCTACTCTTTTTAATTTTCTGATAATGGCGTCATCTTTCCCTAACGCTCCCCCCGTTAGTACTTCTCCGGTGGTGGAAGTCCCTTCTTCCTCGCCGTCTGCCGCCCCAGGAGCGGTTGTAACTTCCTCATCCTCGCCGTCCGCCTCTCCGGCGATGGAGACGGCTTCCTCCTCTCCTTTATCTTCCTCCACGGCCGCGGAAGCTGTATCCTCTTCCTCTGGGGTCCCAGGATATCCTCCGGCAGCCCCTGATCACCCTAAAATTCCTTCTATTCTCAGTAAGTGGACGGTGGAGGAGATCCGTTACAAATATAAGATTTCTGACCCTTATGATCCCTACTGCCCTCCGGCGTGCATTCTAGCCTGCCAGGCACCGACGGGCCGGTTGACCTTTTATGTCGACCAGTTTCAATCGGGCTTGCATCTCCCCGTCAATCCTATGATACTAGAGATAGCCGATATGTACCAGATTCCCGTTTTCCAATTTACCCCCAACTCTTTCAGAATCATGGTCTATTACAATCTTGCCATGCGTTACGCGGGTCTTGCACCAACGGATCGTACTTTCTTCCAGCTCTTCCAAGAGAAGAGCTCTTTCCCTGGCTGCTTCTATCTTACAGCCAGACCTGGGTTCTATTTTCTTTTTTAGCTTCCTACTTCCAACAAGGACTGGAGTAAGAAATTTTTCTTTGTTTACTGCGGTGGGGACTGGGGTTTTAACCCTAGTCCTATTGAAAAATTTCCCTCCTATCCACCTATATCCTCGGCAGATAGACCTCCTTATATCCAAAAGGTCATAAATACCCTTAATGAGAACCCCGTCAATGTTTCCGAGCTCCTCCTACCTTCTGTCTTGGATTTATTTAATGAAAGATCAGAAATGGGCCCTTTAACCCCAGAGTTTGGTAAAATCTTGCTTTTATCCTAGTTTGTCCAATTACGCTTTTAATTTTCCTATCTTATCTTTCTATTTTTCCATTTTCAGGAAAGATGTTGCGACGGATGTATGCTGCATCCAAGAAGGGAGCAGAGGCTGCTCTAGAGCGAGCTGTTCTTGGGGCAGATCCGGTCATAGCTCCTCAAGCTCCAGTCTCGCAACCCCCTCGCTTAAGGAGCTCCAGCCCTTCTAGACCACCTCAGTGTTCCACGGCGGTAAGGGCCCCCTCCCCCGAGTCTGAGGAAGATGTGCTTCCTCTGTCTAAGCGACCCCGTACAACTCGTAGTGGCCCTGTTGCTCCGATTGCCGCCCCTGTTACGCGCTGTGCTCCCCCTCCAATCAACTCGATCCTGAACTGCTCCAGGGAGGTGGCCCTCCAATACATGCGTAGACAAATACTGCCGGCAGATCAAGCCGTGTTAGAGAAGATGAACGACGGCGAGCTCCTGGAATCTTGGTGCCAGGACGAAGCAAGGGTAGATTTTTACTCTTTTTGATCTTGTCTTTATTTCATACCAGCATGATTTCTAACCCTCTTTTTCGCCATCAGGCTCTTTCTAAGAAGGATCTTCTGGCTACTCGGGCGACCAGATCCCTGATCCAATTCGATGTGGTCAAGGAGAATAAGGAGTTGGTCGTGAAGAATGAGCGCTTTAAAACTCTTATCAAGGAATGAGGCGTGGAGCTAAAGAAACAAAGGACGAAGCTGGCGGAGCTAGAGGAAGAATTGGCAGGGGTGAAAAAGGCCCACGACAAAATGATCGAAACAGCTCGGTCTGAAGCAAGATACGAAGCCTTGGCAGAGGCGAGAATCTTAGTGGACGAAACCTTGGCGAGGGCCAAGGAAGAATGGAGGACCGAGTCTTTGAACTCTGAGGAGGGCTTCAGCTTGGTTCAGGCTGCAAGGGAGAAAACCCGGGAGGCTTTCCTCGGGTTTAAGGAGCTGTACTCCCTTCTTTTCCCCGAGGCCGTTGTTTATTATCATCTTGGTCTGGATGAACAAGCTAAGTGGGCCCTATCCCATCCAGGGGTCCCTTTCGACCGAGGTCTTCCTCTGGAGAACCCTCCTGAACCCACCTCCTTTTCCTATGTTCCCGAGCTAGATCAAATGCATACTGCCGAGGCGCCGGAATTCGCGGAGTATGTCTTTTCTTCCCTCAATTCTGCCAAGCCTCAGCAGTCTCAGCCAGACCTAGCTCTTGCTGTGGTTGTTCCCCCTACTTCTTCTCCTTCCCCAACCTTCGCGGGTCTGGGTAAGTGATCGATGATTTCTTAGCGCTCTAAGAATCGTCTCCGCAATAGTACGGAGTCGATTGTAGATGCGGTAAGTTCTCCCGAGTTGTGTCTCTCGAGGATGGATGTGATCGGCTTTCGGTTTCTCAGTTGTTCTTATCGTCGGTTTTTATTAAACTATTTCACCTAAGAAAGCGGTAGTCATTGTTCGGTTTTTATAACTAAGATTTAAATTGAAACTTAAGATTTTAAATCATTAAAACAATTAAAGGAAATTAAGCTTAAAATAAAAATGATCAATTTAAACTAACCAACTATAAAAACTTAATTATTTGAAATTAGGAAAATGGAGGGAAAATTAAAGTCAACTTATTTGAATAAGTCAACAAAATTAACTTAGCATTTAATTAAAGGTTTTTTAAAGCAAAAGAAGATTTTATAAAACTTTTACAAACTTAAAGATTAATCTAAACAACTTATCAACTTAAAAGCATAAGTTCAAAAGCTAGAAAGCTAGAAAATGAAATTGAAAGTTTGATAAGCGAAAGAGCCACTAAATTATGATCCAAAATACAACACAATATTAAAAAGGAATAACATGAAAATGAAACTAGATTATAGAAAGATATTACCAAATGTGTGTGATTACAAAAGCTTGAAGGAGGGAAGCTTGAAAGCTGATTGATTCTTCACAAAAGATAGCTAAAACAAAGCTTGATCACTAACTAGCTAAGATCTAAACTTAACTAATCTATCTCTAATTATTAGGATTTATTGGAAATTAAAACTAAGCAAAAAGATGAAAGGGAAAGATTTCTGGATTTGGAGAAACTTTCTTGGGGAAGAAAGCCTTCAGGACAAGGGTTTTTTTTCATGAAATGACGTTTGATTGCTAATATCTTCAAAATTTCTGCTTTTTAGTCGATCGACTGAAAAAGCAGTCGATCGACTGGCAGTCGATCGATTATGTCGGCAGTCGATCGACTGCGATGTCAAAACGGCCTGAAGCCCTGGAATTCAGTCGATCTTCGGAGGAACCAGTCGATCGACAGCAGTCGATTGGCCAAGTAGGCAGTCAATCGACTGCGTTGTCCAAAACGCCAAAATCCCCTGGAATCTAGTCGATTTTGGGGGTTCAGTCGATCGACCAGATATGCAGATTGAACATCCAGTCGGTCGACTGGATTCCAGCGCCCGGCTCGATTTCTCGTTCTTTTCGCGTCCGTCGGTTTATCGAACCTCGTTTGTTGCGCTTCCTTGCTTCGTCCATCCATTTCCGAGTCGAGTATCAATGATGCCAAACGAGCGTGGGCCCCGCTTGGACGTCCTACGGCCAAGAAAAATGGAAAGGTAAAAAACTACGAAAATCAATTACTAAAACGTACAAAAACTAAAAAAAACTAGAAATACAAAATAATGGCCAACCCGACTCCTAAATCAACAAAAAGCAAGCGAAAAACACGCAACGTGAAACAAAAACGGTAATGAAAATATGTACAAAAAGATGCAAATCAGTAAGTTACCAGGTGGGGCGTCGCCTGTCGCTTTGAATGAAGGCGTAGTGGATCAATTGGTGGCCGAGCTGGATGCTGAGCTAGAAACTGAAACTTAGGTTCTTAGGATAGTTTCTTTTGCTTTCGACCAGACCTGTAGTTAGCCTATGTGTCAGGTCTGCTTTTTGCTTTTCCTTTAACTTATATCAGGAATTCTCCTAATGGTAATAAATGCATTTTGTCTTGTAGAGAATCTTAGGCTTCTAGGGTTCCTAATTTTCCGGAAACCCTAGTACTTTTGATTCCTTGGCACGTGCCACTGTTCTCTTTATATACGTGCATGTATGATTCATTTTTCTTCAATTATCTGAAATGTCTTCTTCTCCTCTTCTCGAAGAACTTGACCTAGTGAAGCGAAAGAACATCTCCTTGGTTGTTGAGAAATTCAAACTTTCCGATCAGCTAACCATGCTCAAGGAAAAGATCGTCTACCTCTATCGCCTGTTGCAGAAGAATCATCATTACAAGAAGGAGTGAGCTGAGCTCAGTTAGCTGAACCGCCAATTGCAAGAGGAAAGGGCTGACTTGACCGAGTCAGTGAACCGTTTGACCACTGCTGCCGGCGAGGCTCATGCTCTTGCAGAACGGGCCAACAAATATCGCCGTTGTTTTCATGAGACAGAGCATGAGCTTTGGAATGTTCGTCGAGCTCTGGCTTCAGACCGGAGGTCTCCTCGTAGATGAACATCTATATTCATCTTTTCTTTTTTGTTTCCTGCATTTTTGTAATCAAAATTGCCAACCTTCATAGAAGGTGTGTGCAATTTACTTCTGTATTTCCAAGAACTTAATGAATGAAATATCTTCTCAAAAAATATATTAAATTTCTGCTCATCTAGTCATGAAAAGTAAGGTTTTTCAATGGTAACCAATCCTGGTTTCTTGCAATTTTAATCGATTCATTCTTGTTCAAACATACCAATTGTGTTTCTCCAAGCGCTAGCCAATCCAAGTTTGTTTAGACTTACCTTTCAAGGCCTCTGCCTTTAGCTAGGTTTTGCCTTGGGGCTGCTCAACCAAAGCAAACGTGTCATGAGCTTTGGGCTGGCAATTAGGTCAGGCATTTAAACGCGAGTTTGCATACCTAGCCAGCTCTGGCGCACCTGTTTAAGTAAGAATATTTAATGGGTAGTCACCCTAAGTTGATCCTAGTGCTTTTAGCAACCAGGTCAAGAAAATGGGATGGGCGTCCGCCCTTAGCCAATTCTGGCTTGAACTGACACTCAGGTCACGAAAATGGGGCATCCGCCCTTAGCCAATCGTGGCTTATACTGACAATAAGGTCAGGAAAATGGGGTATCTGCCCTTAGCCAATCCTGGCTTATACTGACAATCAGGTCAGGAAAATGGGGCATCCGCCCTTAGCCAATCCTGGCTTAAACTGACAATCAGGTCAGGAAAATGGGGCATCCGCCCTTAGCCAATCCTGGCTTAAAACTGACAATTAGGTCAGGAAATTGGGGCATCCGCCCTTAGCCAATCCTGGCTTAAACTGAAATCAGTAGGAAAATGGGGCATCCGCCCTTAGCCAATCCTGGATTATACTGACAATCAGGTCAGGAAAATGGGGCATCCGCCCTTAGCCAATCCTGGCTTATACTGACAATCAGGTTTGGAAAATGGGGCATCCGCCCTTAGCCAATCCTGGCTTATACTGACAATCAAGTCAGGAAAATGGGGCATCCGCCCTTAGCCAATCCTGGCTTATACTGACAATCAGGTCAGGAAAATGAGATGGGCGTCCGCCCTTAGCCAATCCCGGCTTTTACGAAGACGCGTTTAAACTGGTAAACGAGAATAAACATGAAATATTATTCGATAAATCAATGTATTAATAAACGTCAAGAGATTACAATCATGCATAAAATTTTCGTAAGTTGGCAATATTCCATGCACGAGGGATTTCGGCTCCATCCAGCTCTTCCAATTTATAAGCGCCTCCTGCTAAGATTTGGGTGACTCGGAGCGGCCCTTGCCACGCAGCGTCCAACTTCCCCTTTGCTTTCCCCAAATCAGCTCTTCTCAAAACCAGATCTCCAACCTGAAAATGCCTTTTGATCACAGACTTATCATATGTTGCTTTTATTCTCCCCTTGATGTGGGCCATTCTGATGGAAGCTCTGTCCCTTTTCTCCTCCACCAAGTCCAGAGCATCCTGAATTAGCAGCTCATTTTGTTTCTCAGCAAAATTTGGGACTCGATGAGTTTCCATACAAATTTTAGTGGGGACCACAGCATCCATACCATAACCTAGGCTAAAAGGCGTTTCCCCTGTGCTTTCCTTGGGATTAGTTCTGTATGCCCATAGAACTGAATTCAGCTCATCTACCCACCTGCCCCCGGCTTTCTCCAGGCGTGTCTTGATCCCTTGTACCAATATGCGATTGGTCACCTCGACTTTGCTGTTAGCCTGGGGATGATAGACAGACGTGAAATGATGATCGATTTTCATTTTTGCACACCAGGCCTTGATTCGGGCACCCATGAACTGGGTGCCATTGTCCGAGATCAGGATTCATGGAATGCCAAATCTGCAAACAACATTTTTCCATAAGAACTTCATGACCGCCTCCTCTGTGATTTTCGCCAAGGCCTTGGCTTCCACCCATTTACTAAAATAATCAATTGCCACTATTAAGAATATCTTTTGGGCGGGAGCCGTAGGAAAGGGGCCAACCAAATCGATTCCCCACATGGCAAATGGACAAGGAGAGCTCATCGTCATGAGCTCTTCCACAGACTTGTGTATCAATGCTGAATTTTTCTGGCATCTTTCACAGGTACGCACAAAATCTTCTGCCTCTTTTCGTAGTTGTGGCCAGAAATACCCCGCTCGCAAGATCTTGCTTGAGAGAAATCTCGCACCCATGTGGTTTCCACAGCATCCCTCGTGGACTTCCTTAAGGACCTGGGCTCCTTCCTCTCGTCTTAAGCATCTTAAGAGGGGTTGGCCGAATCCTCTTCGGAACAGCTCTTCCTTGATCAAGCAAAACCGGGCAGCTTTGGTTCTTACCTTTGTCGCTTCCTTGTTGTCTTCTGGCAGTATACCCTTCTCCAGATACGTCTTAATTGGGGAATGCCAGTCATCTTGTTCACTCACCGAGCACACCTGCTCTGCCTCGAACTCTGTATCTGCTCTCAGTAGGGTAATCACTCTCTCTTGACAATCCGTAGCTGAGCTAGCTACCTTTGCCAAATAATCAGCTCTGCCATTTTCTTCTCTGGGAATTTGGAGGACCACTAGGCCTTTTATATCCCTGGAAAGCTCTCTAAACTTAGCCAAATATTTATGCATACTCTCCTCCCTTGTCTTAAAATCTCCACTGATTTGTTTATAGACCAGTTGGGAGTCCACTCTGGCACATACCTGCTCCGCCCCTAAGTCCTTAGCCATCTGAATTCCTCTTAGTAGGGCCTCATACTCGGCTGCATTATTGAACAACGCATAATTCAAACGTATGGCATATTCTGTGGACACTCCCACCGGATCTATCAAGATGATTCCAGCCCCACAGCCCTGGTTTCCGATAGAGCCGACGGTGAAGATTGTCCATTCTTTTATCTCACCAGGAAGGCAGGTAATCTCTTGCATAAAGTCAGCCAATGCTTGAGATTTGATTGCTGTTCTGGCTTCAAATGTAACATCGAATTCGCTGAGCTCTATTATCCATTTGACTAGCCTTCCAGACGTCTCTGGCTTATCCATGATGGCTTTTAATGGGAGATTGGTCCGCACGACTATGCTGTGGGAGAGGAAGTATGGGCGTAGTTTATGAGCTATGCCAATCAGAGCCAACATCGCCCGCTCTATCTCTGCATATCTCGTCTCTGCGTCATGCAAGACCTTGCTATAATAGTAAACTGGCCTCTACATTTTGCCTTCTTTTCTAAGCAAGACAGAGCTGATTTCCTGCTTCCCCACAGATAGGTACAGGATTAGAGGCTCTCCCTAGATAGGCTTTGTGAGCACGGTCATGCTAGCCAGGTGCTCTTTTAACAATCTAAACGCTTCCTTGCACTCGTCATTCCATTGAAATTTGGCTTTCTTACGTAAGGCCTGAAAAAATGGCAAGCTCTTCCCAGCCGAGCGCGAGACAAATCGAATTAAGGCATTGATCCGTCCCGCTAAACATTGCATTTCTTTAACATTTCTCGGCGATTGCATGTCCATAATCGCTCTGATCTTCTCAGGTTCGCTTCGATACCCTTCTTTGTTACCATATATCCCAGGAATTTTCCAGCTCTTACCCCAAACATACACTTTTTGGGGCTGAGCTTCATTCTATATCTTCGCAAGGTATCAAAGGTCTCCCTTAGATCATCCACATGTGAGCTTGCCTTCACACTCTTTACTAGCATATCATCTACATAGACCTCCATATTCCTCCCCAGCTGGTTTTTGAACATCTTGTCCACCAATTTCTGGTATGTGGCTCCTGCGTTCTTGAGTCCAAATGGCATGACCACATAACAGTAAGTCCCTTTCGGGGTTATAAAACTAACCCGCTTTTGGTCTTCTTTGGCTAGACGGATCTGATGGTAGCCTTGCGAGGCATCCATCATGCTCAAGAGCTCACAGCCTGAGGTGGAATCAACCAGCTGGTCTATCCTTGGCAACGGATAGTGGTCTTTTGGGCAGGCCTTGTTGAGGTCACAGAAATCTATGCACATCTGCCAGTCGTCTGTCTTCGGTACCAGAACTGCATTGGAGAGCCATTCCGGAAATTGTATTTCCTGGATGTGCTCGGCTTTCGAGAGTTTCTCCACCTCAGCTTCTATAATGGCCTCCTTCTCTGGCCCAAAATTGCGCTTCTTCTGCTTGACTGGTTTTACTCCCGGACTGATGTTAAGGTGGTGTTCAGTCACGCCTGGATCAATTCCCACCAGGTCTTGGGGAGACCAGGCGAAAACGTCTGCACTTTCCCTTAACAATGATACCAGGTCTATCGAGACCTCTGGGCTAAGAGTTGTTCCTACGCAGAGGACCCGACTGTCGTCTCCCGGAATGACTTCCACTAGCATCAATCCCTCCTCTCTCTGTGCCGGACCTGTCCTAGGGTGCTCTGTCCAAGTTCTTTTCCTCTGTCGCTCATCCTCGTTGCGTCTGATGCATTCCACGTATGTCTGCCTAGACGCATATTGGTCGCCCCATACCTCACCCATTTCGTCCTCCGCCAGAAATTTCATCTTCATATGAAAAACTGATATCACGGCCTTGAATTGGCTGAGGGATGGTCGGCCGAGCATGACGTTATAAGAGGACGGCGCATCAACTACCAGAAAGCACACTGTTCTGGTCACCCTGGATGGTTCCTCACACAGTGTCACGAGGAGCCTGACCGCTCCCAAAGGTTTTAGGGCTCCCCCTGCAAACCCAACTAAAGAGGTGGTAACCTCTTTCAACTCAACGTACAACTTCAAATGTTGAAAGCAATCATAAAACAGAATGTCAGCGGAGCTTCCTGTATCCACAAAAATTCACCTCATGTTATAATTGGCGATGGTAGCCGTTATAAATAGAGCGTCCATGTGGGGGGCCAAAATGCCATCACCATCCTCTGATCCAAAGCAGATATTCGGGGTAGAAGCCATCTGCCCAACTTCACGGGATTTACGAATAAGATCTCTCGCAGATCGAACATAGCTATGCTGCATTCGCTTGGAGTGCTCTTCCCATTCACCACCAGTAATCATCTGGATTTCTCCATGAATGACCTGGGCCTGATCATTCTGTCTTCCCTCATTACGCCCATTGTCCTGATCTTTTACTCTGCTGAGGTCGATCACGGCTGCTATGACCAGATTTGGCATCCTCCTTTCTCATGCGCACATATTCCTTCAGGTGCCCCGCCTGAACCAATCTCTCAAGTTCATCCTTCAGATGAGTGCATTGATCTGTATCATGCCCATACTCATTATGGAAGCGACAATATTGGCCAGACCTCTCCTTCCTGGGCTTCTGCGAGTAAGACTTAAGCCACTTCAGGTCTGGGTTCCTCTCTATTGCTTGTAAAATTTCACCCTGCGGCGTTTCCAGAGGGGTATACCTGTCAAAACGAGGTCTCCCCCCGGACAGGTCTGGCCTGGGCTTCATCCCTGCTGCCCTGTCCTCTATGTCATACCTCTCTCTTTTTTTCTCTCTTTCATCCTTGATTTTCAGGGCTTTTTCCAAGTGAATGTATTTTTTAACTCTCTCCAGAAGCTCCCCGAATTTCAGAGCTTGTTTCACAACCAGCGATTGGAAAAATTCACCTCTCCAAAGGCCTTGCGCCAGAGCATTCACCAAGAGCTCTTCCGACGCGGACGGCACTTCGAGCTTTGCAGTAGTGAAATGATTAATATAGGCGCGTAAACTCTCACCTTCCTTCTGCTTTAAGATAAACAGCTCAAGTGGCATCTTCTGGTATTTCTTGCAGGTTGTGCACTGGTGCAGGAAGGCCGAACTGAATTCATCAAAATTGTTGATGGAACGCGGCAGTAACTGGCTGAACCAGAGCTAAGCCGACTTGGTAAAAGTCATTGGGAAGACCCAGCACACAACTGCGTCAGAGAACTTATGCACCGATGCTGTGATTCTGAAACGGCTGAGGTGGTCCCACGGATCTGTGGTTCCACTATATTCAAAGCCCAAGGATCGATATGAAGCTGGCACATCATCTCACATGACTTCCTCCGTGAAAGGCGTACATCTCCGTGCCGGCACCGTGCTTGTTCCCGCCATATTCTTCCTGAATTCTCGCACCTCCTTCTATAGGCTTTGCATCTGCTCAGCCAGGCCCAGATTAGCCTGGCTTGACATCTCGCTATCGGAAGTGGAGAGGTCCTCTCTGTCCTGAGGGGGATCCGAGCAGCGCGCTGACCATGCAGCAGTTCAGTTTCTGTCAATGGCACAGTCTTAGCTGGCGGTGCGTTGGATGGCGGCGTCGACATCTCTGCAAACTTCTTTTCTACCGCCGTCTCCACGGCTTTACCGATGAGCTCCGAGAGCTGCATGAGGAAGGATTCATTGAATGATCCACCAGTAGCTGGCACAGATCTACCAGGTGGGGGTGGCGTAGTGCTTGGTGCAGCCGCTGCCGACGGTGCTGCCCCCTCTGGTCCCATCGTCGACGTTTCTGTCGACCGCGGCATACCCCACGACGCAGCGGAGCTGGGGGTTCCGCCGAGCTCTCCTACCAGATTTCGTCGCAAACCATCTGAAGCTAAAGAAAAGTCTCACGTCTTAGCTTGATTGATATTTCCCACAGACGGCGCCAATTGTTTCACCCCAAAATATGATACTGCCTGAAAACTGATATTCCTTCTCGACCTGCGCACAAACACACGTTAGAAAGGACCACTAGTGGTTTTCCAGTGAAAACCTCTCCGATGCTTAAGTCAGAAAGCATATGAGGTGTTTTCCAGGAAGCAAAGAAGGAATGCACAAAAGAATGACATACCTCTCTCAGCCTTGGGGCTGAGATATTTATAGTTTTTCCTAGTGGGGACCCCGGCCGGGATCCCAGGAGCACAGGCCGCGAATCAAGGGCCGTTGCACAACCAATTATGATAAGTGGCCCCACCTGTCCCACTTGTCTCCTCATTGGGAGTCAGGGAGTCAGGTCTTTCTTATTCTAGCTCCTCTTTTTTCATTTTCTCTATATCACCTCAATCTTAATATCAGGCTCAATTCTAGTCTTTGGGGATTTTCCTGTAGAGCACTTCTCTAGCTCAGGACGACTCCCGAACTGCAGTAATCTCCTCTCCAAGTCGGGAGAAATCTCGAGCCGTGATCATCCTTCTTTAATGTCCGTTTTGCCTCTGAGAGGCCTAGTCAGACCTTGCTTATGACCGAGCTGGTCTCACTATATTCCAGTTATCTTAAATCATGTCTACCCCAAATCATGTCTGATCTATTTATTGCCACATCAGAGTTCTATACGTTCTTCTTCGATTTTCTATGGATAAAGGGCCTATTACGGAGATTTGAGCCAATTTGGGGCTTACCCTACCTGATCGGACCTTCCAGTGTTGTCGGCATGTTACTAGTGACATGCTACTCAGATTGACAGTTATATTTCTTTGTGAGGGGGTGGGGGGGGTGGTGGTGGTGGTGGTGGTGGTGGTGTTTGTTCCTATCTTATATCATCTTGGTTTATTAGATTACTTTGTGTATCTTCCCAATATGACCTAATCTCTATTTTTCTCTATGTTATCCACAGGTACCTTTCAATGACAGTTTTCCAGAAAATGTGATAGCTGCTAGTTCATGGCTAAAGATGAATGGATTTCTGGTAACTAGTTAGTGTGAGCTGAGGATAGAACAGACAGGTGCAACAACTATGACGTTGGCTAAGTATGGACAATAAAAGTTTGGGCTAATAACGAGTGCAATTCAAGAGGACGGCGAGTTAGGGCCGTGATGAATACCGACATAAAACCGAATGGACAAAATAAATTTATAAACCTGTCTATGTTTCCGATAATGTTCATTTACACGGGTATCGGATGGCTGACCACCCATCATAGTAGCATTTGAACTAGAATAAGTTAGGAATTCACACGTGCGGTTTGAGTGTTTTCTTACACACCTTCTATTGGTTTTTTTTTCATATCTCCCTTTAAATCTCTTCTTCTTCTTCTTTGATATTTTCACAGATTCCTCCTTGAATTATAATTCTTCTTCGCTGATTTTTGATAGAGTTTCTCTTTTTATTTTCGGTTTCTTCTTCGTTCTCAATTTTCTGGTCCTTGATTTTTTGCGTAGTAACTATGAAAAATTTGCGTAACTGTGTTTTTTAGATTTTATGAATGGAGAAGAGGATTCTGACACCTTTTTTTGGATTTGAATAAATTAATATATCTTGTTGTCCGTATGTCATCTTCTTCTATTGTGGGTTCGGATGAATTTATGGATTCTTTCATCATTCCCGAGTCATCATATTTTGCATTATAGTACAAGTTTACTTTTTTGATGATTTTTGTTGTGTATTTATTGTTGCAAGTGAAGTTGAATATGTACATTTTGACCTGCCTTAAGATCCACTCTTGTGATAACGCTACTGCAGAACAGGGCTACCAAGGCGCCTCATCCACGGTGGTTCTGGAAAACCGCCGTTAAATATGTTTTTACGGTGGTTTCTCAGAAAACCGATGTTAAATTCATATTTTAACGCGCGGTTTATCCTTATAACCGCCCGTCAAATCCTAACATTTCTACGGTGGTTTATTTTAAAAACCGCCGTAAACACCTCCACCAATTCTACGAGCGGTTATTATATTGAACCGACGTAAAAAACTTGAGGCCAACTTATTTTAACGTCGGTTTTAACAAATAAACCGCC
>BMAC01000012.1:178097-198798 GCA_014905375.1 Phtheirospermum japonicum
GAGCTGAGATATTCGGCCATGGAAAAGCTAGCATTCGCCCTTGTCACCTCCTCAAGAAAGTTACGCCCGTACTTCTTGGAACACAGAATAGTGGTATTGACGAGCTTCCCGTTGAAACAAATCATGCACTGACCTGACACTTCAGGAAGGATGATCAAATGGGCAGTTGAGCTCGGACAATTTGACATAACATATGAACCAAGAACAGCCATTAAGGGACAAGACCTAGCCGACTTCATAGCTGAATTCACTCCGGCGGTTGAACCAATTCCGGCAAAAGCGGAGCAATGGTACATGTACGTCGATGGATCCTCAACAACCGGACGAGCTGGAGCCGGAATCGTATTGGTAAGTCCCAAAAAGAAGCCTTTTTGCTCGGCCGTACGTTTCCAGTTCCCCTTGACCAATAATGAGGCCGAGTACGAAGCTCTTCTTGCCGGCCTGGAAGCAGCCGCCTCAATGGGGATCAGGAATCTAAAAATTCAGAGCGACTCCCAACTAGTGGTGAATCAGGTCAACGGGGAGTATGAAACCAAGGAACCCAGAATGGCATTATATCTTGAAYTCACAAAAGCACGCCTARMCGAGTTTGAAGCTGAGGTCGTCCACGTATCACRAAAYGATAATGTCCCAGCAGACTCTTTWGCTAAGCTAGCATCGAGCCTCGGAGTTGAAGAGCTGGATACAGTGACGGTCAGCCACCATTCAACAACGGCACTCGCCGCCGCCGCCGCTTACTCGGCTAGTCAAGCCGAACAGAACAAAGAAGTTTAGGACCGAAAGGAAAGATGGATGAAACCATTCATACTTTATCTAAATGAAGGGGTGCTCCCAGAAGACCGAGCTGAAGCGCGGTCAATACGAACAAAGTCAGCTCGGTTCACCATTGTAGATGGGTTGTGTATTCCATCCCCTTACTCCGCTGCTTGAATGAACAGGATGCCGAATATGCATTGAGAGAAGTACACGAAGGCATCTGTGGAAACCACGCGGGAGGACAATCACTAGCTCACAAACTCATCCGACAGGGATATTATTGGCCGACCTTGAAAAAAGACGCGATTGAGAAGGTCAGGAAGTGTGAAAAATGCCAAGTGTTTGCACCCCAGATCAACTCTCCTGCTGAAACCCTCAACTCCATATACTCGCCATGCCCGTTCGCTAAATGGGGAATAGACCTGATCGGTCCGTTACCGCAGGGCAAAGGAGGAGTTAAATATGCAGTAGTGGCGGTGGATTACTTTACCAAGTGGGCAGAAGCCGAACCATTATCATCTATAACCGACCAGAAGATCATCAATTTCGTTTGGAAATTGATCATATGTAGATTTGGGATGCCACTCTCAATAGTATCTGACAATGGCAAGCAGTTCGACAGCAAGAGATTTAAGGCATTCTGTGGAGAGATGAACATAAAAAACAATTTCTCCACACCATACCACCCTCAGTCAAACGGACAAGTCGAAGCGGTTAATAAGATCCTCAAATACACGTTGAAGAAGAAGTTAGAGGATCTAAAAGGTAGCTGGCCAGAAGAACTACCCGGTGTCCTGTGGTCGTACAGAACAACGCAACGCTCATCTACAGACGAAACTCCCTTCTCACTGGCTTTCGGATCAGAGGCGGTTATACCGGTTGAGATCGGGACACCTTCCTACCGGGTAGCACACTTCGAGGAAGAGAAAAATGACATGGCCTGCCGAACTGCACTCGACCTCCTTGAAGAGAGAAGAATGAAGGCCGAGCTAAAGAATGCCATCTACAAGCAAAGAAGCAAACGTTATTACAATTCAAAAGTTAAGGCCAGAAACTTTAAAGTTGGTGACCTGGTCCTCAAACGCATCTTCGGGCCAAATCAAGGCGCCCTCAAACCAAAATGGGAAGGACCATTCAAGATATCAGAAATCCTCCAACATGGGGCTTACCATCTAGAATATTTAGATGGAAAGAAATTTGCACACCCCTGGAATGCTGTATACCTCAAAAAATATTATCAATAAAATTTTAGTTCTTGCCATGAATCAAAAGTGCAGACCAACAAAGCAAGGGACTCAGCCCAAGGCTAAAGAAAGTGAAAGACCGACCTCATTAGGGCGGTCTCACTCATAAAAACATTGTCGCAACACTTTGCACAAAAAATCCGAGCTCAATTTGCCGAGCTCAAAAAGAGTCGAAACTCAAAATTGACTCGACACGTCAAAAAGAGCAGGATCTCAAAAGATCCGAGCTCAACATGCCGAGCTCAAAAGAGTCAAAACTCAAAATTAACTCGACACGTCAAAAAGAGCAGGATCTCAAAAAATCCGAGCTCAACGTGCCGAGCTCAAAAAAGAGTCGAAATTCAAAATTGACTCGACACGTTCGGAAGACCAGGATCTCAAAAAATCCGAGCTCAACGTGCCGAGCTCAAAAAAGAGTCGAAACTCAAAATTGACTCACGTTAAAAAGAGCAGGATCTCAAAAAATCCGAGCTCAACGTGCCGAGCTCAAAAAGAGTCGAAACTCAAAATTGACTCGACACGTTAAAAAGAGCAGGATCTCAAAATTTCGAGCTCAAATTTCGCCGAGCTAAAAGTCTAAGCTTGACTTCGGATTTTTATCCAAAAAAGGGGGGGAGCAAATTATAGAAATTGCCGAGCCCAAAATGCCGACCTCAATTTTTACCGATCTCAACAATCCAAGTTTGAGTTCGGAATTAAAAAAAGAAAAAAAGGCAACATGTATGCATGTTTAGGTCATCAAAACCACCAAAGGAAAGAAGACGAAAATAAGCTAAGTATAAAATAATAAAAAGAAAAGCCGGCCAGAACAAGCCGTTTCTAATTAAAGTCAGAAGTTGTTCAGCAAGTATTAAGTTTGGTTGCCCAAAAGTGACAGGCCATAAGAGTACAGAAAACGACAACACAAACTAGTTCTCGCCATCCCCAGCATCATCATCATCCTCCTGCTCGTCCTCATCAGCATCCATGTCCTCACCACCCCCCATGCCATACTCCTCCATTTTCTCGGCAATGTGCTTCTCGAACTCAGGAATAGAAGCCCTATTTTTCAGCATTTAGAGAGCCTCCTGCATGGTTGAGAGATACGAGGCACTCATCATCGGTCCAAGAGTCTCAGTCTTGTAATCTTCGACGCCCACAACCTTTCCTCGCCCGTAAGTCTCCTCCATCTCCTGGGAACGAGTGTGAACCAGCTCGGCATGCCTCTGAACAAGCTCGGCATGCTGGGTCTTCAAATCATCCAAGTCAAACAAGGTCCGCTGAGTCGCCCCCAATGCCGCCTCGACAGACTGCTCAGCCTTCTTGGCCCGAGCCATCCAGGAGTCACGATCAAGAATGAGATCAGTGCACTGGCTATGGGTTTCCTGAAGGACAGAGAGTTCTCGCTGGAGCCGAGCATGATCCTTTCGAAGTTCAGAGAAATTCCGACACGCTAACTTCATAGAACCGAAGGCACGACAAAGGTTCATTTCGGCGAAATCGACCTGGCTGTCCCCGTCAAAGCCGGACACCCAATCATTCAGGTCTGGGTTCCAGCTCTGAGCCATGCTCTCCGAGAACTCAGAAAAAGGATACTCAGCAGATGATCCCCCGGCAGCGTTTGGGGCGTAACACCCCGAATAATCATACGCGTGAGGAACTGAAGGAGGACGAGGACCTCCATATACGACCTCCTCGTGGTCGACAGCAATAGGCTCTTGGTGAGAGCTTCACTCACCAACCTGAGGGGCTGGAAAGGACTCAGGAGGAGCGGGCAGAGACGAGGAGCCAGTCTTTTTCTTCCTCTTTCCACCCCCAGTGGCGGCGGGTTTCTTGGACGGCTTCTTGTTCAGCTCCAAGAACTTGGCGGCTCGATCAAGCGCATATAGAGGCATAGTTCGGTCGAGGAAAGGGTAAAACACTGCAAAAACGAAAATTAGAACTCAGCAAAACGCAAACAAATACGCCACTCAAACATATAATACACTGCCGAGCAGAACATATGCCGAGCAGAGGCGCGCCGAGCTGCTGAGCTCGGACCAAAAATCCCACTCAACGCAGGCGCCGACGCCCAAGCGATGAGCAGCCAAAGCCGAGCAGGACATGTGCCGAGCAGAGAGATGCTGAGCAGAGAAACGCTCAAGCTTCTGAGCTCGGACAAAAATCCAATTTTTGACTGGAAACCCTTCCTCAAACAAAGCTTGGAGGAAAAATTCTTTTTCTTCCATTGCTCGGGCGATTGGGGTTTCCCTCCCAGATCCATTAGTGCCCTTCCAGCTTAGGCACACCTAACTCGAGGAGATCGCTCCCCCTCCTTGCAAAAAACCATCTCTACCTTAAATGGTAACCTCTTCCATTTGTCTAAACTCCTCTCCCGCACCATTTTAAACTTCTTCAAATCCATAGAGGAGTCCGAACCTCTGGCCCATGAGATCGGTATACGGAGGAGCTTATCCAGCTCTTCCTTACTGCTTGCTCTTACCTTTTCTTGCTTAAGAATTAGAACGGCCCCTTCAACTTTACTAAATTGTGACTAACTTTCTTGCAGCCACGATGATGAGAAAATTGCTTGAGGCTCGCCAGCAGCAACCAGCTAAGTCCGCAGAGAAAGAAACCCACGGGGAACAAGCTGAGCCCAGAGGGTTGACCATACCCAATGAAACAGCTCTGCTTGGAGGGTCGTCCCCTCCTGATGTGGACCTCATGACTCACTCGGATTCCGAAGAAGATCGGGCACCCCTGGCACGCAAACGCGCTAGGTCTGACAGAAGAGCCGAGCCTTCAGGCGCAAAGGTGGTTAACCCAAACTTAACCTTGTTCACCAACACTTTCATCCTGAACTGCTCTGGAGAGGTGGCAGTTCAGTTCGTCCAGGGACAATGCCCTACGTCCGACCTCCGTACTCTAGTAAAATAGTCATATCCAGAGTTGATAGAGTCCCTTTGCAAGGACGAAGAAAGGGTACCTACTCCTTTCCTTTCCCCACACTCTTCTTCTCTTCTCTCTTTATATATATATATATATGTATAGGGTTAGGTTCAAATGAGAACCCGTCATTATATGTGAACCTAGAGACTCATCTTGACCATTAGATTGAATAATCTTGATGGTTGAAATCATGACACGTCAGCATGATAATAATGTAAAAAAATGCATTAATTAATTAAAAAAGGTATTTTGGACATATATCAACGTTTACAAAGAGCACTACTTTGTTCTTTAGAAAGCACAATAGATTAAGAAAAAAAATAATACGATTGTATACAAAAAGCATCGCAAATTTCGTATATAAACTGCAGATTCAAAAATTTGAAATGAAACTCAAATCTTCAACAAACCATAACTTTTTCAAATTTTATTCATTTTGAATGAAATATATATCAAATTAATCACATTCTCAAGATCTACAATTTAAGATACATATTGCATGTTTTAAAACGTAAATATATATATATATATATATATATATATATATATATATATATATATATATATATATATATATATATATATATATATATATATATATATATATAATTAAATTAAAAAAACTGGACTGGTTTTAGCACTACAGTATTGTGTAAGAAGCACAATGAACTTGGACATATAATTGTAATGTGCAATATTAGATCTAAGGCCAGGATTAGTCCTTCAGTTCACATATAATGACGGGGTTCTCATTTGAACTGAATCCTATATATATATATATATATATATATATATATAATATATATATATATATATATATATATATATATATTAGGCTGCTGCCAAGAGGTCGATATTGGTGTCTCGGGCTAGGGGTGCCCTCATGAATGCCAATCTGGCTAAGGAGCTCGCTCCTGTTAAGGGGAAGGAGAAGAAACTGATCAGCTTAGTCAAGGAGAAAGGGGCTAAGCTAAAAGAGCTCAAGGCCGAGTTACAAAGAGCTCAGGAGGGGGTAGGGTGTGCTCGGGCTGAAGCGTTAATTCAGACTAAAGAAGCTCTAGCGAGAGGTCGCGCTGAGGGAAAAGCTTAAGGGAGGGCTGAAGGGAGGACTGAATTCCTCAATTCTGAGGAAGGCATAAGACTTATCCGATTGGATAGGGAGACAACCCAATGAGCCTTCCTTCAGTCCTTGGATTTGTACAAGCTCCTGATTCCTGAGGCTGAGGTGTATTATCATCTTAGTTTGGATGCACATGAGAAGTTGTCCAAGGAACACCCCTTCGAGCCCTTTGATCGTAGCCAACCCATCAAGGAAGATCCCGAGACCTCCCTCTTCTCTTACTTGTACGAGGGTGATCACCTTCACCAACTCGGAGCCCCAGAGTTCGCCGAGCACGTTCTCAAGGTTTTCTATACTCCTGTTCAGGACTCGTCTCCTCACCCAGAGTAGGGTGTGACTCTTGCCTTGCCAGCTACTGTCTTCTCCCCGACCTTCGCTGGTCTGGGTGAGCTGCCGGGTGTGTCCTCCTTGAGTGACGCTTTCAGAGGAAACTCTGAGGCAGCTGAGCAGCAGGCAGGAGAGCTGGGCACACAGAATTATGGGATGTAGGGTGGCTGTTTGCTCTGTAGACTTTGTTTTCGCTGATCTGTATTTTTACCTTCGACATGTACTTTGAACAATATCTTATTTTCTGTTATGTTTTTGTCTGTTATGTCCTAGGGTTTCCATAAATTTAGGAAACCCTAGTACCACTGTACTTTTCCTTTTCCTATATACATAAGCAACCTTTCTGCACATGCATTTTCATTATGTCTTCAGCATCATTACTTGAAGAAATAGATACTTTTAAGAAGAGAAATCTTTCTTTTTCAATGAAAATTTCCATATTTATGAGGAAAATGCTCAACTTCATGAAAAAGTTTCCCAATTGCACAAGCTCTTGGAAAGGAAGAGGCAGATGAAACGTCACTACAAACACGAGTAGGCCAAACTTTGTTAACTGAACCGTTAAATTCAAGAAGAATGGGCCAATCTGCTCGAATTAGTATGCCCTTTAACCACCACTGCCGGTGAGGCTCACTCTGGAACTGAGTGGGCGGATAGGTACCACCACCACCTTCATGTGACCGAGCGGGAGTTGTGGCGCATCCGTCGAGTTTTAGCTACTAACAGGAGAACTTCTTCATCCCATAATTAAATAATATCTGCTCTGTGATGTTTTAGATTTCTGCATTTCGTTTTTACCAATTCCAAGGTTATACTTGGTGCTTTGAATAATACGAGAACTTTTGTAGTGATTGTAATCTTTCTATCTCAATTTAAACTTTATGCTTCTTGCTCTGCTTCACAAAATCATTGTAGTTACCTCTGTCTGTTTTTGATCTCTGAGGGATATCTGCCTTTGTGCTGGTCAGGCTAATTTTTTGGATCATACCCATTGCTGCCAGTCGAATCAGGTTTATAGGGTTTCCACCCTTAAGCCGATCGAGTCAAAGAAAATTTGCAGCTTGTGTTTTATTAATAATCAAGTCAGGTTTTTAGGGCATCCGCCTCTTAGCCGACCAGGGCTAATTTTTATTGATAATCAGGTCAGGTTTTTGAGGGCATCCGCCCTTTAGCCAATCAGGGCTATTTTTACTGACAATCAGGTCAGGTTTTTGAGAACGTCCGTCCTTTAGCCAATCAGGGCTATTTTTACTGACAATCAGGTTAGGTTTTTGAGGGCATCCACCCTTTAGCCAATTAGGGCTATTTTTACTGACAATCAGGTCAGGTTTTTGAAGTCATCCATCCTTTAGCATATTAGGGCTATTCTTACTGACAATCAGGTCAGGTTTTTGAGGGCATCTGCCCTTTAGCCAATCAGTGCTATTTTTACTGACAATCGGGTCAGGTTTTTGATGACATCCGTCCTTTAGCCAATCAGGGCTATTTTTACAGACAATCATGTCAGAGTTTTGAGGACACCCGTCCTTTAGCCAATCAGGGCTATTTTTACTGACAATGAGGTAAGGTTTTTGAGGACATCTGTCCTTTAGCCAATCAGGCTATTTTTACTGACAATCAGGTCAGGTTTAATGTAACACGGATATGTTTAACCATATTCTTATAAATAATGTTAACCTTACACATAGTATTTTCGTAAGTTTGTTATGTTCCACGCTCGTGGAAATCTATCTCCATCCAGCTGCTCCAACTCATAAGCTCCACCGACGAGAACTTTTGTGACCTTAAACGGTCCCTGCCATGTAGCATCCAGCTTTCCCTTAGTCTTTCCCAAGTCAGCTCTGCGAAGAACCAGGTCTCCCACTTGGAAATGTCTCTTGACCACTGACTTATTGTAAGTCACCCGAACTCGCCCCCGCATGTGTTCCATTTTTACAACAGCTCGTTCTCTCTTCTCCTCCACCAAATCCAAGACATCATGTATCAACAGCTCATTCTGCTCCTTGTTGAAGTTCTGCATCCAATGGGTTTTCACACTGATCTCCACGGAGATTACGGAGTCCATGCCATACACCAGGATGAACGGTGTCTCTCCCATGCTTTCTTTAAGATTAGGTCGGTATGCTCACAGGGTCGAGCTGAGTTCTTGTACCCATTTGCCTCCTGACTTTTCTAGGCGCGCTTTAATCCCTTGCACCAAAATGCGGTTAGTTACCTGAACCTGGCCATTCGCCTGGGGGTGATAAACAGATGTGAAATGTTGTTCTATCTTCATTTTTGTACACCAGGCCCGAATCCGAGCTCCCATAAAATGCATGCCATTATCTGAAACTAGGATCCTTGGGACACCAAATCGACACACCACGTTTTTCCACAAGAAATGCATTACTACCTCTTCCGTAATTTTTGCTATGGCTTCCGCCTCTACCCATTTACTGGAATAATCTATAGCCACTATTAGGAATTTCTTTCGGTTTGGAGCTGTGGGGAAGGGCTCTACTAGGTCTATTCCCCATTTCGCGAAGGGGCAAGGAGAGCTCATTGTTATGAGCTCCTCTGCAGGTCGATGTATGAGGGGAGAGTTCTTCAGTCATTTGTCACACTTCTTCACAAAGTCCTCTACATCCTTCCTTAATTGCGGCCAAAAATAGCCAGCTCTCATTATCTTACTCGATAGAGTCTTAGCGCCCATGTGGTTGCCATAGCACCCCTCATAGATCTCGTTGAGAACATGGGTGCCTTCTTTCAAACTCAAGCATCACAAAAGAAGCTGCCCAAATCCTCTTCTAAACAGCTCTCCTTTTATCGGACAGAACCGGGACGACCTGATCCGTACTTTTGCTGCGTCCCTCCTATTCTCTGGCAGCTCTCCCCTTTCCAGGTATGCCCTAATGGATGAGCGCCACCTTCATCGTCCTCTAACGCGCTTATTTCCCCTTTCACAAATTCTTGGTATGCCATAAGCAGGGTGATTACTCTCTCCTGACAATCTGTTGCTGAGCTAGCCACCTTAGCTAAGTACTGAGCTCGACTATTTCCCTCCCTGGGAATCTGAAGTACGTTCAAGGCTTTCATGGTTTTTTCTAATTCATGAAACTGGGCTAAGTACTTCCGCATGTGCTCGTCTCTCATTTCGAACTCACCTCTTATCTGTTTATAGACCAACTGGGAGTCTACCAGAGCACATATGTGCTCTGCCCTGCGCTCTTTCGCCATCTGTATCCCCCTCAGAAGAGCCTTGTACTCTGCTCCGTTGTTGGATAGGAAATAGCTCATTCGTACCACATACTTCGTAGCCACGCCTTCAGGATCTTTCAGAACTATTCTTGCACCACAACCCAAACTTCCTACCGATCCATCGGTATATATCTCCCATTCCTTCTCTTCTTTAGGAGAGATGGTCATTTCCTGTATGAAATCAGCCAATGCTTGGGCTTTAATCGTTGTTCGTCCCTAAAAATTGATGTCAAACTCGCTGAGCTCAATTATCCACTTTACTAGACGCCCTGAGACCTCTGGTTTACTCATTATTGCTTTCAGAGGTAGGTTAGTTATGACCACTATCTCATGTGAAAGAAAACAGGGGCTGAGCTTGCGAGCCGTCCCAATCAGAGCTAACATGGCTCGTTCTACTTCCACATATCGGAGCTCGACATCATGCAACACCTTACTCCAATAGTATACTAGCTTCTGCAACTTGCCTTGTTCTCTAATCAAAATTGTGCTCACCGCTTGCTTCCCCACAGACATGTACAAGTTTAAAGGCTGCCCCACAATTGGTTTGGTTAGTAGCGACATGCTGACCAAATGCTCCTTTAGATTTTGTAATTCCCCTTGACATTCCTCATCCCATTAGAATTGGGCTTTCTTCCGCAAGGCTCAAAAAAAATGGTGTGCTCTTTTCTACTGAGCGAGACATAAACCTGCTAAGGGCTGCTATCCGACCTGCCAGGCACTGCATCTCCTTGAAACTCCGTGGAGGTTGCATATCTATGATGGCCTTGATATTCTCTAGGTTAGCTTCTGTTCCCTTCTCTGTGACCATGTACCCGAGGAATTTTCCAGATGCGCACTTCTTGGGATTGAGCTTCATTCTGTACCTTCTCTATATGTCAAAAGTTTCCCTCAGGTCGTTCACATGTGAGGTTGCTCTAGTGATCTTGACTAGCATGTCATCCACATAAACCTCCATGTTTAGCTTGAGCTGAGCTTTGAACATCCGGTCAACCAGCCGTTGGTACATTGCTCGCGCATTTTTTAAGCCCAAAAGGCATGACTACGTAACAATGTATTTCTTTCTGGGTTATAAAGCTAACATGCTTCTAATCCTCCTTCACCAACCTGATCTGATGGTATCCCTGAGAGGCATCCATCATGCTGAGCAATTCGCAGCCTGAGGTGGAATACACAAGATAATCTATCCTCGGCAAGGGGTAATGATCTTTAGGGCAGGACCGATTAAGATCTCTGAAGTCGATGCACATCCGCCAATCCTCTTCTATTTTTGGTACTAACACCGCATTGGAAATCCATTCTGGGAATTTTATTTCCTGAACATGCTTATCTCGCAACAACTTTTCTATCTCCACTTCGATGATAGTTTCCTTCTCGGGACCAAAGTTGCACTTTTTTTTTTTTTACTGGCTTCATCGTGGAGCTAATGTTGAGGTGATGCTCGGCTATCACCGGGTCTATCCCTACCAAGTCCTGGGGAGACCAGGCAAAGACATTTGCGCTATTTCTTAAGAGATCCACGATCTCCACTAGTACCCTCAGGGCTTAAGGTCGTTCCCACATGTACAACTCGGATATCATCCCCTGGTACAACCTCGACCGTTATCAAGATTTCTTTATGCGGATCCAGCTCAGGCGCAATCACATCTGTCCTAGGTTTCTTGGATCTCCTTACCTCTTCATCTCTTCGAGTACTATCCACATATGCTCTACGAGATGCATATTGGTCTCCTCGAACCTCACCCACTCCCTCATGAGCAGGGAATTTCATCTTCATATGGTAGACAGAGATCACTGCCTCGAATTGGCTTAAGGACGGTCGACCAAGCATAACATTATATGAAAATGGTGTGTCTACCACCAATAAATGCACCAATTTGGTCTTCCTGAACGGTTCATCCCCCAATGTGACTAGGAGATTCCTTGCTCCCAGTGGGCGTAGAGCTCCCCCAGCAAAACCCACTAATGATGTAGTGACTTCCTCTAACTCCAAGTCCAAGTTTAACTTCTTAAATCAGTCATAAAATAAGGTGTCTGTCGAGCTTCCTGTGTCCACGGAGATTCTCCGTACCTTATAGTTATCTATGGTAGCTATTATCACCAAGGCATCCATGTGGGGTGATAAGATGCCATTCTCGTCCTTCGAACCAAAGCAGATGTTCGGGCTCGGGACTAATTGTCCCACTTCCTACGTCTTTCTTGACAGACCTTTTGTAGCCTGTACATAGCTATTCTGGGTACGTCACGAGTGCTCATCCCATTCCCCGCCTGTGATCATCTGAATTTCTCCTCTTATTTCCCGAGACAGGTTCTCCATCTGTCTATATTCACACCCCTCTCATGCATGGTCGTCTGATACCAATCTCTATTACAGGAGTCAGACCTAGATCCTTCATGTTTTGTTCGCACGAATTCTTTGAGATGTCCTGCCTGCACCATTCACTCTATCTTATCCTTCAGGTGTGTGCATTGATCCGTGTCATGACCATACTCGTTATGGTATCGACATAATTGGTCAGACTTCTCCTTTCGTGGCTTTTGAGCGTATGTCCTCGGCCATTTAAGGTCAAGGTGCCACTCAATAGCCTGCAGAATTTCGCCCTGTGGTGAGGCCAGGGGTGTGTATCGGTCAAATCTAGGGCGTCCTCCTGCCAAATCTGTCCTGGGTTTCTTGACCTGGGTTTCTTCTTCTCTGTCAGCTCATTCCCTTCGTCTCTCTCCATCATCTTTCAGCTTCAAGGCCTCTTCCCGGTGAATATACTTCTCAGCTCATGCTAGAAGTCAACCGAACATCTGTGCCTGTTTAACCACTAGCGATTGAAAGAACTCTCCCTTCCTCAGTCCCTGAGCCAAGGCGTTAATCAAGAGCTCCTCAGATGCTGGTGGTACCTCCAATTTGGCATCCTTGAAATACTTAATGTATCCCCTCAAGCCTTCTACCTCTTTTTGCTTCAAGCTAAACAACTCCAATGGCATCTTCTGGTATTTCCTGCAACTGGTGAACTGGTGCAGGAATGCCGAGCTGAACTGATCAAAGTTGCTGATAGACCGAGGTGGCAACTGTCAGAACCATAGTTGGGCTGATTTAGTGAAGGTCCGTCGTTCCATTATACTCGAAGCCCAGAGAGCGATAAGAAGCTGGCAGATTTTCCATCATGATGTTCTCTATGAATGGGGTTCTTCTCCGCACCTGACCTGCCGCACTACCCGCCATCCTCTACTTAACCTCCCTGACCTCTTTTCATAGATTCTGCATCTGCTCAGTTAGTTCGTGGTTGGTCTTGCTTGAAGTGTCACTGTTTGAGCTAAAAGAGCTCTCCTCCTCATCCTGACCAGGAGTTCTGGTCTTGCGTTGGGTGGTCCGACCTGGTCCACCTCTGCCTCCACCGCTTTGCCGATAAGGTCAGATATTTGGCGCAGGAAGGTGTCATTCAATGATCCGCCATCAGCGTGTGCCGGTGCACCCTAAGGAGGTTGTCGTGTGCTTCGCCTAGCTGTCGCCGATGGCCCTACTGCCTCCGGGCCTCCCATTGGTGTAGCAAAACATGGTGTGCCTCCCAACTCCACCACGAGATTTCTCTTGAGCCCATCGGATTCCATGATTTTATCTCACACCTTAGCTTGGTTCAACCCTTCCCACAGACGGCGCCAATTGTTTCGACCTGGAAACACCCACCAAGAACAAGCGCTTCTCCCTGGAAATGTCCCTGACCTGCTTCACAAGAACACGTTAGAAAGGACCACCGGGGAATTTTCAGTGGAAACCTCTCTGATACTTAAGTCAGTTAAATAGTTTTTGTATTGGAATAATTCAAGTGAGAATACTCAGAATGTCATACCTTTGCCATCCTTGAGGCCGAGATATTTATAATCCTCACTAGGTGGGGGCCCTTCTGAGATCCCGGAAACAAACCTGCAAATCTTAGGCCATTATTTAGGATGACCTGATCAGGTTAGTTTCTTCTGACATGACCTGATCAGGCAATGAGGTCAGGAAAAGCCATTACTAGCCCTGTTATTGGTTACCTCATGTTTCTGATCTGTCCTCAATAAAACCTTTTCCCCCAGATTGAGAACAATTCGGAATGTATTTTCCTACATCCCAAGATCTTCCTTCCACTCTCTTTCTTTGCTGGAATATCAGATCAGGTCAGGCATTATTATCATTTTGCTCGCATTGACGAGCTGATCTTAATAAAATCTTTCCTAGGAGACTTAGCCAGGTCAGGATATAGTTTATTTAGGCGATAAGCTCATCTCTCACTTCTTAGAGTATTAGTTCAGGTCACCCTAACCAGATCTGGTTGTGTTACCTAATAGCTCGCCTTTTGCCCCAGCTAGGTACAATTAGGTCGTACCAGCTGGTATCGGGGGCTTTCTTCTGTGTTTAAGGGTTGGAGATGTCTATCTTGTTTATCCAACTACTAGAAGTTCTGAATTGTTCAATTGTAGTGGGATTGTACATGAGTTTGAAAGTCCAGTTCATATTATTGAGGATAAACTATGGAGAGTGTTTTTTGATCGGTCTATATGGTGTAAAATTATTGCATTATTTATGTACATGGTGCTTTTAACTAATGTAATTTTTACACACAAAAAATTCTTTCTTTTTGTCCGATGTACATTTAATGTGATTTTAAATTGCATGAGTGCTAAAAGTAATATACCTATCATACATGTGAACACCTTTATTTTAAATTTTTATGATGTACATAGTGAGTTTATATGATGTACATTTATTCTCTTTTTGATGTACATGATTTTGAAAAGTAATGTACCAATATAGATAGAATTATATGATGTACATTTGGTGTTTTTTGATATACATATAAGATAAATATAATATAAATATAACATAAATGAGATGTATAATGATTTATATAATGTACATTCATTATGAAAATAGTGTATACATAACATAAATGTAGTGTACATATACCACAAATGTGATGTGAATATAACATAAATATAAATAATGTACAAATAACATAATGTAGTGTACGTATAAATTTGATGTATAACATAATTTTATATGATGTATATTAATCATGTAAATAATATACGTGCAACATACTATTATGTGCATATAATAGAATTTTGTAGAAGCACATATAATACAAAGATTAGATTTTGTAGCATAATAGGAATAAGAACATTGAATGTTTCCAACATCATTCACATCACCCATCATCATCCAATATATTTACATATTCATATTATTAATCCATTTTCAATATCTCCTTAGACGGAGCTCCAATACCCTTCATTTTATCACCATCATCATCACGTTCCCCAGACTCTTCAATATGATTTTTCTATTTAGGTTTTGTTTTTCAAACATTTTCTTTTGAATCGGCTTTTTGTTTGCTACTCTCTTTTATATTTATTGCCCTTTGCATTTCAGTTAGAGTCAAGTTGTCACCATCTTCACTTATTATTTTCTATTTCATTAACATTGTTTGTAGTAGAAAAAAGTTCTATATGTAATGTTGATACAATTGCAAAATGATGTATATACTAGTGTCAAGTGATGTAAATAACAATAGTTTGGGAACACGTGGCATATCATACTATGCAATGTGTACACATCTAAAAAGTGATGTATCAGATGGTGCCACATGATGTACATAACACGGTGTGTGTGTGTGTGTGTGTGTGCAATTTATGACATATCATCTATGTTATGTTTACATAGTTGTAGAGTGTTGTATATAATATTGTCAACTAATGTACATAAGACAGTGATAGACAAACAAAGACATTTCATATCCAATATATATAGAGACGTAACGTGATGTATCTAATGTTTTCAAATGATGTGTATAACACAGAGGACATATTATGAATGCAATGTACATATAGCTGAAAAATGATATATTTGCAGTTGTCAATTGATGTATATAACACGGGGGTTGTCAACATATGGCATATTTCATGCAACCCATACAAACATGAAACATAATGTATCTACTAATGTCAATCTCAGAATAATGTATAAAACAAAGTGAAAACTCAGAAATATTGTAAAATCAACGTGAATCAAAGCACAACCGATTAGAAAAAAAAATTCAAAAATATTTTAACATCTACGTAATGGATGAAAAATGAAATATAGAAGTGAAGAATTGGAAAATGACTGAATCTATCTTAAATACATTAATATCAATGAAAAGATTTACTAAAAGAAATTATTATGTTAAAAACTGTCAAAAAAAAGTTAAAAATTATTGAATACAAACAAATTAAGTTAAAAATTACAAAAAATATTAAATAGAAACAATCAAGTGTGCAATATACGAGAGTGATGAATTTTTAGGGTTACAAAATTCAAAATTGGGGATGAAGTGATTATCTGAAGTCGTCGACTGACATATCAGGAAACAGAGTGCAAAATCTATTGAAATCTATTCTTTCAGCTGAAAATGGTTGTTTTGGAGTCGGAATCATTGCAGGAGAGTCTAGTTTAAGTAGAAAAATAAAAAAGAGATGGAGTTCTCGACGGGTGTAGAGGCGTAGTTAAAGAGATAATAGAATGCTTATTGATACGTGGGCCATTGAACTACTCGCTATATGAGTATTCTTTTCCAGCCCCAAGTTATGCATTTATCAAGGTTTTATTGTATAAACACCTTCTTTGAAATTGCTCATATCCAGGACCGACTCCAAGGCATGTCTAGAGGGACGACGACCAATGGCTCCCAATTTTGGGGGGCCCAAACTTATACATATACACATCTATATAATTATATAATGTGTTATATTAAGTAAATTTTTGTAGAAGAAATTGGAAGTTGAAGACTCGAGGGCCATACAATAATTACTTAAATCGAAGCTCATATAATATTGAATTAAAAAAATATTCTCAAAATTTGAAAAGGTAGGTAAATCAACATTTGGCATTCTTGAGTTTGTATGTTAGAGATTTAGACTGTTTTCTATTTGTTAACTATAATAGATACTGCAACATTCCAAAAAGATTAAATGAGTTAACAATTTTATCCATTCAAAATGAGATGGGAAAAGCTTGGTTTTGGAAACCTTATTTATGATTTACTTCTCAAAATGCGAGAAGATCTTGATTATTTTAATAATTACTCAATAGTAATTTTTTCTTGTACGTTTTTAGATATTTCACTTTTCTCAATATTCTGAAATTTGAATGATGAAAAACTATTTGTGAAACTATCTTATTTAAGTGTTCTATTTTTTCTTTTCGGGGAAAAGATTGTAACCATCCTGTACTATACGCGTTTTTTGGGTTTGCATCGTAACGTTTTTTTTGTAATTTAATGCATCCTGTACTTCAAAAAATTTTGAAAGTGCATCCTCCGACCAATCAACTCGTCCAAACTCGTCGAAACTCACCTAGTCTCGCGAGTGAGGTTGCATATTTTCAAACCCATATACTTTGTGTGAGTTCCGGTGAATTTATTATTTATTTAAAACTAGTTCCGGCATATTTTATTAAATATGCAAAAATTACCGAATTTATTACTAAATAAATAATAAATTTTATTATTTAATAAAACTAGTTCCGGTAAATATTAGGATAAAATATGGTTTGCATATTTATTTAATAAATTCGAGTTTTTATTTAATAAAACTAGTTTTTTTCTAAATTTTGTATAGTACAGGATGCACTTTCAAAATTTTGTATAAAACAGGATGCATTAAATTACAAAAAAACGTTAGAATGCAAACCCAAAAAACGCGTATAGTACAGGATGGTTACAATCTTTTCCCCTTTCTTTTCAGATGGTCCCCGAAAAGTCAGGACCAACCCTGCTCATATTATGATATTAAATGCATTTTTATTTCAGAAGTGCACTATACTTTCAATGCACTACAAGAATTGAGGTTAAGAGGGAGGACAAAATTGGGAGGACATTTGTGTCGTCCCTATAGGTAGGACATATAGGAACGACATCCAAAAGTCCTTGCAATAGGTTCCACAACCTATTGGGAGGACATTTGTCCTCCCAATAGATAAAATGTCGTTGCTATATGTTCTACTTTTAGGGACGACATTTTGTCCTTTCTACAGGTATAATAAGTCGTCCCTATATGTTCTACCTTTAGGGACGACATTTTGTCCTTCCTATATAATGTAATAAGTCGTCCCTATATGTTCTACCTTTAGGGACGACATTTTGTCCTTCCTATAGAATGTAATAAGTCGTCCCTATATGTTCTACCTTTAGGTGCCACTTGACATTTTGTGCTCGTTATTTCACCGATGTAGAGACAAAGTTTAATCGACCCTGTAGAAACCCGATATGTGAAGTGATGTCATAACTTTCGATTTTTAGATCACAGTGCATCCCACTTGGAGGTCGCAGGACCGTAGCTTTATCGTCGGAGAAGCACAAGCAGACACAATTTTACATTCTCAACAATTGTCCAGAAATAGACATGTACTTGCACTAAGTCATATTCATTAATTTAATATTCTTTTTTTGTAATTGGACCAAACTCGTGGGGGATTTATTATAATTATCTCTAAAAGACATGTAGATTATAATATGTTGCTTATTTTTCATTTTCGCGGCAGAGAACACATACAGGAGTTGATGGCGCATGGTGTTAGTGACTTGGAGCTTCAACACAAACAAGAATTTGCATATTGGTTTTACAGAAAGGTAAGTGCTAATCCAACAAACGTATATAAAATGAATCTCAATTATGTAAAAATAATTGATTTGATGATAATACTATTATTATATAATGTATATTTTCTTTTCACGAACTTCAGGTGTACTATAACCCCCAGTTAGTATCTAAAGAAGTGTATGCGTTGGCGTGTGGATGTGATAACTTTGCCCAATTATATGTTGGATGTGTAGTGAATGGGGTCCGTTTCTTGACTCATGATCGAGACATTCGTCGACTAACGCAAAATAGTGGCGTGTCAGTGCCTGTAAAGGGAGGAGAAATGTATTACGACATTTTGAAAGACATTATAGAACTTCACTACACTGATCAATTATCAGTTATTCTATTTCGAAGCAAGTGGTTTAAATCTGATCATCAACATGTGATGCATGACAGAAACATCATAAATATAGACACTGGTACTGAGGGTTACAAAGACGACCAATTCATACTTGCAGTCATATGTATATTCAAAAATAGCAGCAATACAACACACACAGAGAAAGATAAATTACAAGAAAATGAAACACGAAATGCAGCTTTGCTATAAATACATTGGGAACAAGTAATATACAATTCATCAGCAAATACACATCAATTACTTCATATCTTATTTTCACAAATTTAGTAACTCCTCACAAATTAAATAATTTCAATATTCATGAATAATTAACATTTTCACAAAATTAATAATTTTCTCATACACAAATAAAATAAATTTTAAAAAATAATTAAYAGCAAACAATAACCGAATAAATTCAATTCTTCACATAATTAATAATTTCATATTAATTCATTTTTTCACATAATTATGAATTTCTCACAAAATACAGATATTCACATAATGAATAATCTCATCAAAAAAAAAAAAGCATTACAAACAAATAAATTCAAAATCTTAACGTGACTAATTATTTCTCAAATAATTAATAAATTCAACCATTCACATAATTATTAATTTTATCACAACCATATAAGATCAATTTTCATAAATGACACAATGTACCGKTTGACAAGACAACACAATGACACAGTAATTATAGCTGACAAAGTTACATCTCATAAATTATTTCTTTAATATTTATCTAAAATTGCTGATAACACTACTACACATGTATCAATAGATTTTTCAACTTTTCATGTAAYAAGACCTGATATTATTCCACACGTTTTTTYCGACTTTCTTTGTGRCAAGACTACACCATAAGCATTATGTTTTCATCTTTAGCTACGACAACGACAACACATTCAATACAACTGTCTTRTGARATTGTAACTCATYTATAAATTTGGAACATTGGACTACATTCTTCACAACCAATTCACACCCTCACACCTTTGGTTTTCTCCATCATATAAGCATTCTCATAACCGTAAAATTCAAGAAAAAGCTACGCAACTCCAATCCACTATCCAACAACAACTTACTGTGTAGAATCATCAAGGTATAATCCCGATCTTTGCTTTGCACACTTGATCCCTCTTTTACTTTGACTGTAAACCTTAGATTTTGAAAACTTTCTGATTTAAATTGGTTGATTTTATTGGTTAAATAGGAGACGCAACGTCTTATGAGCGAACATATAATATGTCTAGTTATTTAGGGTTCGATTTCGAGATAATGATATTGAGATTTCTATAATTTTCTGATAGAAAATAGTGATTGTGATTGATATCGTGACAATGTTACTTTTATTTTTTTGATAATTGTATTGATTATAATAATTATTAATATTATTTTTATTAAATTTGTGTACTCATATTTCACCAAGTCTCTTATTTTTTGACTCTCTTAACACACTATATATATAACAAACCAATGAGGATATTAAACGTAAAGTAAAAAATATCACATAAGGTGTAGATATGATATTATCTTAATCTTGTATGTATTTTCACAAGACTTTCGGGTTACAAGTATATATGAATTAGAATATGCTAGGTATAAAATTTACAAATTTTTTATCTTTTTATGAGAAAACATATAAAATAGGCTAATTAACTAAAGTAACACCATTTAACTTTTTTTTTTTTTTTTGTAATGCCAGAGTATTTCAATTAGTTTTATTTGTTTCTTTCTCCAATATGTGGTCACACAATAGGAAGGACAGATATTGGCACGACAAGTCCGCGCCTATTAGTCCCATTAGCAACGTCAGAATTGGGAGGACATGTCGTTCCAATATCTGAAAAACAATAGGGAGGACAAATATTGGGAGGACATGTCGTACCTATTAGTTCATGGGTTTTAGGGACGACAATTGTTGTTCCTATATAACTATAGCCTCTTGGCTATATGGATGACAACTTTGGACGACATGTCCTCCCAATAGACAAGTAGTAATGAAAAGAACTTGTATAGGGAGGACAAGACTTTTGTCCTCCCTCTTAACCTCAAAGTCCTCCCTCTTAACCTCAATTCTTGTAGTGATGTAGATCCACCACTATCGAATATATCCAC
>BMAC01000012.1:201743-223953 GCA_014905375.1 Phtheirospermum japonicum
TGAAATATGTGTAAACCATTTATATATATATATATATATATATATATATATATATATAATAAAGGGATTATATTTATATGTAAAAAAAAAAAACACGAAAATACATCACGGCGGCAATGTGAAAAAAGGGAATAATGGCGGCGAAACAAATATTTCAAGAACAATTTGGCTGGGGAAAATTTTGTTTTCAAGCCCTAAGCCATTATTAAGGCGCGTCTCACAGGATCGGCCGCGAAAAACGCCCTCCATTTGGCGTCCCTTCAAATCGACTCAAGCCGATTCAGTCGCCGACCAAAACAAAGCCGGCAGCACCGTCGTCCACGCCGTCGGACCTCCGGCACCCTAATCGCCTCCACATCATCGCATCCGTTCGATTGGCTTGGGGTAAATACGGGCTCGAGAGAAGATGGGATCCTAAAAATCAAAACCTTGGCCCGAAGTTAGGGCCCGAACGTACGGACCCAGCACCAAGAATCAGAGTCTCGCCGATGTACCCTCGCCGTCGTTGCTGTCCGTCGCAGTGGAGAATAAGTCGACCGTGCCTTCATCGCGCCTGCACTACGTAGCTGGGAATTCAAGCTGCTGCTGCTTTATCAAACCGCCGGGCTTCCCTTGTGAAGGATTGAAAGAAATTTGTCAGGTATCCCCAATTTCTAGAAAACGGAATCCCTATGGATTTAGGGTTTTTGATAATATTGGGTTGGTTTTTTTTTTCAAGGATGATGATTCTTTTTTCTTAAAAAAAAGAAAAAGCCCTCAGCCATTATTCATTCGCCTCCACAAGCTATGTTCATTGTGTTTTTGTGTTCTCGTTGATACTTGATATGGGTGGATGTTAAGCTTATCTTTTACTCTAGTGAGTTGCTCAAAAATTAGACGGCCCTTTCGAGATTGTCTTTTTATTTGTGATGATCATCTGAAAGTCATTTTTCATGGGCAGAAGGATGTTGCTGGAATGCTCGAGGAGAAACATGGGAAATGCAAGGTTTCATTTTTCTTCGAAAGCCAGTGCAAAGAGGAGTCTTTAAATTTCTTCGGAATCTGGGGTAGAGACAATTGACTTCCATGATTCCATCTGGTCTTAAAATTCATTCTCGTCTGTTCCCGAAAAGGGCGTGTTTTTTTCCTCTACCAGTGAGGGTTCAATTTGCTAAAAGTTGGACCCACTAACTTAAGCAAATACAACTACTCCAACTACTCAGACCACCATTGCTCATGTTTTAACAATTTACATCTCATTTGAAAATTTTTTTTTTTTTTTTTTTTTTTGAATTGGGATGTGGGACTCAGAATGAATAATTGTTTATCAATCATCTTATTCAACATTTCCATTAGTGGGACTTCATAAATATTATTCTTTATTCAACTTGTATGTATTTATAAAATCATATGGATAAAATATAAAAACCTATAATTAAATTATAAATATTTATTTAATAAATATAAAAAAATGAACAAAAATAAATAATATTATAAAATGAAAGAGAAAACTTATGAAATAATTTAAATCAACTATATTTTAAAATAAAACTCTACAAATTTATTAAATAAACATATAATTAAAAAATTGAGAAAAATATAAAAAGAAATTGGAAACAATATAAAATAAACTCGAAAAAATAAATTATTTATGAAAACTTGTATATTAATAAATTATTACTAATTATTATGAGCGCAAGTCTTTAGTGTCAAAAATTCTCACATAAATGATTTATTACTATTACTATTGAATTTACTTTTGTAAAATCATGAATATATATCATTTTAAAATGTATTTATATGGTTCGACAATAAACTCAGTGACTTTGTAGTTAACCCGACTACACAACGACCATCTCGAGTCAGTTACTAAACTGATTTACTAACCATAATGAAATACGCTACAAAAACTCTCAATTAATTATGTGATACAATACCTCATTATGTTAGTACTTTTCTATGTTCATTTTTTAGAATTTTATATAGTTTTACAATATTTATATATTTTCTATTTCCCAGATTGAGAAGATAATTATTTAGAATTTAATTTTAATTAAATATATTATTATTTGTTTTAAAAATATTTTAAGATATATCTTATAATATTTTATAACTTTTTTGTTTTTTATTGTTTTACTTTCAATCTTAAATATATTAATAGTATTAGAATAATTCCTACATGTTTATTTAATTTACTTTATAATTATTGCTGATTTTTATATTTATTGTTTTTATTTTTATTTCAATTTTTCTTAAATAAGTATTTAGAACATAATTACAGTTTTATATATTTTTCTGATTTAAAACTATTCTCAGAATTATAACATATTGTATTATATTATTTTGTTTTATAATATTCTATTTTTTTCTTACATTCTTTCATTTTAAAAATTACAAAATAATTATTTATAACTTTATTAGAATGTAATATTTTTATCAAATGTTAATATATTTTGGGGTCTATTTTATTATTTATAGTATTTATGATTCTCATGACTTTTTTTTTAATCTATAATTTAAATGCGGTTTTTGTATTTATTTAATCAATTTTAATTTTCAATATTTTTAAATATTATGCTTTGTTCCCTATTAAAGGTTGATTTCAACTTGCCCTCATGCCTTAACTAAATAGGTTGTATAATTATGTTGATACAAATTATTCAAAAAATAAGAAGTATAAAATAAATTTATATTATTATATTATTTGGCAAATTATATCCGCACCCGTATTAATTTTATTTACAACAATGCCTTGAATGAATTGTCTTATATACCCTTATCTAATTCCTACACAAAAATAAGATGTAACTCTTCAATTATTTTTAACACCTTTTCTTCAATTCACTTCAATTATCTCCAAATTCTAATTCTTCAAACACCACAAAATATCAATAATGGATGATGAAAAATTTATGAGAACAACTAATGCAAGTATTTCTTCCATTTTGTTAGATTATTTTGTTGTTTTCATATTATTAGTTGTAGCTCAAAATTTTAAAAAACTGGTGACAGCATGCTCGGCCATGGTACACTTAAACTTCAGATGATTTTCAGCCTAGGTCAGCAGAAAATTGAAGTTATTTTCAGTAACAAGTGGCCGAAAATCGACAATAATATTTTCAGCCACTATCTATCGAGAAATTCCTACATTTTTAGCCTTTAGTACCGAAATCGCAAGAGATTTCCAGCGACTAGTGACCAAAATTTGATGTATTTTCAGCCACTAGTAGATTAATAATACACTGAACTAGACATACATGTATTGATTTTTCTCTTTTTTTTTTTTCAATTTATAACAGGAATCAAACACATATTTTATAGAGTTCGGCCTCGTTAGTCCATTAAGAAATGATTTAGTATTAGATTATACAAATGATTTCACAACACACCAATATACTTAGTCTTGCTATTTAATAAGTTGGGTACGCGGTTGAAAACGAGCTTGGTATGGTGATTGTGGTGAAATGTTCACACACTAGCATTAATTATAATCCTCGAGTAATGTTAGCTTCTAAACATAGTGGAGCATATCGTGAATCTAAACCTAAATGGTTATGAGGGAGAAGTGACAATATGGAGGTATATAATGAAGAGATGAATAAATGATGAATACGAAGAGAAACACTGGAATAAAGAACTGTTCATATACATTTCCTCTAAAGGGGTAAACAAGTATCTAAATATAAATGGGAACCAAATATTAAATGAGGTGTGCATAATCATTTGGCTGCACTTGATTTGAATAATCATTCATATGTCGGTCGATTAATAAAGGTCAAAGAGAGTTTGTGTTAGGTATGTGTAAAGTCAATAGTCAACCAAAGAACATTATGCACATGTTGAAAATGACATATATATATATATATATATATATATGAAGTCAACAATAAGGACTTTGTACAATATTAGAGCGAGCCATGAAATAACCGAGAGATGAGGTAAATCTCAAATGCAATACCTCATAAGTAAAGTACATGAGCATAATTACATATACTATTCTAGGCAATGCGAAAATATTGACAGGGTGAGGTATATCTTCTTTGCTCACCCTACTAGTGTCAAGTTATTATGTGCATTTCCAAGAGTTTTGTTGATGGACTATACATATAAGACAAATAGGTACAAGTTACCTTTATTAGAAATAGTTGGTGTGATGTCGACCAACATGACATTCCCAGTTGTATGAGCTTGTTTGGAAAAATAGCAAGAGGACAACTACCTTTGGAGTGTAGCATGTTGAAATCATTAATGAACAAATCATACAACTATGATGTGATTATCACTGATCTAGAAATCGCATTGATGAATGCGGTTGAGACTTGCTTTCGGAACTCGAGTCCTTTGTTATGTCGTTGGCACATTAGTAGGAATATACTGGTCAATTTAAAAATATGTTTCTCATAAAGGATAAACGAGACCCATTTAACAACATTTGGAATGTATTGGTCCTTGAAGATTTTAAATCAAAATTCAGCGAGTTGCTTAGGAGATTCAAAGTTGACTATGTAGAATATGGATATATTGTTGATATTCTTTTAAGCAATAGATTAAATCGTACGAAGAATGATTTGTATCCGCTTGGACAAATAATATTATGTATCTCAATAATACCATCACAAATAGGTAATTTGAACTTAAATATATGTTTGCATTAATTAATGGTGTTCATTTAGAATGTTTTAATAAAATCTTCATATTATCTTAAAGCGGAGAGCCACCACTTAATGTTGAAAAAGAAACTTGAATCGGGCATGGGGAATTCCAAAACATGTTGGGTTAAAACTCACACTTTACTTGAGATGTCGCACACTGCAATCTAAGAATCATTTGAGGCAAGTATTAATGTAATTCAACACCGATTCAAATCATATTGATGGGCCATAAACATAATTTTTACGTACATACTTATTTGATTAAGTTTCAACTAATATTTGCACATTTTTAATGTATTTTTACTATAATTCCCATTATTCAGACGTTATTACATGTTTGATATTATTATATTATTTTAATAGGATATTGGAGCTAAACTACAAAAAATGGTCTTGATGGAACATAATTAGATGAAATGATGAAGATTTGGACTGAAAATAATGATGAGGAGAGTCCATCAGATCAAGTTAGGAGAAAGCCCACAAAGTAAATGAGTCAATAAGGCCCAGAGACTCGATTGTGACCTAGGTCGTTAATAGAAGATGTTTTCATGGCGACCAGTTGCGACCTCCTTTGGAGTCGCGAACGGTTTAGAAATCGTTACAAATATATTTTAAATGTTGGGATTTGACTTAGACTTATGAAATGGAACCATGAACTAGTCTATAAACATCAGGCTTTGATAACTTAAACCTAGATACAATTTTAAATCATGAGATGGAGAAATCGAGTGGGAGTTTGGAGGTAGAACATGAAGAAGACAAGGATCGAAGAATCCATAAATTCCATGTGGTTTATCTTTCCTTTCTTTTTGTTAATGAAAGTTATGTGTTCTGTGAATTATCTAGTTTTGATTCCCAAAATGTCTCTTTGGATATTTCTCAATGTTCTGGCTATTCACGTAACATGAGGTGCATATGATTAATCATCTGCTTTCGGAAGATATCGAAGAACTTCATAGGAATCTTATAAGATTGGTGCGTTCTTTTTTCTATGGTATATGGTCAGAACTTCATTTGGGTTTGAATCCTACTTAGAGGTCCAACAGAGATCATAAATTGTAAAAGAAATAATAAAATCATTCTTTTGTTCCTTCCAAGCGATCGGAAAATAAGGAGCTGGTTAATATATTCAAGATAAATTAACATGTCTAGCTAATCTTTCTTTATTCTGGGTTCGAAAACAATAAATATATAATATGTTGATTTTTCTTTCAATTAAGTACGATTCCTTTGCTATTTTCATGTTTTGATTTCATTATTGCATAAGTGACTTATGAATGTTTATATATGTTTTATGTAGTGATTGATTGATAATTATTTATTAATAGTATCTTGATAAATCATAACTCGAGAGATGAGGTTTATCAATAGACTTTCAAACACGAATCCCTCTAATCAACAAGATCGAGAGGTTTGAGATTAGTAGTGAAGTCAAATATATCTTTAAAACCTTTTGGATTTTTAAATATGATTTTGGTTCATTCTTAAAATCAAAGATTTAATCACTTCAATAGAAGTATTAAACTATATTTCTTATTGAATTAAAGTGACTTGAATCACAAATAATAATTGATTGATTGAAAAATACATTGAGAATTCGTTGCGATCGCAAACCCCAAAATATCCCCTAATACTTGATTTTTCTTATGTGATATCTTACTATTATTATTGGTGAATTGTGATTAGTAGTTATATAGTTAATTATTTTATGTTTTTCCATTGTAACGACACAATCCAAATCAATATTCATATTTATTTAGATAAAGCTACATTATCTATATTATTTATTAACTTCGAATCGATATATGGTCCTTAGGAAAATCAACCTTGCTCATTTCGTACTACATCTACACTGTATACTTGCGGTTATATAGAATATAATAAATAAATAAGTTTTTATTATTACTACACTATCGAACCACAAAGTGAGAAATGGTCAAGTTTTTGGCACCGTTGTCGAGGACCACTTGATTTAAGTTGATAATAGTATAATTGATATAGTTTTAGTTTAAAAATTTGTTATACATTAGATCTTATTGTGAGTTAAATTTTAGGTGGTAAGAGTAATGATGGAAACACCACCATTTGACGTGAACGAACAAATTCAATAACTTTAATAATAATATCAAGCATTGCAGTTTCAATTCCAATCACCGGCACCACCACGACCGATTATTTGATACACGTTTCAACCTAAAACAAATTTAGTATACAGAGGAGCAACCGGTCTAACAATCCAAGCATACGACTTTGAGTTAAAAATGGGATTGATTTCCATGGTTCAACAAAACCAATTTGGTGGGAGTGAAAGTAAAGACCTAAATGCATATTTGGTGCAGTTTTTGGAAATATGAGAAACGATTAAGATGAATGGTGTGTCAGACTATGCAATAAAACCTTGTTTATTCCCTTTTTCTTTGTGGGATAAGACAAAGTTCTGGCATAACACTTTGGGATATGGAGGTATCGAGATATGGGTGCTGATGTGCCAAAGATTCTTATTCAAATTTTGTCCCCAAAGCAAAACATTGAAACGAAGAAGCAAAAATTCTCAATTTCATCAAATTATAAGGAGAGTAATTACACAAACCTTATGAGAGGTTTAGAGAGCTGTTGAGAAAATGCCCCCAACACGACTTTCACGGTGATCATTAAGTCTATTATTTTTATAATAAGCTAAGTGTACAAACGAATATAGTCGTGGGCGCTTCGTCAGGAGGTGCGTTATTGGTACTATAACACGATTGATGATATGGATATCTTAGAGGAAATTATGAAAAATGAATAACACTGGTCGTAGGAACAGTTCACGTGGAAAAAGTAAGCAATAATGAGTAAAAATGAGCCAGTGTCAGTTTTTACAACACAAATGGCGGCCATGAGTAGAAACATGGACATGAGGATGTCTCAAAGCTTAGAAACATCTATTTTCCAAGAAAGTGGAGTTACCATACAAAATCCAGTTGAAGATGTGAACTCTTTGAATCAAACAAATCCCAACAATTATTAAAGCAACACATCTCAACTACCAATGAGTGTTGCACATTCAAAAGGGTTACAAGACGAAGGGAAGAGATTAAGAATGAAAGAGATGTTACATCAATCATGGGTGAAATAAAATCATGATTTGAAAAAAATAGTACCCATATGACATCTCTTGAAACACAACTATCCCAGTTGGTTATCATGATAGGAAACCAATATCAAAAAGTACAAGTGCACAACGAGATGGAAATTGGACCTCAAGAGTAATGCAAAGCCATTCGTCTAAGAAGTGGCACCGAAAAGGTCCAAAAGAGTCTGGTTTTGAACATGAAGAGTTTTGAAAAAGAATAAGAAAGAGGCTTAAGATAACTTTAAGGAGGAAGTGCCACGAGTGGTGAAAGAACAAGGGGTTGAGAATCCAAAATCTAATCCTACTTCTCTTACTTCTTCTACTTCTTTACATTTTCCAAAACGATTAAAAAAAGAAAATTTTGGATAATCAATTTGCTAAATTTCTAGAAATTCCTATAAAGACCTATATTAACATTCCTCTTGTTAATTATTTGCAACATATGCCAAATTTATGCAAAGGTCTTGAAGGGAGTTATTGCTAAGAAAGAAATCTGGGGCTTACAAAATGGTAAATCTCAGTGAGGAGTGTGGTGCGGTGATTCAAAAGATGATTCCTCTCAAATGCAAAGATCTAGGAAACTTTACAATCACTTGTGTCATTGGGGGAAGCTTGTTTAAGAATGATCTTTATGTTCTAGGAGCACGCACAAACTTAATGTCATTGTCGGTTTCCAAAATAAGAAACCAGAACTATCAAACTAATCACCAACGCACTAAATGGCAGATAGATCTTTGACATATCCTAAATATATAATTAAAGATGTGCTCCTGAAAGTGAACAAATTAATCTTCTTAGCGAATATTATGGTTTTGGATATGGAGGAAGATAAGAATGTGTCATTGGCACTTCATCGTTTATTCTTGGCCACATGTTGGCACCTATTGATGTACAAAAGAGAGAACTCACATCCCGTGTTAATGATGAGCATATAGTTTTAAATATATATTGTGTAATGAAGTTTCATAATAATAATTTTCAATGGGTTGAAGAATGTAAAGGGATAGACATTGTAGACACTTGTGTTCTAAATGAATTGATTATGTCTTTAACTAAGGATTCGCTAGAATATTATTTGCACGAATCTTTCTTTTCATGTTTTATTAGAGATTTTGATAATAATGATGTTTGACTGTGAAAATGATTTGGATGTCTTATAGGAGGTATCAATGAAAGATGTATGTTTCGTTGAACTAAAGAGAGAGGAAGTAGATGAGAAAGTAGAGCTAGAAAATAAGGGAAAGAAATGTCCCAGTTTAGAATTGAAGATGGTACCAGATCATTTGAAATCATTTTTCTTGGTAAGAACGACACGTATCCAATAATTATTTTGGCTTATCTATAATTATGAGCTTGATAGATTATCGAGAGTGTTCAGAAAACATAAGTTGGCTATATGATGGCAAATTTTAGATTTGAAAGTTATTAGCCCATCTATTCGCATGCATACAATTTTGTTAGAATATGTGTATAAATCTTGTGTGCAAAATAAAAGGCGGTTAAATTCGATTATGCAAGAAGTAGTAAGAAAAAAAGTCCTTAAATGGTTAGATGTGGGGATTACTTTGTTATTTCTAATTAGTGAGTGGGTAATTCCTACTCAAGTTGTGTCTACAAAGGGGGGGAGGGTAATGGTAAGAATGATTTGATAGCTACTAGGTTAGTTACTAGTTAGAGAGTTTACATTCATTATCATAAACTGAATGCGGCAATTCAAAAAGATAATTTTTCCCTTCCCTTCATTGATCAAATGCTTGATAGGTTAGAAGAGTCAGAGTATTATCGTTCTCTTGATGGCTATTCAGGATTACAATCAAGTTATGATTGCACCTGAAGATTAAGAAAAAACCACTTTTACATGTCCCTATGGTACTTTTACTTTTCGTCGCATGCCATTTGGTTTTGTAATTCCCTGACTACTTTTCAAAGAAGTTTTTGGTCCTCAATTGGTAGAAGTTTAACATTGTGGTACATGACAGTATAGTCCTTGGTCATCGAGTGTCATCTGCAGGTTTAGAAGTTGATCGAGCCATGATTGTGACAATCAAGAAACTTCCACCTCCGACGAATGAAAAGTCTATAAGAAGCTTCATACGTCATGCCAAGTTTTATAGGAGATTTATTCATGATCTTCCAAAATTTACTAAACGGCTAAAATGCAAATTTAGTCCATTAACTTTATGGACTTGCGAAAGAAAGTCCACCAAATACAGGGGTTGCAATTTTAGTCCACTAATTAAAATAAAGGCGCGCATTCAGTCCAATTCTGACCTGAAATTGGGGTTTTAGCCGCAATTTTAGTCCACTAATTAAAATAAAGTCGCACATTCAGTCCAATTTTGGACTGAATGCGCGCCTTTATTTTAATTAGTGGACTAAAATTGCAACCCCTGTATTTGGTGGACTCTTTTTTACAAGTCCATAATGTTAATGGACTAAATTTTCATTTTAGCCTTTACTAAACCCCTATGTCGTTTACATGAAAAAAGATACTATTTCGATTTTAGTGATAAGTGTATGCAAGCATTTAAGACATTAAAGAAGGCGTTGGCGAGAGCCCTGGTTGTTGTGACAGCGGATTGGTTACAACCATTTTAATTAATGTGTGATTCAAGTGACATAGCGGTTTGAGTAACCTTGAGCCAGAAGAGAGACAAATTCTTTCGGGTGATTTATTATTCGAGTAGAGTTCTCGATGCCCAATCCAATTACACCACGACCAAGAGAGAGATGTTGGCAATGGTATACACTTTTGGAAAATCTTTATTCTATTTGATAGACACAAAAATAACTGTGCACGTGGACTATGTGGCTATTCAAAATTCATTTGAGAATAAAGAGGCAAAACCAGGGTTAGTTCGGTGGATTATCTTACTCAAAGATTTTGAATTGGAGATTAAGGATCAAAGGGGGTGTGAGAACATGGTGGCGGATCATCTTTCTCGACTTGAGTATCCAGTAGAAGGTGAAAACTAAAAGGTACCCATTAATACGAATTTCCCAGAGAAACATATTTTGTATTTTTAGTCAAAAACCGCATGGTACGCTGACTTTTTTTAACCTTTTGGTTTCCAATGTTATTCCCCTTAATTTAGACTCTTATTAAAAGATATTTCTTTCAATAATATAAATTTTTTATATGTGGGACGACCCCTTTTTATTTATACAGTGTGGTAATACAGTGATACAAAGACGTGCTCCTCAAGAGGAATAGAATGATATAATAACTCAATACCATGAATCATCAAGTGGAGACCATTTTGCAGCAAGTCAAACTGCTAAGAAAAATCTAAAAAGTGGTTTTTATTGGCCTTCGTTTTATAAATATTTTATTAACTTTGTTCGTCATTGTGAAAGGTGTCAAAGAATGGGGAACATATAAAAAAGCATGAGATGCCTTTAACAAAAATCATAGAATTAAAAAATTTGATGTTTGGGGAATTAATGTCATGGTATCATTTTAGTAATTATATGAGTGCAAATATATATTATTGGCGGTGGGGAATCCCACTTCTGTAATAAGTGGTTGGAAGTGACACTAGAAAAATATGGAGTCAAGCATCATATATCACCTAAAAGCAAATGGCCAAGCAGAATTAGCCAATAGAGAAATCAAATAAATCCTTGAGGATGTTTATGTAAATTGGAAGGATTAGTCAACACACTTGGATGATGCGTTGTGGGAATACAGAACAACATAAAAACACCTTTGGGAATGTCATAACATCAACTGCTTTTCAGAAAGTCTTGTCATTTACTTGTTGAATTGGGGCACAAAGCTTTTTGGGCTGTAAAGATGATTAGTTTTGACTTTAAAATGACTGGAGAAGAAAGAAAACCTCAACTTAACAATTTAGATTAACTCCAGGACAAAGCATATAAGAGTTCACAAATATACAATGAAAGAACCAAATGATTTCATGACAAGAGAATTTTGAAACAATAATTCAAGGCGAGAGATAGCGTAATTTTTTAATTCTCGCCTTAGGTTGTTCCCAGGCAAGTTGAAGTCGAGACGGTCTGGTCCTTTTGAGATAAAAAGGATACTGAAGAATGGATCATCGAGTTGATTTCAAGAGATGGGAGTATTAGTAGTGAATGGTCAAAATTAGTACGTACTACTTAGAGCAAACAGGAACAACATTTGTAATTAATTTTGTGATTCCTCGAAGAAAGACATTCAGCTAAAGACATAAAACTAAGTTTTAGTTGGAAGGCAACCAAACGAATTTAAGGTACATAAGTAGCTAACAAAATGGAAATACACATTTTCTAACTCATCGTGACCGCAGTAGCAACCGCGACTCATGTTGTTATTGGGTGTTATTTTTCCAGCATGTCATTGCGACCCCATTCGTGACTGCGAACCAGGTCATTGATGGTTTTTTTTAGGGCAAGTGATCGGGAGCCTGTTCGTTACTGTTAACCAGATCACGAATGAGTCGCAAAACGCTTATAAAAGGGCAGCAAATGTAGATTTTTTCACTCCTAATATTCTACCTTTCTCGACAGTGAGCTCCCTCCCCCTCTACAAGATTTTTCAAATTACTTCAAAAACTCATCAAGTATGTTTTCTAAACACAACAAAATATCACTCTCTCTCTCTCTTTTTGATCATCAAATGTCATTAACAAGGTATGAATTCTCAGGTCTCTCAGTTAGGGTTCTTCAAGTTTGGATCTTGGGGTATTTAAGAGTTGAAATTATGTATATACACTTGTTTATTGATACTCATTATTATATATAATGATGATTTTGCTTGAGTTTGAGTTTGGGCTACTTCAGATTTTGACCTTAGGATTGAATGTTGTTTGAGGAATTTTGTCAAAAACTTGATATGCATGCTTATTTCTAGAGTTTTGAAGCATGTTATGATGAATAGAACATGAATTCCTTGATAATGTAGCATTAAGTTGGATAATTCATTCTTTTAGGGGGATCTTTATAGATACAATGATCATTGGATATGATTATTTTCGATTTCTCTTAGATCATATGCATGTTTTACATGATTGATGGTTTCTTTTTTGAGCTTTGAGTCCATGGTATGTATTAAGATTATTTTATTTTTGCATCAAGTATTTACATTGAATCAAGTTTTTTGGTTGTAGGAAATATTGTCAAGGCAAAGATCGAACCTACAAGGAGGCAATCCCTCTGATAGCCAAGAAAAAGAGTATGTATTAAATCTAGATACCGATCTGGCATTGATCCAAGTTCACATTATCTCACTCAAAAACCAAAAGAGGTAGGATAGGATAGGATAAGAAAAATGGAGATCCACCAACCAAATAGACAAGCCCTATGTGCATCCAAACACTAGGAATTGACAACAACATCAATCAACTCTTGAACTAAATCGGTTGGAGCAAGGGATTCATGAACAAGCGTTGGTTGACATATAGACATTTGACGTTGGAATTTCTAAGTAAGGTTTCGCTCATCAGAGAATCAGGGGTAGAAAAACCTAAAGGGCTAACCTTCCAATTGGACAATGAGTTCTATTTTATCATAATCAAGCTCAACGAAATTTTTGGTATATGGAGTGGAGGATTCTACACTGAGCACCTGCATGACTTTAACTTGAACAGTCAGATTACAAAAACAAAGGGCATGATAGGGTCTGTGAAATTTGAATCATACACTTCAAAAGCATCAAAAATAAAACCTATTTCTTTGATATATGTAGTGGGTTATGGCCTCTACGATCTTTACAAGATTTGTGATTGATGACATAAGAATCTAAGAGGTGCAATTGTGACAATATTGAGAAGGAAGCAAGAATAAACTTTGACCCCATTTGCATCAGAGGGATAATAAATCCAATTGCACTCGCCATGGGCATTCACTTTGAGACTTTAGGTTTTCCTTGGTGGCATAGATATTGACATCGACCTTTTAAGGAGGAAGATGATAATTATTCAATTTGAAGATATGTACCGGTTCCATCAAATAGGGAGTGATGAATACCCTCTTTTGGATACTATTCTCACTGCACTTGGGAGTTTAAGAGACAACAAGAATTGGGTAATGGATTCATCTGAACATCATGTGTTCAAAGTAGCTCTCTAAAGAGAGTGATTTCTCTATATTTGCGTGTGTTCTTTGTTGTTTTCATGTCTTATTTTGTGTGTTGTAGTGGGGTTTGAGTCGTGTTTTTTCTCATTTTTCTTTCTTTTGGCATTTACATAGCTTGTGTTGACTTTTTATTGTTTTTAGTGTTTTTTTCTCATATCTTTCGTAAATATTTATGCTAATTTGGCTTTTCTTGATTTTTGGACAATCGAGCAGAGCCTAGCGTGTTCCCGAGAATCATAACTGACTTGAATCAGTAAAAAAGATGACTCGGACCCAAAAACACATCTATCGATCGACTTGCCATTAATGCACCATCCATACGTGTTTCCCTGCCCGAATTGACAGCATGAGTCGATCGACCTATCGAGGAATCTACAAAACTATCGATCGACGCGCGTTTCCTGCCCGCATCAACAATATGAGTCGATCGACCTATCGAAGACTCTACGCCACCATCAATTGACACAAATCGTTGACATGCCACATTTTCTTGTTGTCGACTTCCACCGTTGATTGACACTTAATTGACAACAGATATACTGTCTACCGATGCCAGTTGACAATCTATCGATGGTCGGTCATTTTTTAGGTAAATCTACCATGTTGCCTTTCACTAACCCACTATATATGTTCCGACCTTTCCTAGCTCTAAACCAGACTTGGAAAACCCCACCTTTTGACCTAGAAGGGTTATTTTCAATGGATCTTATTATCTTAATTTTTTAATTTATAATCTAGAGAAAAAACTAGCTTGTTGTCTTGATCTTTAGATGACTAAATTTGAATTACGAGAAATTATATTGTTCTCTCTTTTGGCCTTGAAGATTCTAAGAATTTGTCTAGGTAATTTCAATTCTTGATCTCTTGCTTTTTCTTGTTATTTTCATAAACTCTATTGTGTATGGATTTTAGTTTAATTGTTGAAGTTTGTATTTGATTTGTTAATGAAGGTTTATTTTACTCCATTATCATCTTCTTGCTTTAAACTCAAGCTTGTTATCCTTTTTGGTATAGTTTAGAACATAGGTGGTAAAAGAAAATGAGACTTTCCAAATTAGTCAAACCCTTGTTATATTCGTTTCCAAGCATTGTGAATCCCCTTTGAATTTTGATTTTCATTTTGAATACTTTCTTTTTTTCTATCCATGTCTTATTGTAGTTCTTTTTGTGTCCAACTTTCAAGTTTTTGAACCTTTCATGATTTGCACTAATGTGTTCTTAATAGGTTGTTAAGTCTTTTTTAAAGCTTTGGTTTAGTTATGTTTCTCTAGTTTTCTAAAATCAAAACCAACTATCATTGATCTCTTGTTTAGTTTAATTGTGTAAAAATGAATATTTTAGTTTCGGTTTCCATTCCTCAAGAGATTAGACTCGAATCAAGCTTTCCACTTATAATTGTTCCACTCTCTCGCAGATGAACTTTTCTAAAAAGAAAAGTGAGTGCAAAAGGTTCGATTCAAATTTTGGCACCGTTGAAGGGGAATGTCAAAGGTTTTAAGATGCTCATTCATGTGTATTAATTAGTTTAGTGTAGTTCTCTTTCAACTCGATATGTTTAACTAGTTTGTTGAGTGTATACAAGGAATACGAGTACTTAGTGGAGAGCTTGTTCCTTTCATAGACAACATTAATCGAGTCAATCGTACTAGAAACGCACCCAAATGAGTTATAGATGATATTCCTCAACAAGAACTAATACACAAGCCACCGATGTCTCACCCCCAAACAAATCCAAACTTGCCCGATGATAAAAACGAGCAAGACCATCATTACAGTTCACCCCCATTCATGAATCAAAACCATCCTGATGCATGAGTTCCTTTGCTAATCAAAACCCAGGCCCTCACGATACTCCACCTTATAATCAAGCTCCACGAGTGCCTCATTCACCTTACCATCGCGTTCCTCACGAGCCACAACAACCATACTTTCCACAAGATCTCCAAGAAGCCTGGGGACCTTACATGCATCCAAATAGGAATTACCAACCTCAAGAACCTCGGCCAACTCGTATGCGAGAGTTTCTCGTCCCGTGATCGGCTCGTCCATGTCATGCATCCTTTTGGGCCCTATGGCCCGAGACTTGATCTCAAGGTGATTCACTTCAATTAATTATCTACGTTCTATGGGCTTCCGAATGAAGACCCTCTCAATTACATTCAAGAGTTCTACACCGTCATCCAAACATTCCCCCTTCAAGGCCTCAAGAAGATCAACTCAACATATGATGCTTCCCTTACACCTTGAAGGATTGAGCTAAGACATGGTTCATGTCATTGGAGCCCGACTCTCTCACATATTGGGACATGGTCTATGATCGCTTCATAAGGAAGTATTATTCTAATCAAAACGACGGCTCAAATTATGGTGAAGATCGCCTCATTTAGTCAAATGGATGTAGAACCATTTCACGAGGCTTGGGAGCATTTTAAGGGAATTCTTACTCGATGCCCATATCATCACTACCCGCTCGAGCTAGATAACCAATTTTTCTATGATGGGATTGTTCTTACATTCTAATACATGGTTGATAATGCCGTCGATGGGGATGTCGGGTCTTGAACGGATCAAGAGGTTTACAATATTCGAGTCCATAAGCTACAATTCATAACAAAAGAGTGCTCGCCAAAGAAGGTATCCATTTACGAGGTGTCAACCTCTCATACCTCCCACAAATACAAGGAGAGAATTGTTTAGGTGATGAGGCAAGTGGCCTCCTTACAAACCCAAAATACACTTCTCTCTCAAAGTGTACCTCAACCACCACCGCCTATTGAGACGTGTGGAATCTATTGAGTGTATGGGCATGGATCCAACCTTTGCAAAGCCATGTTCAAACCGCACGAGGAGATCGATAAGCAGGTTCAAGCCATTCAAGTATATCAAAAGAATCAAGATGGTCAAGGGTATGAAAATCTCTATCCTCGTAACAACGACCCGTACTCAAACGTATAATTCGGGTTGGAGAAATCATCTATATTTCTTATGGACGAACAATTCCAACAGAGGGAACTATGCTTATGATTCTCGACAACAAAGTAACTTCAACCACCAACAACCCAATCAACAACAACAAAGGGGGCAAGGCTCTTTCCAAACTAGAACACCTTACCAACTTGTGCCACAAACTCAAATTCATTTTTAAGCAGCCCCACTGGATCAAACTTTTGCCTTGCCTTCTCTCGATGAAACATTGCGAATGTTCATGAAAATTATGCAATGCTTCTAGAAGAGGATAAATAGGCTTAGAACTATGATAGGCCAACTCGCTTGTCAAGTAGGAAAAAATAAGTCGGGAAAATTACTGAGCCAACCATCACAAGCACAAGCCATTACTGTGCTTAGAAGTGTCTAGGTCGTGGATAAAAAAATTTCATCGGATGAAGAGGATTCTACACCACTACCTTCTCGAGATGAGACTGTAGCACCAAACACTATCCCACCGTCAACAAATGTCAAGAAGGAAGTTGAAACTTCCAATGATCTTCACAAGGCATCTAACCCATATCGGTCTCCTATTCTATTTCTGAGCCTCCTTCACCCAGAAAAGCAAGATAAGAAATTTCTCAACCTTTACAATATATTTTCTAGAGTGAATGTTAATTTACCTTTACTTGATGTTATAAGAAACGTTCCCGCATATGTAAAGTTTTTCAAAGATCTTGCTTCAAATAAAAGATGTTTTAGTGATAATGAAAAGATTTATATTTCAAATGCGGTGAGCGTCATCTTCTGTAACCTCCTTCCCTCTAAGGAGAGTGACCCAAGGAGTTTTTGTATAAAACCCACACTAGGAAACAAGAAAGAAACTTGGGGTATGCTCGACCTTGGGGCGGGATCAATCTAATGCCATTTTTTTACTCAAGTGACTTCAAACCAACAAAGATGCGGCTCCAATTGGCATACATTCCATTCGATATCCCAAACAATTTATCGAGGATGTCCTCATGCAAGTTGGTAGCCTCATCGTGCCCGTCAACTTTGTCATCTTGAATGAAAGAGAAGTGCAAGATGATAGCCAAGAACACACCATTTTTTTGAGCCAACCATTCATGGCCATGACCAACATATTGATCAATGTCAAGAACGAAAACATGACCTTGTCCATTTTAGACGAGATGGTCACCTTTTCCGTCCATGACTTTCAAGCAACTCCCTCTTCATCCATGAGTGTCGAATGCTCATTCATCATTCCCATTTATCCCCTAGTGTAAGAGAAGATTGAAGAAGAATCTGTTGTTCATGAGTTTCTTACTAGCGACAATATCTCTTGGCTCACCGATGATGACGATTGGCTAGAGCCTAATTTAGAGGGGTGATTCATCTTTGTGTTCTAGGAGATGAGAAACCTAATATTGATCCCAAAGTAGAGCTCAAGCCCTACCCAAATCACCTTAAGTACATGTTTCTTGAATAAGGCAAGAAGAAGCTCGTCATCATCTTTGCTGAGTTGACGAATGAAGAAGAGAAAGCATTAATTGATATGCTTAAGAAATTTCAAGGAGCTATCGAATGGAATTCAGGGGACATTGTTTGAAGAGTTTTCGTGGTGTTGAAATAAATCAACGGGTTCTTGGCTTGGTATTATCGGAAATCGATTCGATTGAGAGAATCAATGTGTTTCAAGCTTGAAAGATAAAGGAAAAATGAAAATAAAATAATTAAAATGGCTAACTATCCTAGGAATTGAAATTGCATGTTGGTAGGATGCTTCGTCGGATGACTTAACATGAAAATGCAAGCAATTAATGAAAACAAGCATTGTTTCACCAAGTACAAGCATGCAAGCACAAGGTACAACTATGCATAGCCCGTTTGTATAAAGTCCCCATTTTACAATTGACCTCCAATTTCATAAAATTCATGGCGGGTTATATTATATTATGTGAGTATTATAATACTCAGCCTGACCCAGGGCTTTTTCCACTTTTGCTTTCAAATAAAATATCAAAAGCATTCTTTTTATCTTTTTGCTTGCACCGGTAATCCGGGTCTTAGTAAATACTTTGAATAAAATCCCTGAATGGCAAAGAAACTTCTTCTTCATTCACAACACCGAGAGCTGGCCTTTTAAAACCGAGCTACAATACCACACCCCAAAACAAACCAATCCTCCCAGTCCAAAACATTTTCCCATCCTATACAAGAAATACTCTGACCAGCTCGCAGAATGGAGTAAGCGCCCATTTGATGTGGTGCGACTCACTAGCCGGTCCAAAATTTTCAAATTCGTGGGCATCGACTCTCATCCCGTCGACCCAGATCTTGCCATGACCAGATCAGAGTTCGGTAGGTCTCCTATGTTATACATCCTCACACCATCATCAATCGCAAATTAACACTAACTCACCGCTTTATTATTGCAGATGCATTCGTCAGCAAATGTGTCTCATCGAGCTCCGAGGAGATCCCAGCACAAAACAACCCACAGCCCGCCGTCACCTCTGCACCTCCACCCCCTATCATCGACGTGGATGAAGTGTTGAATCAAGCATTCGGGGAGGAAGCTAACCGGAAATTGAGGACGACCTGGAGGAGACACAACTAGTAAGGAAATCCTCCAAAGGGAAGAGATCGTCCCGGACACCTGCTACCTTCCCCTCTAAGAGCCCGAGCACCCCGCCTGCTCCAAAACGCCATCGCCTCCGTAAAACTCACGTTGCGGCTTCTTCTAGCTCTCCCGACCTGGGAAAAGGACTGGCCCAATGTGACAGTTGTTAGAAGAGTTTTCGTGGTGTTGAAATAAATCAACGGGTTCTTGGCTTGGTATTATTGGAGATCCGATTCAATTGAAGTATTCAATGTGTTTCAAGCTTGAAAAATAAAGGAAAAATGAAAATAAAATAATTAAAATATCTAAACTAAACTAGAAAATAAAAGTACAAGTTGGTAGGATGCCACGTCGTATGCCTCAAACATAAAATGCAAAGCAATTAAGAAATCAAGCAAGAAAATGCATTGTTTCACCAAGTACAAGCATGCATGCACAAGGTACAACTATGCATAAAAACTCAAATAAATCAAATTGACTAAATTGAAAGCATGGATGGATAAAGCAATGGAAATTAATAAGAAAGTTCAAAACTTTAAGGAAAATAACAAGAAGCAAAGCCTAGATCTAAGATTAAGCATGAAACAAAGCACAAAAATAAGATTTAAAATAAAGCATAGGAAAAACTCAAAATCAAGATGATCCAACAGCCGATCTATAGTCTAGATGTGTCACTCATCTAGATTCCATAGCCAAATCACAAGTTTCATCATGAAATCAAGTAGCTAAGAGAAAAAGGCATAACATGAAGAACAAGCATGGAAATGAAGAAAAAAGCATGGAATTAAAGCATAAAACATGAAATTGAAGGGAAACTTACTTGAATTAAGGAAATAAAACAAAGCTTGAATGTAAATTGCATCAAAAGTAACAATCCAAAGGAGTATTTGGATTCTTCTTAGGCTTACAAACCCAAGGAGGTGCTTGAAATTAAATCTAAATCTAGAAAAGAAATTACATCGAATCTTGAAATTGCATCTAAAACCTAAGAGAGAGAAATTAGATCTTAAAAGCTAGAGAGAGGATTTTTAATCCCAAGCCCATGCTTGGGTTGGGAGAAAATGAGAGGTGTCTTACCAAATGAGAGTTGTCTCCTCTTTATACTAGTTTTAATTGGGTTTAAATGGAGTTAAATGGGCCAAATTGAGCATTTTGGACATTTTAGCTTGATTTGGCTCAAGGTGGCTCGACCTTGGCTCAAGGTGGCTCGGTGAGGCCAAGCCTGGGCGTGGGTGAAGGGTCTTGGGCATCCTTGATGGGTCCTTGGTGTCCTTGAGCTGATCTTGGGCGTTAAGAGGGCAAGGAGGAGGCTTGGAGCTAGGCTGCGTTCTAGGCTTGCATTGGCTTGCTTCTTGGCAAGCCTTGGGGCTGGAGTGGGCTGCGTTCTAGGCAGAAACGTAGGCTCCATTGGCTTGCCTAGAGTGCTGGAGTGGGGCGCCACTTTAGGCATTGATGTAGGCTTGAATTAGCTTGCCTTAGGCTTGAGAATAGGCGGGCCTAGGCGAGCTAGGCTACCATTCCAGAGAGTTGCCCATTTTGGAGCTTCTTCTCACCCAATTAGGCATGTATTTAGGCAACTCTAGGCTAGAGCCTTGGTCTCCATGCCTTAGCTTGATTTCTCACCTTAATTCACCTATCAAATGAAGCTTTAAAATATCAAAGCCCAAGAATTAAACTAAACCTCCAATTAATTGAAACCATTTAACCCAAATAAACATAAAATTGACAAGAAACATGAAAAACAACAAAACTAGAAAAACAACTTAAAAACCTAAATTAAACGACATAAAAACCGTTAAAATCACAATAAAATCCTAATTAAAAATACGATAAAAACACAACAATTACATGCAAAACAACTACCCCACACTTATCGGTTTATTCTTCCTCGAACAACGAAAAAATCGAGAATTTACATGCAATGAACATTGTGCAAAAACGAAAAATCCTTGTGCTTATCCTTTTTAATGTGATGATAGTATCAACATAGACTCGCTATCTTCATGCATTGCTCGTATTACTCTTTCTCAAATGCAAGCCAAATCGATGACTTCCTCTCAAATGGAATTTTGAGGGTGTTCGCTCAATTCGCTCAAGTGTATATAGGACGTGTTTACGCTCGAGTCGGTCAATACATGCACCTTGTCAAGTTTTCACAAATCGGACGCTCGAAATTGCTCAAGTACATGACCAAACGAGAATCGAAAGAGGTCTTTATTATGGGTTGTAATGTTGTCTCTTTGGTAAGGTATGGAACATTTGGATATAGTGGCTAACACATGATCAAACGTGATCAATAACACACAAAATCCTAATTTCTAAAACCCGAAGCTTATGATCGCTTCACCTTTCCCAATTCACCAAACTCTTCATTCGAAACCCTTTCGTGTATTCACACACTTTCCCGACTTTTATTTTTCACAACACTTAGAAGCATTTTGAATTTGCTTCTTTTTCTAAACTTAGCTTTTGAATTAGGCTTTTTACTTGAACGCACGCTTTATCACTTTTCGTGATTTGTGTTGGAGTATTATTCTCTTATTTTATTTTTCTTTTTTTTTTTATTTTTTTTGTATAAGCAACTCAAAACCCAAAACCCACAATATATTTCCCACACATTTCCTTGTCAACTAACAACACACCTCTCTCACCTCACCATTCATGAAGATACAAGAGCTAAAATCGAGCTCGGCTAACAAGAAATGGGATAAAGGCTCAAGGGGGCTCATTTGGGATTTTTAAAGTAGCTTACATATATGAATATGGCCGGAACAAGGGTGATATATGTGCCTCGAGGTCATTTTCAAATTAAATCATGTACGAGCAAAATCA
>BMAC01000012.1:223978-249301 GCA_014905375.1 Phtheirospermum japonicum
AAAATCCTAAATAATGCAAATTAACAAAAATTGAAAGCATGGATGTAAAGAGAAAGGAAAGTTGACAAGAAAGTTCAAAACTTTAAGAATAGTAACAAGAAACAAATCCTAGATCTAGGATTGAAGCATGAAACAAAGCATAAAAATAAAAATCAAAATAAAGCATAGGAAAAACTCAAAATCATGATGATCAAGGACCCGATCTATAGCCTAGGTGTGTCACTCAACTAGAATCCATAGTCAAATTCGATTGAGAGAATCAATGTGTTTCAAGCTTGAAAGATAAAGGAAAAATGAAAATAAAATAATTAAAATGGCTAACTATCCTAGGAATTGAAATTGCATRTTGGTAGGATGCTTCGTCGGATGACTTAACATGAAAATGCAAGCAATTAATGAAAACAAGCATTGTTTCACCAAGTACAAGCATGCAAGCACAAGGTACAACTATGCATAAAATCCTAAATAATGCAAATTAACAAAAATTGAAAGCATGGATGTAAAGAGAAAGGAAAGTTGACAAGAAAGTTCAAAACTTTAAGAATAGTAACAAGAAACAAATCCTAGATCTAGGATTGAAGCATGAAACAAAGCATAAAAATAAAAATCAAAATAAAGCATAGGAAAAACTCAAAATCATGATGATCAAGGACCCGATCTATAGCCTAGGTGTGTCACTCAACTAGAATCCATAGTCAATTCACATGTTTCATCATGAAATCAAGTAGCTATGAGAAAAAGCATAACATGAAGAACAAGCATGCAAATGAAGAATAAAGCATGGAATTAAAGAATAAAACATGAAATTGAAGGGAAACTTACTTGAATTAAGAAATGAAACAAAGCTTGAATGTAATTGCATCAAAGTAACAACCCAAAGGAGTATTTGGATTCTTCTTAGGCTTACAAACCCAAGGGGTGCTTGAAATTAAATCTAATCTAGGAAAAAGAAATAACATAAAAGCTTGAAATTGAATCTAAAACCTAAGACAGAGAAATTAGATCTTAAAAACTAGAGAGAGGATTTTTAATCCCCAAACCCATGCTTGGGTTGGGAGAAAAATGAGAGGTGTCTTCTCTTTATACTAGTTTTAATTGGGTTTAAATGGAGTTAAATGGGCCAAATTGGGCATTTTGGACATTTTAGCTTGATTTGGCTCAAGGTGGCTCGACCTTGGCTCAAGGTGGCTCGGTGAGGCCAAGCCTGGGCGTGGGTGAAGGGTCTTGGGCGTCCATGATGGGTCCTTGGTGTCCTTGAGCTGATCTTGGGCGTTAAGAGGGCAAGGAGGAGGCTTGGAGCTAGGCTGCGTTCTAGGCTTGCATTGGCTTGCTTCTTGGCAAGCCTTGGGGCTGGAGTGGGCTGCGTTCTAGGCAGAAACGTAGGCTCCATTGGCTTGCCTAGAGTGCTGGAGTGGGGCKCCACTTTAGGCATTGATGTAGGCTTGAATTAGCTTGCCTTAGGCTTGAGAATAGGCGAGCCTAGGCGAGCTAGGCTACCATTCCAGAGAGTTGCCCATTTTGGAGCTTCTTMTCACCCAATTAGGCATGTATTTAGGCAACTCTARGCTAGAGCCTTGGTCTCCATGCCTTAGCTTGATTTCTCACCTTAATTCACCTATCAAATGAAGCTTTAAAATATCAAAGCCCAAGAATTAAACTAAACCTCCAATTAATTGAAAMCATTTAACCCAAATAAACATAAAATTGACAAGAAATATGAAAAACAACAAAACTAGAAAAACAACTTAAAAACCTAAATTAAACGACATAAAAACCATTAAAATCACAATAAAATCCTAATTAAAAATAMGATAAAAACACAACAATTACATGCAAAACAACTACCCCACACTTATCGGTTTGTTCGTCCTCGAACAACGAAAAGAATCGAGAATTTACATGCAATGAACATTGTGCAAAAACRAAAAATCCTTGTGCTTATCCTTTTTAATGTGATGATAGTATCAACATAGACTCGCTATCTTCATGCATTGCTCGTATTACTCTTTCTCAAATGCAAGCCAAATCGATGACTTCCTCTCAAATGGAATTTTGAGGGTGTTCGCTCAATTCGCTCRAGTGTATATAGGACGTGTTTACGCTCGAGTCGGTCAATACATGCACCTTGTCAAGTTTTCACAAATCGGACGCTCAAAATTGCTCAAGTACATGACCAAACGAGAATCGAAAGAGGTCTTTATTATGGGTTGTAATGTTGTCTCTTTGGTAAGGTATGGAACATTTGGATATAGTGGCTAACACATGATCAAACGTGATCAATAACACACAAAAATCCTAATTTCTAAAACTCGAAGCTTATGATCGCTTCACCTTTCCCAAATCACCAAACTCTCATTCGAAACCCTTTCGTGTATCCACACACTTTACCGACTTTTATTTTCACAACACTTAGAAGCATTTTGAATTTGCTTCTTTTTCTAAACTTAGCCTTTGAATTAGTCTTTTTACATGAACGCACGCTTTATCACTTTTCGTGATTTGTTTTGGAGTATTATTCTCTTTTTGTTTTCGTGTTTTTTTTTTTGTATAAGCAACTCAAAACTCAAAACTCACAATAAATTTCCCACACATATCTTGTCAACTAACAACACACTCTCTCACCTCACAATTCATGAAGATACAAGAGCTAAAATCGAGCTCGGCTAACAAGAAATGGGATAAAGGCTCAAGGGGGCTCATTTGGGATTTTTAAAGTAGCTTACATAAATGAATATGGCCGGAACAAGGGTGATATATGTGCCTCGAGGTCATTTTCAAATTAAATCATGTACGAGCAAAATCAAACCTCCTCAATGCAATTTCCATAAAAATGCAAGCAAGCCGATAAATCACACATGGCTACTCACTAATTTGCACCGAATTTAGGAGCAAAATCAAAAGAGCTTTTAGAGTTTTGCAATCTTTTCACGAGAAAATGTTGAATATATATATATAGGCGGGTTTGGACGAAGCACAAAAATTCAACCCTTCACACAAGAGGCCATAAACATGCAAAAACCTGACAAGTAAACTATTCAAACTTTCAAGCATGTGGAGTTACTTAAACATGTAATCAAAACACAAACGACACAACAATCGACTCAACCATACAAAAGCGCAAGTAGTAAGCGTCACTTCGCCAAGAATGCGTCACTTCGCCAAGGCTCGAGTTAAGAACAACAAATCATGCTTTGTAATACCCGGACCCTGACCACCTACTCACCCCACACTTAAACCATGCGATACCCGCATTTTAATAAAAACCAAGTAAAAGGAGGGTGAATAGAAACTTCCTTAACCGAGCGAGTTTTGGTCGAGCTCGGTGGGGTCCACTTGAGTATCTAATCAATCCAAGCAAAAACCAAGCATGGCTAGTATCTCTCGGCTTCATGAACGCTACTAACTTATCAAATCGCCCAAGGTTGAAGTCGAAAAACCAAACTTAAAAATAAAAAAGAAAATCACACGAAATTAAAACTCAATATGTACACGAATCAAAACAAAATATTTTTTTTTATTTTTCAATTTTTAAATGTTTTTTGGATTTTTGGATTTTTGAATGTTTTTGGATTTTTCAATAAAAGAAAGAAAGAAAGAAAGAAAGAAATGGAAAGAACTTGGGTTGCCTCCCAATAAGCGCTTGTTTTACGTCACTAGCTTGACGTACTCCCTTTTTGATCAAGGTGGGAATATCACGGGAGGGTCCTCCAACACAATTTCTTCCTTGTCGGGAGGATCCATTCCTTGGAACGTCCTTGGCGCATTGAATAGTTCAAATAAGATCCGCCAAAAAGAAAACATTCCAAATGGGAAAATGAAGCTCGTCTCAGCTAGGTCCTCGGGTGGGATGGTGGTTTTGAAGTGCCCCGAAAACTCGTCCAAGAAACGATAGGAATAAGGGCCGGCTAGCTCGTCCATCATGTAGTCRAYAAACGGGGAAGGGAAACGATCTTTSTTTGTGGCCTCATGAAACTTCTTAAACTCGATCGACATCCTCCAACCCGTTGAAGCCCTCGTGACCAATAAACCTCCTTTCCCCTCCTCAAGAACTAAAAAGCCGCTCGTCTTGGGCACCAAGTCAATGGGCTTCACCCACTCGCTTTTAGATATCACAAACATCAAGCCCTCCAATAACAATCTCCAAATCCCGGTTCTCATCATTCCATCAATAATCAAATCCAACGGGCTCACTCTCTCAACCACTCTCGGTCTCCAATAAATGGCATCCTTAAGAATTCTAAACCCTTCAACCATCCTCTCTTCCTCTTCTTCTCGGTGCGAGTTTGCAAGGATGATAATCGACTTACTCTCTTCATCCTCCTCAAGATAATCGTCAATTCTTTCAAGCTCATCATCAATAACCCCCACCTCCCCCTCTAAAAAGTCGTCGTTGCCCTCAACGACACATCGAAAATCATCTCCACACAAAGTGGGGTCAAATAGAGGCACAACGGGCTCATCAAGAAGAACAAGGGGCTCATCCTCACAACATCCCTCTACCTTGACAACCGGGCTAACCTCCTCCTCATTGGTCTTTTCCTCCATATAAGCTCGCTCGATTATACCTTCTATCATGTCCATATATATCCGATCGATAATAGAATCTTTTGAAAGAGAAGGCAAAGTGAGGTCCACGGGGGTGGAATCAAGAGGAAGAAGAACACTCGGATTTGAAAGCACATCATCTTTCGACGGAGAGACGACCGTAATGTCAACTACACCACACTTATCAAGGAACGGGACCGGAAGAGTGGGCGAAGGTAGTGGGTCTACGGGATAAGTAACAAGAGGATCGTGAGGCGGCGGTGGAGTAGGACAACCGGGTCCCGCACAAGGAAGAGTCGGTCCCGGGCTAGACATTTGAGCGATTTGAGCCTTCAATGCCGCAATTTTAGTAACCAACTCAAACTCCTTGGACGATAAGGGTGGAAACACCTCATGTGTTGGTGGAGGAGATTGTGGCTCTTCAAGAGGAAACCCCCCCCACAAAGGGTCTACTAAAGTCCTTCATAGTGCGGACGGGGGGTGCATCGGAGATAAAACCTCCAAAGCGATCATAGGCCTCGAGAGCTTGGGATTTAGTAGTGGCACCACTTGGGGCTTGATTGAAATTGGAAGAACGAGAATCGCCATACGAGCCGGGACTCTCAAAGCCACCATTATACACAATCGGATAAGGCGTGGAGGCACTATAGCCACCATATGGAGAGGAATTCGGATTTTGGTTACCAACGATCCCATTTGGATTAACAAAGCCTCCGTTATACATGTTCGGAATTTGAGGAGTAGGGGCTCCATAACCTCCATACGAACCGTTTGAACCCAAGAAGCCGCTCGACCCAACATGGTTTGGCACCATGCCCTCCCATGTTGGGTTGACCATAGCCGAATCCACCATTGGCAACGTGGTTTGCACCATGCCTCCCACGTTGCCAAATCCATTATAAATCCCATTCCCAACATGGTTTGCACCATGCCCTCCCATGTTGTGAATGTATCCACCATTGTAATAGGAACCTTGCATACTACACAAAAACGTCAAATAACAAAGAAGGCTAAAAACACAAGGAAACAACAATCAAATCGAAAGCCTTAACCAAGCCATGTCGTAACGGCACCATTTTGTTTGAATAGTTTTCGTGGTGTTGAAATAAATCAACGGGTTCTTGGCTTGGTATTATCGGAGATCGATTCGATTGAGAGAATCAATGTGTTTCAAGCTTGAAAGATAAAGGAAAAATGAAAATAAAATAATTAAAATGGCTAACTATCCTAGGAATTGAAATTGCATATTGGTAGGATGCTTCGTCGGATGACTTAACATGAAAATGCAAGCAATTAATGAAAACAAGCATTGTTTCACCAAGTACAAGCATGCAAGCACAAGGTACAACTATGCATAAAATCCTAAATAATGCAAATTAACAAAAATTGAAAGCATGGATGTAAAGAGAAAGGAAAGTTGACAAGAAAGTTCAAAACTTTAAGAATAGTAACAAGAAACAAATCCTAGATCTAGGATTGAAGCATGAAACAAAGCATAAAAATAAAAATCAAAATAAAGCATAGGAAAAACTCAAAATCATGATGATCAAGGACCCGATCTATAGCCTAGGTGTGTCACTCAACTAGAATCCATAGTCAATTCACATGTTTCATCATGAAATCAAGTAGCTATGAGAAAAAGCATAACATGAAGAACAAGCATGCAAATGAAGAATAAAGCATGGAATTAAAGAATAAAACATGAAATTGAAGGGAAACTTACTTGAATTAAGAAATGAAACAAAGCTTGAATGTAATTGCATCAAAGTAACAACCCAAAGGAGTATTTGGATTCTTCTTAGGCTTACAAACCCAAGGGGTGCTTGAAATTAAATCTAATCTAGGAAAAAGAAATAACATAAAAGCTTGAAATTGAATCTAAAACCTAAGACAGAGAAATTAGATCTTAAAAACTAGAGAGAGGATTTTTAATCCCCAAACCCATGCTTGGGTTGGGAGAAAAATGAGAGGTGTCTTCTCTTTATACTAGTTTTAATTGGGTTTAAATGGAGTTAAATGGGCCAAATTGGGCATTTTGGACATTTTAGCTTGATTTGGCTCAAGGTGGCTCGACCTTGGCTCAAGGTGGCTCGGTGAGGCCAAGCCTGGGCGTGGGTGAAGGGTCTTGGGCGTCCATGATGGGTCCTTGGTGTCCTTGAGCTGATCTTGGGCGTTAAGAGGGCAAGGAGGAGGCTTGGAGCTAGGCTGCGTTCTAGGCTTGCATTGGCTTGCTTCTTGGCAAGCCTTGGGGCTGGAGTGGGCTGCGTTCTAGGCAGAAACGTAGGCTCCATTGGCTTGCCTAGAGTGCTGGAGTGGGGCKCCACTTTAGGCATTGATGTAGGCTTGAATTAGCTTGCCTTAGGCTTGAGAATAGGCGAGCCTAGGCGAGCTAGGCTACCATTCCAGAGAGTTGCCCATTTTGGAGCTTCTTCTCACCCAATTAGGCATGTATTTAGGCAACTCTAGGCTAGAGCCTTGGTCTCCATGCCTTAGCTTGATTTCTCACCTTAATTCACCTATCAAATGAAGCTTTAAAATATCAAAGCCCAAGAATTAAACTAAACCTCCAATTAATTGAAATTATTTAACCCAAATAAACATAAAATTGACAAGAAACATGAAAAACAACAAAACTAGAAAAACAACTTAAAAACCTAAATTAAATGACATAAAAACCGTTAAAATCACAATAAAATCCTAATTAAAAATACGATAAAAACACAACAATTACATGCAAAACAGACATCAAGGGAATTAGCCCCACCACATGTATGCACCGCATTGTTCTTGGAGGAAGGGACAATGCCAGTTCGAAATAGTCAATGAAGTCTGAATCCCATTTTTACGGAAGCCATGAAGAAAGATATTTTTAAGTTGATTGATGAAGGAATCAGTTTTTCTATTCCAAATAGTGAGTGGGTGAGCCCTGTTCATGTGGTTCCGAAGAAGAGTGGCATCACAATTATCGAAAACAACAAGGATGAGATCGTACCCACTCGATTAACTAACGGTTGGTGCATGTGTGTTAGAAGAGTTTTCGTGGTGTTGAAATATATCAACGGGTTCATGGCTTGGTATTATCGGAGATCGATTCAATTGAAAGACTCAATGTGTTTCAAGCTTTGAAAATAAAAGAAAATAAAAATAGAGCAATTAACCTATCTAATCTAAACTATAATTGAAATTGCATGTTGGTCGGATGCCTCGTCGTATGCCTAAAATAGAAAATGCAAAGCAATAATGAAAACAAGCAAGAAAATGCAATGTTTCACCAAGTACAAGCATGCATGCACAAGGTACAACTATGCATAAAATCTTAAATAATGCAAATAAGTAAAAATTGAAAGCATGAATGGAAAGAGCAATGGAAATTGACGTCAAAGTTTCAAACTTTATGAAAAAGAACAAGCAACAAAGAGTAGATCTAAGATTCAACTTGAAACTATGCATGGAAATAAGACTCAAAATAAAGCATAGGAAAAACTCAAGAATAATACGATCAAGGACCTGATATATAGCCTAGATGTGTCACTCATCAAGATTCTATAGTCAATTCACAAGATCAAGCAAGAAATCAAGTAGCTAAGAGAAAAGGCATAATAAGAAGAACAAGCATAAAATTGAAGAACAAAGCATAAAAATAAAGGAAAGCTTACTTGAATTAAAAGAGAAGAGTACAAACATGAATTAAATTACATCAAAGTAAAAATTCAAGGGAGTACTTGAATCCTTCTTCAGCTTTCAAACCCAAGGCAATCTTCAAAATTAAACTAAGAACAAGAGAGAGAAAATATTCCAAAACTCATGCAAGTTTGGGAAATTTGAGATGATCCCTTACAAAATGAGAGTTGTCTACTATTTATACTATGTTCTAATTGGGTTTAAATGGCCAATTTGGGCTTTTAGAACTTAATTCCGGGTTAGGACTTAAATGATAGGCTTAGCCTTGAGTGAGCTTGGGTGTTGTTGGGCCGGGCATGGGAGCGGGCACGAAAGTGGGCGCAAGCCTGGGCGTAGGAGCGTCGGGCGCGATTCTGAGTGTAGGAGTAGGCGCAAGCCTTGGTGCCTAGGAGTGCCAGGTGCGATTCTGAGCACGGTCGAGCTCTCATTCCAGAATGTTTTGCTCCTTTGGAGCTTGCTCTTGGCACCAACTTGGGCATGAAAATAGGTAAGGTTGGGCTTGAATTTTTGTCCCCATGCCTTAACTTGATTTTAAAATCATTAAGCCACCTATTAAAAGAGAATTTTAATTATTAAAATCCAAGAGTTACACCAAACCTCAAGGTAATTGAACCAATTAACCCATTAAAATATAAAACTAAAAAGTCAAGTGAAAAACAACAAAACAAGAAAAACCACATAAAAACTTAATAAAATTCAATTAAAAACTACTAAAATCAACATGAAACTCTAACTAAAAATACTAGGAAAAACACAACAATTACATGCAAAACAATATTCATTGACCATAGGAAGCTTAATGCCGGTACAAGGAAAGGACTATTTCCCACTCCTTTTCATCGATTAATTGCTTGAAAAGTTGGCCGACCACCAATACTATTGCTTCCTAGATAGCTTTTCTGGCTACTATTGAGTAGGCATTGCTCTGAAGGACCAAAGAATATCTTCACATGCCCATTCGGGACATTCAACTTTCGGAGGATGCCTTTTGGCCTTGCAATGCGCAGATAACTTTCCATCATTGCACGCCACCCATTTTCATGAACATGATCGATGACTTCCTTGAGGCCTTCATGGATGATTTTTTGGTATTCGGATCATCCTTTTCTTATTGTTTAAATAATCTAGCTGAGGTTCTTGAATGTTGTGTTGATAGTAATTTAACACTTAGTTGAGAAAAGATTCATTTTATGGTAAAGAGTGGTATTGTTCTTGGTCATAACGTGTTAAGTGAGGGTTTAGAATTAAACAAGGTGAAATTTGATGTCATCGAAATTTTACCCTCTCTTACTAATGTAAAAGGCATTAGAAGTTTTTTAGGACATGCGGGCTTTTACAGATGTTTCATTAAAGATTTTTTTAAAACTAGTCGCTCATTGTGCCAATTATTTCTCGATGTGCCTTTTGTGTTTAATGAGTCGTGTCTATATGCTTTCAACTTTCTTAAAGAAAAACTCACTACGGCTCTGGTGGTCATTACCCCAAATTTGTCTCTTCCCTTTGAAATAATGTGTGATGTATTGAACGATGAGGTCGGAGCCGTTTTGTGTTAACAGGTGGACGGTCTTCTTTGCATTATTTACTTTTCAAGTCTTGTGTTAAATGAGGCTCAAAAGAATTATACCACAACCGAAAAAGAACTTTTGGTCGTATTTTTCTCACTTAAAAAATCCTGCACATACATTGTTGGTTCTAAGGTCATAATTCATAGCGATCACACTGGCCTCCGTCACCTTTTTAATAAAATTCAAAGCAAGATGCATTTTATTCGATGGATACTTTTATTGCAAGAATTTGATGTCGAGATTCGTGATAGGAAAGGTTATGAGAACGTGGTTGCCGATCATTTGTCTCATTTAATTGTAGAAGAACCTTTACATGAGCACACATGTATTAATGATGCATTTCCTTATGAACTTGCTTATGTTATTTCCTCTCGCCCCATCCCATGGTATGTCGACATTGTTAACTTTCTTTTTTGTGTCCATTTGAGGTCCAATTTATCCTTCCAAGAATGGAAGAGGTTTCTTTCAACTTGTAGGCATCACTTTTAGGAAGATCCTCGCCTTGGAGTCATTCGGAGGGATATTCCAAAAGATGAGAAACAAAGCATCCTATCATTTTTCCATGATTGCAATGGAATTTTGAGGGACAAGAGAACGCTTTAAAGTCCTTAAATCGGGATTTTATTGGATGCTCTTGAATTTTGTAAATCATGCGACTGATGCAAATGAACCGGGAACATTGGAAAGAGAGAAGAGATGTTATTGACAAGAAACCTCGTTGTGGGAATCTTTGATATTTGGGGCATAAACTCTATGGGCCCGTTCCCCACTTCTTTTGATTACGAGCATCTTAGTAGTCATCGACTACATTTCTAAATGGGTTGAAGTTATTCCCACCAAGACGTGGGACACTAAGGTCATGCTCAAGCTCGTGCAAGGGAGCATCCTTAGTTGGTTCAGGTTCCCAAGATCCATCATTAGTGATGGAGGTGCCCATTTTTGTAACAAGTTGTTTGAGAAGTTGATCTAAATTATGGTATCAAGCATAAGGTAGCCACGATGTACCACTCTCAAATGCCGGGAAAAGCTGAGATGAGCAACAAGCAAATCAAAGTGATACTTGAGAAAACCGTCCAACCAAACCAGAAGGATTGGTAGACAAAGCTTAAAGATGCTCTTTGGTCTTATAGGATGGCGTACAAGACGATCTTAGAAATGAGCCCCTATTGATTGGTATATGGCAAGGCTTGCCATCTACCTGTTGAATTTGAGCACTGAGCTTATTGGGCTATACGAGCATTGAATTACTATTTGAAGCAAGCCGGAAATGTGCAAGGATTATAACTCAAATAGCTCAATGAGATTAGGAATAACGCTTATGAGAATGTCGAGATCTACAAAAGTACATTGAAGCTTCAACATGTAAGAAGCTCATTACTAAAGATCTCAAGGCCTGCATGCAAGTTTTGCTTTATAACTCTCGCCTCTGTCTATTTCCCGGGAAGCTCAAGTCACGTAAGAGTGGACCGTTCTTGATCGAAGAAGAGATGTCATATGAGGTGGTGAAGTTAGTAAATGAGAAGACCCAAGAACGCTTCTAAGTCAACAACCCTCTTGTCAAGTCGTATTTCCAAGGATCGAAACAAACTCAAGATGTGGAGTCCGACACTTTTTTAAAATTCCCCTACCACTTAACCAACATGAGTTCATCAAGCTAGATATGTTAAACAAGCGCTTCTTCGGAGGCCAACCCAAGAATTTCATATCTTTATTATGAAATATTTTGCTTTTTGTATATTTTTATTATTCTTTTCTCTTTCAATTTTTTTTCATTTATTTTTATTTTGTTTGCATTGTAGGGATTATTAACTCAAGGGTACAAGGTCGTTTATGCATACCCATAGGCAATTTTGAAGGATCTAAGGTTTTGCTCAAGGAACGACAGTCAAAGGAGCAAAAATGAGGCCCACGGACACCCCGTCGATCGGCGCCTGTGTTGATGCAAAATTGACAAAGTACTTTTGCCCTCGTTAGTGGCCCGTAGACCATGCATCGATCGATACAAAACTCTCTATTTTCCCCATCGATGGCCCATAGATGTAAAGCTCTCTATTGTCCCCATCGATAGACCTTCGATCGACGCACAAATCGACACAAAGCTCTCAATCATCCTGGTCGACAGACTTCAATCAGCGCCCCATTGATGCAAATCTCTCTGTTGTTCCCATTTATGGCTCGTCGATCGACGCCCTATTGACATGAAACCCATCCCAGCCTAGGCTCTGACTCAAAACCCAAAAAAACAACCTGACCCACCTTTTTTTGGCCTAACCCACGTGCTAGAGGGTTTAATAACAAAAATGCAGCCCCATTTTTCGTTTATTTCATTTCGTTTCCCGTCCCCCATATACCTATCTTTCTCTCTCTTCCATGCAATTCCGATGCCTTCCAAATTTCTTCGGCGATCCAGCGGCTACTGTTCAGCAACTCCGGCAACTTGCAAACCTTTGTCCAACTTTGACAAGTAATTTCCTCTGTTTTTTCTACAGCAAAATGGCCCTAGACCCTTTCATTTGGAATTATCATATTTTCATTTAAAAATTGAGGTACTTCGCTTTAGCCAAATGATTTTTTGTTGTAGTTAAATTGTTTGGTTGGGTTGGTGTTTCTTTTGTTCATCTTTTCTCCAAAGCTTTCTCCTTTGAATTCTCACAAGCCAAATACTCGACGAAATTCCCTAAAAAACACCTCCTTCGAAATTCAATCTTTTGTGAGTACGTGCACGTCCCTATCAATTCCGGGAACCCTTTTTGAGCATTCTAACAAAATCTAGGGCTCTAATTCCTCAAATCTCGTTATCTTAAACTTTTTTTTACCATGTCTTGAGTGGGAAAGTGGAAAGACATTTGGCCAAATACGAGGCCACATTTCCTATCTATTCGAAAGAGGAGGGAAATATTTTTATTTCGATTAGAACTTGGGGATTCTTGGCGCCTTGAACGATTGATTTGGACAATGTGGAGGAAGGGGCTCAAGAAGGCTTGAAACATTACAAAGTGGTGTTAAGGTATATCGAGTCACTCAGATGCACCACGTTCGCCCAGATGGAGCTTCCCGGATATCGCGAACTTGTTCTTGAGTTATTCACCACCTTAAGTGTTTTTTGTGGATCGAACGTTCATATGCCAACTCAGTGGTACCAAAATTTGAGGGAATGAATGCGTCTTTGAAGAGGTTTTTGGGCTCGATAGCAATGGCGTCCCTCTAATGCCCTAAGACAAAGTGTTTGATGATGCAACTTCTTGGTATGAATTAACGGGAGGAAACATGGGCATTTATAATCGGCTCAATTATGAGGATCAACGATGATGCCATCTATGTCGCTTACAAATTCCTCGCCCACGTGGTACTTTGCAAGCAAGAGACCAATGCTGCAAAACCCGAGCTTTAGGCTTTGTGGTGCCTCTTTAATGATCAACAACCATGCCTATTTCCTCCCCTCTTAAATGTTATCCAAAAGATATTAGAAAAGAAACCCGATAACAAGACACCTCTCCTCTTGTTTGCCCCATTCATATCTGGCCTCACCCGTCACTTTGTGTGCAATCTGGCTGAGATGGATCTCATAGCAATTTGGGTCACCTACATCTTGACAGACAAACGTTCCATGATGAGCACGCCCCGACCTTGAGCCCTCGGACAAGGTGGATCATTGGCTCATCATGCCAAAGAAAGTGAGGATAAATATGGTCTAAACATCAAATCAATTTTTGAGGAGAACTTGGGTTTCCAAACAAGGATGTTTGAGAACCTTCAACTTATCGACAAAAAAATTGATAACAATCATCAAAGCAATTGCCCAAGGTTTCTCGTCTTCTTCTCAAGCAGCTAACCCCCATCCAGAGATGGATGTTGATGACGACCCTATCGCATAGTATCCCTTTTTTGAAAAAAAATCAAAATATTCACAAAAATATCTTTCTTTTGTACATTTTGATGTTTTTCTTTTATTTTCGAGTCTTATGTTGTCGTGTGTGTCGTTATTCTCCACTCACCCCTTTTTGTAGGTTACTCTCACCTTGACCACATGTTGACACCACTTTGCGCTCAGTTTCACATCACAAGCACGATTATTGGGTCATACTCTCTCCCTTCCCTTTTACCTTTTCATCTTATTTTGTGCACAATGTGGGCTTTGCTTAGGTTTAAATATGGGGGTGGGGTTCGTGTTTAGGATATTCTTATGATTTCTTGTGTGTGATAATGATTGAGTCGTGATGTGTGACATTGGTTAGAACCTTGGTGAAGTGACGCTGTTTTGTTATTTTAGATAGGTTGCTTAGACTTTTATTTGGCACTATTATAATTGTGGGGTATAAAGTGTAGGAATCTTATGTAAGTGCATTAGCCTCGAGCTATCTGTGTATTTTTTTGCGAATATCGAATACTTTTTACTAGCTTTGTTAGTGGTTGCCTTTAATAGGATTATTTGTATTTTTTTTTTTTTGATATGTTAAACTCCACTCCTCGTACAAAATTGAGAAAATTATAAGTCGCATTGAGCAATGAGTTTCGGAGTAAAAAAGACATCCCTTTTTGACTATGTTGTAATTATATGTTCGTTTAAGTACCTCATCAATTGTGTACTAAAAAATGAATAATAAAAAAAATACAAGAAGAGAAATCCTTGTATAATTAATATATATGTAGTAAGTCGTTCAACCATTGTATGTATTTTTATTTTTAAGATAATTTTGTAAAGAGGTGTATAGATGATGGAGATAGTAGGATTCCGATTTAGTGGTTTTGAGCACGGATAGACCTTGGCCAGTACATGGACGAGAGACTTATACAAAGGACAACTCATTGTATTAGTCGTCCAGATTAGGGTCTAAATTTCTTATCTAAGAATTTCATAGATGTCCTCCACTTTTGGTTTTGAGTGACTAAATGCATTATTTCTCTATTCATTTATGTGCATTAGTCTTAGGTTTATCGGGGGATTTGATTTTTCTTGTATATCTCTAAACTCAATTTTGCTTAAGGACTAGCAAAAAGCTAAGTGTGGTGGAGTTGATTTGTCCATATTTATGTGTGTTTTTCGTATGTTTTCGTGTCTTGTTTAATTTATTTTAGTGGGGTTTGAGTTGTGTTTTATCTTGTTTTTTCTTTGTTTTGGCATTTACGTCACTTGTGTCGAATTTTTTTTGTTTTTAGTATTTTTTTTTTGTTTTTTTTTTATATATTTATGTTAGTTTGGTTTTTTCTTGATTCTTAGAAAGTCGACGGAGCCTAGCGCATTTTGGAGAATCACGACCAGCTTCAATCAGTAAAAAAACAAGACTCAGATGCATGAAACACATTCATCGATCAACCCTCCATCGATACACCATCGACGCGTGTTTCCCACCCGCATCGATAGCATGAGTCAATTGACCTACTGAGGAATCTATGCAACTTTCAATCGATATTTGACATAGATGCAACATCAACATGTGTTTCCCACCCGCATCGATAGCATGAGTCTATTGACCTACCGAATCATCGACACACCACATTTTCTCACTGTTGACATTGAATCGAACTTTTACACTTACTTTTTCTTAAAAAAGTTCGTCCGCAAGAGAACGGAGCGGTTGTAAGTGGTAAGCTTGACTCGAGTTGAATCTCTCTAGGAATGGCAATATGAATAGAAATTCTCATTTTAACATAATTTAACTAAACACACGATCAATGAGTGTTGGTTTTGTTTTGGAAAATAAGAGAAAAGTAACTAAAATGACTTGAATTTTAACGTAGCAATCTATCAACACATCAACACGAATCATGATACGCCTAATAGCGTAATAATTTCGAAACCACAAAGAACAAGAATAAAACATGCAAGGATACCGAAAGTGTTCGATAATTATATCAAAGTTAAAATAGAAATCATAAAAATGTCTATATTTTAAACACTGAAAGAATAATAATTTTAATTTCAAAGCTTGAAGATAACAATTGAATCCAATAACCCTTCATTAAAAATTTCATTACCGAACAAAACAACTAAAAAAATATCCATACACAAGAAACCAACTTCCAAAGAATTATTAAAATTTACAAGAAAGATGCAAGGAATCGAGAGTTGAAATGACCCAAAAAAAACCGTAAAATCTTAGTCACCAAAAGAGATGGAGAAACTCCCACGCGAGTTGGCCTCTCGAAATTCAAGTTATCATCGTCTTTAAAATCAAGAACGCAAGCTAAGTTTCTACTAAATTATCCAAGTAGGAAATGAAGTGAATAAGATATGTAAAGATAAGTTTTCTAGGTCAGAAATAGGTAAGTATCTAGATCTGGTTGCAGCTAGAAAGTGTTACCTCTTAAATAGTATGAGTCGAAGAGGACACCCCAACAATTTTATCCGAAAATGACGATCCTCGATTGACCATCTACTTGCATCGTTCGATGGTATCACTATCGCTAATATTGTATCGATTGAAAGTGTCAGTCGATGACAAGAACAAAAGCGTGTTGATTGTGCATCGATGACTCTTGTCGATGGATGATGGTGCAAAGTTCTCGATAGGTAAATTAACTCATGCTATCAAAGCGGCAGCAGGCGCGCGTTGATTTTGTATTGAACTGACGCATCAATCGATGGTAGTGGGCATTACTTGGCAGGTCGATCGACTAACTCTTTCGATGCGGCCAGAAGGTGCACGTCAGTGATGCGTCGATTGATGGTGGATCGACGGACACATTTTGCGAGCCCTTGTTATGTATTTGCCGATTCGATCTAATTGTAACTCTTGGGGATGCGCTTGGCTCCGCTCGATTAACTAGAAAGATAAGAAAATCAAACTAATATAAATATTTACAAAAGATACAAGAAGTAATACTAAAATGAATAAAAGATGACACAAGCTACGTAAAAGCTAAATGAAAGAAAAATGAGAGAAAAGATGACCTAAAACCCACTACATTATACAAAACAAGGTGAATAAACAAACAAAAAATGTTCACAAATATGAACAAATCAACTCCTTTACACTTAGCTTTTTTCTTGTCCTCAAGCAAACCGAGCATATAGACAAGAAAATTATAATCCCCCAATGAACCTAACACTAATGCACATTAATAAATAGAGAAATAATGCAATTAGTCACTCAAAACCAAAAGTGGAGGACGTCTACAGATTTTGAGATAAGAGATTTAGATTCTAATCCGTACGACTAATATGATGATTGCCCTTCATGCAAGTCTCTCATCCATGCACCCGTCAAGGTCTATCCTTGCTTAAAATTACTAGATCAGCATCCTACTAGCCCTGTCATCTAAACACCTCTTTACAAAATATTCTAAAAATTAAAGGTAAAAAATACGTACAAGGGTTGCATGACTTATTATATACATAACACTTTATACAAGGATTTCTCTTCTTGTACTTTGTATTTATCATTTTTTTTTAGTATCCATAAAAGTGAGGTACTAAATGAGAGTTTACTGAATCCGATCACTTGTTGCTAAATGCAACTCACAACATTACTTGATAAGTACATGAAGTTTTTGACGTCTCCAAAAAGAGAAAGAAGAAAATATTACAAATAATCTTATAGAGGGCGACCGAGAACAAGGCTAGTTGATTCGTACGTTTTTGTTACGAATCTGTACATAATCGAGTCTTGCTTTAGTCTTTTTATTATCTTTTTTGGTTTAAGACTAGGATGAATTGCATCATTTTGCACTTATTGTCTCCTTACTTAACTATTCGACTTGTTGGTCGCTAATCGGTCCAAATGAGAGTGATTCTTTGTTTTTCTCATACAACTAGAGTGTCCGTTGGATCCAAAACTCTAAGATAGAGGAAGCAACACTGAAAAGTAGCCCAAAAGAACACCCACCGATCGGACAATGTATGCCTCCGATTGGTCTGACTGATAACGAGCACACCGGCCGAATGAAATGGCACACCGATCGAAGCAGCAGATAGTAGCCTTTGTCCGATCGGACAAGACCTTCGTCCGATCGGACATGTACATTACGCATGCAGATTTTTGGAAATTTTCAGTTACGAAATGGCCAAGGCTTGTTTAAGAACGGCAGAGGAGGCTAGGGTTCAAATCTATTCAGTCTTGGAGGCTTGAACAAGGCTAGAGAAGCCACCAAACACCCAAAGGTAGAGAGATTTGACACATCTCTCATACCTCTAGCATAAATCCGTACGATGCCGTATCAAGGTTCGATTCGTAGCAACCGACGTTCGTCGCTAGGATTCTGGGTTCGTGACAAGCTTTGGAATTCTACGCAACTCTTAGAGTGCACTCGTTCGTCGTCATGACTCGTTGAAAGTAGTTCAACGATTAGTAATTTCTAAACTCGTATTCTAGATGTTTTCGAAGTAGTTTGATTTGGAATTTCATATGAACAGTTTGATAGCTTGTTAGATAATGCTTAGTTGATAGATTGTCAAGGTGTTGGCGATAGGAATTTATACTATTGCACTTTGAATTATTGATGTTGGATGAATAATTGCTCTTGGATTAAGAATGGATTTGTGATTTTTTATATTTGGTGAAGCATCTTAGTATTTAGATTGTTATAAATCTTGTTGAGCATTTGATATGATTTCGCAAGTGGCATAGTGATAAAACGATTGTTGATCCTTGGTTGTTAAAGACTTTAGATTGTTAATTGTTATTGTTAAGACATGCAAGCTAGATACAATTATTGGTACGATGTGTAGTATTTCATATTTGGTTTACAATTATTGCTTTTCTCACAACTTTTCGAGAGGTTGACGCCCTCGAGAGAAGAGAGTCTTTATTTTCAAAACAATTAAGGTTGCATTATTTCCAAAACCCCATTGATCATGTGTTTTAGATAGAATTTGTGATATTAGAATAATAAGCATCATTGAATCTGATTCCCATTCCTCGAGAGATCGACCTGAGTTAACTCACTAGTTTACAAGTGACCCCGTTCTCTTGCAGGCGAACTCAAATTCCTTTTCAAGCGTAGACGCGTATTGGTTAATCGGTAATTAATTTTGAAAGTAACACAAAAGTTCGGCTCAAAATTTGGCGTCATTTTCGGGGAATGGCAAAGGTGTTAATGATGTTTATTTTTGTTATTGCTTATGGGTCGTTAGTTGTATAATGTTTATGGTTTGCCTCTCGATGCGGTGATTGTTTGTTGTTGATGCAAGGTCGACGAAGTCTTAGAGGAGAATTGACTCCATTCATCAATAGCATCGAACATGTGTCAAGACCAAGACAGCTATTTCCTTCCACTGAAGGGAATCTTTTGGAAACTATTTCAACCATCATGGCGGAGAATCTTCCTCTTGGAGGATGTGAGAATGGAGGAAGAGGAGGAATGAATAGTTGGAGAGGGAGAGGACGAAATAACCAAACCCCTTCTCGTGATTATCCATACGGCGTGCCACCAATCGATGATGTGCATGTACAAGAGCAAACGGATAACAACGAGGACGAAGAACCAAGAAATCCACCTCTACTACATAACGAAGAACCAAGAGAGTCGGACCAAGCAAACAACGGGGAACCACTACCTAGGGATAACCATCAAATCATGATGCAAGAGAACCCTACTTACCAATAACCTCCTCAACAATTTCGAAACCGCGAAGAAGCTCCAGCTTACAACGCTCGTGCAAATTGAGAGTTCGAACACAATAATGGTGGTCATGGAAGGCCCCAGCCCCAAAACAACCAACGAAACCACCAAGAATTCGGACAATTCGAGCAAAAGCGGAATCATAATCAAAATAGGAGAGAGGGGCGACCGTTCAACGCTTGGCAAAGGAGGGATTACCGGAATGATGACTATGAAGACCATGGGAATTTCGAGGAGGAGCGTGATTATGGGTACTATAAGGAGTACGGTGAGGAAAGGGATTTTGGCGCACGAACTAACTTCGGAGGAAGGAGTGGGGCCGGTACCCTGATGAACACCGTCATGGAGACCTCCTCTTCCCAACAATTGGTTCCTACAGCAGTGATATAGTCTTAGGCCCCACGGCGAGAGACTATGATTTAAAAGCGGGCAGCATAAACAAACTTCCTAGTTTTCACAGCATGCCCAATGAAGACCCTCTGAATTTCATTAGGGAATTTTACCTCGTGGTGGGCAGAATTTCTCATCTTGGACTACATGAGGACAAATTGAGGATGAAATGCTTTTCGACGACCTTAAAGGACAAGGCAAAGCATTTGTATTTTGTCGTTGCAGCCCAATTCTTTGACTAATTAGGAGATGGTGTATAAAAAGTTTGTGAGTAGGTTCTATTCCGCTCAAACAACTGCCAAATTGCGAAGGGAGATCACAAACTTTGAACAAATGGAGGGGGAGTCGTTCTACAACGCATGGGAACGATATAAAGGGCTCTTACAGAAATGTCCACACCACAACAATAGCGCCGAGATGGTTAAAAATTACTTCCATGAAGGGTTATTTCCGGTGTACAAACAGCAAGTAGAGGTGAAAGCTGGAGATTTTGGGGAATTGACCGCTACGGAGGCTTAGGAATTGTTCGAGCTTATGAGCGAAAAATCGCAACAAACGAGTTTCCGACTGAGGAAATACAAAGTCCCAACAATCCAGATCGAGGAGCTGACAAAGCAAGTCACACTTTTAACGAGTAAAATGAAAGGAGAGGAGGAACCTTCAACACCTCCGCCTTAAGATGTGCAAAAAATATGGAGCAGTGGGACATGAAGCTGACACTTGTAACGTGGTGTTCGACGATGAAGAGGAGGAGGAGGTGAATGCCGTCCAAAATAATTATCCCACTAACAAGTATGTGAAGAAGTTACCGGAAAATACAACTCAAGTTCGAGTTACGCCCCCAAAAGCTCGAATTACGTGCCCAACTCCAAGCAAACGGACCCACAACTGCCCCCGAACAAGAATCAAGAGTCGAGTGGATCCAACTCTTATCAAAGTAAGTGGCAAAATAGTTATTCACAACACCCTCCGCAACAATATCAAGCACCACAGCGACCATACCAACAAGCGACACAACCACAATACCAACAAGCACCGCAACAACAATACCAGCAAGTGCCACAACATCAGTAAATGCCGCTTCCAGTTAACCCCAACGACAAACTAAGACTATGGCGTCAACATCTAGAGCATGAGAATCTACGAAATCGGGAGGAAACACTTCGTACAATCGAAGAAGGCAAGCGGACAAGGAAGCAACTGGAAAAGTTGGAGATGATGATAGGTCAACTCTCAGCTTCTATGGCAAAGACGGCAAGTGATCCGGGGAAGCTACCCAGCCAACCCGAACAATTAATGGCGGTGCATGTGTTACGTGGGGGGAAGCAAGTAGATAATGGAATACGAGGAGTCGAGGGTGAAGATTCCGCTGACGAGCCAAGTGTGGATGGTGAAGATAAAAGAGAACCTAGTCCAAGCGTTGAGAATAGAATGGTTGGGAGAATGCACAAATCACGTAACCCATATGTTCCAGGCTCACTGACTGGGGTTTTTCATCCAAAACGCATTGAAATAACTCAAAAGAACGCAGCTGACAACATGTCCAATTGAACTACACAAAGGACCGATCGGACTGGAGGACAGGAGACTCTTTCTGATCGAAATGATCCAGGGTGCGACCGGAATAAAGAACAGTGTACATTCTCCGATCAGAATAGCTCAGAATCCGATCGGAGTGGAGGGCAGAAGACTTCTTCCGATCGGTCAAAACAGACTGACCGACCAGATAAGAGGGCTGACGAAGAACAAAGACCACAAGTCATGAGGGACGCCGTACCATTTCCCAATCGCCTCATTTCCCAATCGCCTCAAACCAGCAAAGGAGAGCAAAAGGTTCATGGAACTTTACAATATGCTGAAGGATGTGAACGTGAACCTCCCACTATTTGATGTGATTAAGGCAATGCCCGCCTACGTCAAGTTTTTCAAGAAACTTGCGACCAAAGAGAGGAAAATAGAAGGGAACGAACGAATGGTATTATCCAAGGAAGTGAGCACAATTTTCCACCATACATTGCCACCAAAGGCAAAGGATCCAGGGAGCTTCTACATTACGATAACCCTTGGAGATGGGCAAAAAGCACGTGGAGTGCTCGACTTAGGAGCGGGGATCAATTTGATGCCATATTCCTTATACAAGCAATAAAACCTTGGAGGAATGAAGCCAACGAGTTTACGGCTTCAATTGGCAGATCGTTCATTAAGATATCCTTTGGGAGTGGTCGAGGACGTTCTAGTGGAGGTCGGGTCGTTGGTAGTCCCTATGGACTTTGTCATACTGGATGTTGGGGAAGTGGACGAAACAAGCAAAGAGCATACCATCCTCTTGGGCAGACCTTTCATGGCAACATCGCACACCTTAATCGATGTTGGATGGGGAAAAATGACACTTTCCGTGTTAAGTGAATCGGTGATGTTCTTGTTGTTTCAGCCCAAAATATGCCCGACGTAAAAAGTAACGCCTGAAGCCTTGAACACACACCTGATCTGCACACAAACACAAGTTAGAAAGGACCACCGGTGGTTTTCCGATGGAAACCTCTCCGATGCTTAAGTCAGTAAGCGTTTTAGGTGTTTTTCCAGAAATCAAAGAAGGGATGCTCAAGAGAATGACATACCTCTCTCAGCCTTGGGGGTGAGATACTTATAGTTTCTCCTAGTGGGGACCCCAGCCGGGATCTCAGGAGCACTTGCCGTGAATCACGGGTTGTTACGCAATAAATTCTGACGAGTGGTTCCACTTGTCTCTCTATTCAGGGATCAGAAAAACAGGTCTTCCTTTTCTCTTTTCTCTTTCCTCTATGTTACCTCAGTATCAATACCGGGCTTGACTCTAGTCAAGTCTTTCCTGGTAGAGCGCTTTTATCAGCTCAGGAGAGATCAAGAGCTGCACTCATCTTTTCCTGATGTCCTGTTTTCCCAAGAGGCCTAGCCAGACCTTCGTTCAGGACAAGCTGGTCTTATTGTGTCCTTTTTATTCCCGTCACTTCAGATCTTCAGATCAGGTCTACCACAAATCAGGTCTGACCCATCTACCCCAAATCAGGTCTGATCCATCTATTGCCCCATCAACTCCTCCCCCCTACAGGTATTGGGGTAGAGCTGTTATATCCCCGGGGTGTCCGCAATAAATAAGGTCCCACACGTTTATTACTCCTCGTACTTTGCACGGATCCCAAGAAATCCGCCTGACAATCAGGCCTAATTATAAGCGCTAGTGGTGTCGATTCATTTCCTAAAGCAGTTACCATATTCTCACGCTTTCCCAAGTACTGCCACGTTAGCCCTACTCTAGGACGGTTGACGCTCCAGCTCACCGCCTAGAGTACTGTTCCTCTGCCAACATTAAATGCGAGGATCCCATTAAACCCCGACTCTATCGATTTCTGCTTTTCGAATTTATCTTGTTTCCTTTTATTCCCGCTGAGTTCTCACCTTGCATTTCTCACTTCTCAAAATCTTTCAAGCCTCCTTTTCCTTTTCTCTTGGAATTTTCCGGCGATCCTCCCTGATTCAAATTTCTCAGTTTGATCTTTCCGACAATCTTTTACAAACCAGGTACCTCTCTTAGCCCCTGATCTCTTTTTAATTTTCCTAAAATGGCGTCGTCTTCTAACGCTCCCCCTACTAACACTTCTCCGCCGTCCGCTACTCCAGCGGCAGCAGTACTGTCTTCCTCTTCACTATCGGACCCTCATGTGATGGCGAGAGCTTCTTCTCCTACCCCATCTAGCGCCCCCACGGCGGACTCCGATTCTCTATCCCTTTCTTCTTCGGCAGTCGCGGTGGTGGCTGCCATCTCCTCTTCCTCTGGCGGCCTGGAATATCCCGCGGCCACCGCCGACCACCCCAAGATCACCTCCATCTTGAGTAAAAGGACGGTGGAGGGAATTCATCATAGACATAAAATCTCCGATTCTTATGACATCTATTGCCCTCTGGCGGGTATATTAGCCTATCAATCGCCGGACGGATGGATAACCTTTTACCAAGACCAGTTTCAGGTAGGTCTACGCCTTCCCATACACCCATTAATGCTGGAAATAGCCAAAATATACTAGATACCCGTTTTTTAATTTACCCCTAATTCCTTTCGCATCATGGTCTGTTACAGTTTAGCCATGCGTCATGCTGGTCTAGACCCTTCTGCTCACACCTTCTTCCAGCTCTTCCAAGCGAAGAGCTCTTTTCCAGGTTGTTTTTACTTGACAGCCCGACCTGGAGTTCACTTTTTGTTTAAACTTCCTACTTCCAACAAAGATTGGAGGAAAAAATTCTTCTTTGTTTATTGTAGTGAGGACTGGGGTTTTAATCCTAAGCCCATCGAAGGATTGCCTTCGTATCCCCCTCTGTCCTCAACCAACAGGTCTGCCCATATAAAAAAGATTATTTCTACTTTAAATGAGAATCCTCTCCATGTGACTGACCTTCTCCTTCCCTTTATCTTGGATTTTTTTAACAATTGGTCAGAAACAGCCCCCTTAACCAAAGAGATCGATATAGTTTCTCTCCTTCTAGGTTTGTTTTGCTTGTTTATTTTACTCTTAACCCCCTTTTCTTATGCTTTCAGCCAAGATGATGCGCGAAATGATTGAGGCGGCCAAGAGGAGAGCAAGCGGAACCTCCAGGACTGCCGAGCATGGAGCGGGACCTTCTTCTTCTACACCCGCCCCAGATTCCTTTCCAGAAATCAGCTCTAATCCTGCCCAACTGCCTCCTCGACCTACTCTCAATAGGCCCTCTTCTTCTGACTCGGAGGAAGATACACTTCCTCTCTCTAAGAGGCCGCGCACAACCTCCAGCAACCGTGCTCTTGTCGTCTCCTCCTCAGCTCACATTGCCCCTCCCCCCATTACTCGCAGTGGTCCACTTCCGATTAATTCAATCGCCAGTTGCTCAGGGGAGACTACCGTCCAATACGTGCTCCAACAAATGATGCCAGTGGACTAACCAGACTTGGAAAAAATGACAGACCGTCAGCTACTGGAGTCCTGGTTCCAGAATGAAGCACGGGTAAATTTCTTGTTTTTCATACCCATGGCATATCATTTGCTCTTGTGCTAACTTCTATTTGCTTTTATTGATTAGGCTTTCTCCAAAAAGGCCCTCCTAGCCTCTCGCATAAACAGATCACTGATCCAATTTGATGTGGTTAAGGAGAACAAGGAACTCATTTTGAATATGGAGCGCATCAGGACTCTTGCTAAGGAGAGAGGAGTGAAGGTGAAAAGGCAAGAGGAAGAGCTAGGAGAGCTGAGGGAGAAGCTCAGAAAGCAAAGGCCGAAACTGCAGAGATGCGCAAGGCATAGGCAAAGATGATTGAGATCGCTCAGGCTGAAGCAAGGGATGAGGCCCTGGCTGAGGCTCGCAGTCTGGCAGATGAGGCCTTGATCAAAGCCAAGGCGGAGTGGAAGATGGGATTTCTAGGCTCTGAATAGGGCCTCAAGTTAGTCCAATTGGCTAGAGAGGAGGCCATAAGAGCTTTCTTGGGGTCCAGAGAGCTCTACTCCCTGCTTGTCCCCGAGGCCATGAGCTATTACTATTTTGCTCTGGACGAGCAAGCTAAGTGGAGCGCAGCCAA
>BMAC01000012.1:250049-280993 GCA_014905375.1 Phtheirospermum japonicum
TCGCCTTCTTGACAGAAAAAGGCAAAAGAAGCGCCACTACAAGAGAGAATGGGCTGAGCTCCGGCAAGTCAACCGACAGTTGCAGGAGGAGAAAGCTGACTTCCTTGAGTCAGTGAACCGTCTTACTATCGCTGCATGTGAAGCTCACTCTCTCACCGAGCAGTCCGATAAGTATCGCCGCCATCTGCATGAAACGAAGCGCGAGCTCTGGCGAGTCCGCCGCGCTCTAACCTCAGATCGTCGGTCCCCCCCCCCCCCCCACCCCCACCCCCTAGATGAATCGTATATTTTTCTTGTTTTTTTTTTTTTTTTTGTAATGAAAATTGCCAGCCTCCTTGGAGGGTGTGTGCAATCTGTTCTTGTACTTGTCGAGTTGTTGGTGGAATGGAAACGTATTTTTGATTACTGCATTCAGCCAAATTGATCTTGAGTTCTTGCCTCTGCATATGCACTTTCCATTTTTTGCCAAAATACCATGGGACGCTCGAGTTTTTCTCTAACTTTTATCTATTTGATCGATCTTTCTTGCTTAAACAATACGCGGTTGTGTTTATGGGCTTAACTTCTTAGATCTCCAAAATTAGCCAGGTCTGATCTTGGGCTCTAATTATCCAGGGTTGTTTTCCCTAAAATCTTAGGATGGCCAACAGGTCAGGCCCTAATACAGGTCATCCTCTAGTACCTGCTCAGGTAGGTTAAAATATTTAACGTCGATTAAATTTGGTAAAATCAAGGGCCGCCGCCCTTAGCCAACCCTGGCTCAAACTAACCCTCGGGTCAGGCGAAATCGAGGACATCAGTCCTTAGCCAATCCTGGCCTACACTGACCATCAAGTTAAGCAAAATCGAGGACATCCGTCCTTAGCCAATCCTGGCGCAAACTGACCATCAGGTCAGGCAAAATCGAGGACATCCGTCCTTAGCCTATCCTGGCTTAAACTGGCCATCAGGTCAGGCGAGATTGAAGACATCCGTCCTTAGCCAATCCTAGCTTACACTGACCATCAGGTCAGGCGAAATCGAGGACATCCGTCCTTAGCCAATCCTGGCGCAAAACTGACCATCAGGTCAGGCGAAATTCAAGGACATCCGTCCTTAGCCAATCCTGGCGCAAAACTGACCATCAGGTCAGGCAAAATCGAGGACATTCGTCCTTAGCCAATCCTGGCCTACACTGACCATCAAGTCAAGCAAAATCGAGGACATCCATCCTTAGCCAATCCTGGCGCAAACTGACCATCGGGTTAGGTTAAATCGAGGACATCCGTCCTTAGCCGATTCTGGCTTAAACTGACATCAGGTCAGGCGAGATTGAGGACATCCATCCTTAGCCAATCCTGGCTTACACTGACCATCAGGTCAGGCGAAATCGAGGACATCCATCCTTAGCCAATCCTGGCTTAGTTATGAACACATAACTTAGGCCAGTCGATCCTGCAATTTTATTAATAAGATAGATGAATATCAAGAAAGTACAATCTATGCGTAAAATCTTCGTAAATTAATAATGTTCCAAGCACGAGGGATATCGGTGCCATCCAGCTCTTGTAATTTGTATACTCCTCCTAGTAAGATCTGAACAGCGCGAAGCGGACCCTGCCATGCGGCATCCAGCTTTCTATCGTTTTCCCTAAGTCCGTTCTTCTAAACACCAGATCTCCCTCCTGGAAGCATCGTTTACAAACCGTCTTATTATAAGCTGCCCTGATACGTCCTCGTACATGTTCCATTCTCAACATCGCTTGCTCTCTTTTTTCCTCAATTAAATCTAATGCATCTTGCATTAGCGCTTCGTTTTGTTTTTCATCATAGCTCTGCACTTGATGGGTTTCAAGGCTAATCTCCGCAGGAACAACGGCGTACATGCCATAGACCATAATGAAAGGGGTTTCGCCCGTTCTCTCCTTAGGGTTCGTGCGATATGCACAAAGCGTCGCATTCAACTCTTCCACCCATTTTCCTCCAGATCTGTCCAACCACAATTTGAGCCCCTGAACCAAGATGCGATTAGTTACCTCGACCTGGCCATTGGCTTGTGGGTGGTAGACAGATGTGAAATGCTGCTGAATTTTCATTTTAATGCACCAGGCCTTAATTTTAGCCCCCATGAACTAGGCCCCGTTGTCCGATACTATCACCCTTGGCACCCCAAAACGACACACAATGTTCTTCCACACAAAGCCCATTACTACCTCTTCTGTTATTTTAGCCAGAGCTTCCGCCTCGACCCACTTACTGAAATAATCAATGGAGACAATTAAGAATCTCTTTTGAGCTGGAGCCATTGGGAAGGGGACGACCAGATCGATTCCCCATTTCGAAAACGGGCAAGGAGATCTCATGGTCATCAGCTCTTCTGCCGGTTGGTGGGTTAGGGGAGACATCCTTTGACATTTCTCACACCTTTTCACGAAAATCTCAGTCTCTCTTCTCAGCGATGGCCAGAAATATCCAGCCCTCAGTATTTTACTAGCCAATGCCCGTGCCCCCATGTGATTGCCGCAGCACCCCTCATGGACTTCCTTAAGGACCTAAATACTCTCTTATGAGCCTAGACATCTCAACAGAGGTCTTCCAAACCCCCTCCTAAACAGAACCCCCTTTACTAGGCAGAAACGAGCAGATCTGAGTCTAACCTTCGCTTTCTCTTTCTTATCCTCAGGCAACTCTCCTCTCTCTAAAAAGGCCATGATAGGGGAGCGCCAATCGTCTCTTTCACTCACCGCACAGATCTAATCTGTGGAAAATTCTGCATCAGCTCTCAGTAGTGTTATCGTCCTTTCCCGAAATCCACAACCGAGCTGGCTATCTTTGCTAAGTAATCAGCTCGGCTGTTTTCTTCTCGAGGGATCTGGAGGACCGTCAAGCGCTTCATATCTTTGGCCAGTTCCCTGAATTTATCCAGATATCTCTGCATGCTTTCTTCTCTAGTTTCAAATTCACCATTTATTTATTTGCAAACCAGTTGGGAATCCACCTTAGCGCACACCTGCACTGCGCCCAGATCTTTTTCCATCTGAATTCCCCTTAAAAGGGCTTCGTATTCAGCGGCGTTTTTGGAAAATGTGTGTTTTAATCGTATGGCAAACTCGGTAGATGTACCCACTGGGTCTATCAAGATGATTCCACCCCACAGCCCTGGTTACTGACAGAGCCATCCGTGAAGATTGTCCACTCCTTCAATTTCGCGGGAAGGCCGGTCATTTCTTGCATAAAATCAACCAGAGCCTGGGCTTTGATTGCAGTTCTGGCTTCAAACTCAACATCGAATTCACTGAGCTCTATGATCCACCTGACCAACCTTCCTGATGCCTCTGGCTTATCCATTATAGCTTTCAATAGAAGGTTAGTTCGTACGACTATGCTATAGGAGAGGAAGTATGGGCGCAATTTCTGAGCTGTGCCTACCAGGGCTAGCATTGCCCTCTCTATTTCCACATACCTCACCTCGGCGTCATGCAAGACCTTGCTCCAGTAGTAAACTGGTTTCTATACTTTGCCCTCTTCTCGGAGCAAGACCGAGCTGACTGCCTGCTGCCCTACGGATCGGTACAGGATTAAAGGCTCCCCCTGGACAGGCTTTATAAACAGTCATGTTGGCCAGGTGTTCCTTCAATAATCTAAACGACTACTCACACTCATCATTCCACTGAAACTTTGCTTTCTTGCGCAAGGCCTGGAAAAACGGTAGGCTCTTTTCTGCTGAGCGTAAGACAAACTGACTCAAAGCGTTGATCCGCCCTGCCAAGCATTACATTTATCGTACATTCCTAGGCGCTTGCATATCCATAATGGCCCTTATCTTCTCGGGGTTAGCCTCGATACCCTTTTATGTGACCATGTAACCCAGGGATTTTCCAGCTCTGACACCAAATGCACACTTCTTAGGGTTAAGCTTCATCCTATATTTTTGTAGGGTATCAAAGGTTTCCCTCAAGTCGTCCACATGCGATATTGCTTTCATGCTCTTGACTAGCATATCGTCCACATAAACCTCCATATTTCGGCCGAGCTGGCTCTTGAACATTTTGTCTACCAACCGTTGGTATGTAGCACCCGCATTTTTAAGGCCAAAAGGCATGACCACATAGCAATACGTCCCTTTCGGGGTTATAAAGCTAACACGCTTCCAGTCCTCTTTTTCTATCCTGATCTGGTGATACCCTTGCGAGGCATACATCATGCTCAGGAGCTCACAGACAGAGGTGGAATCGACGAGCTGATCAATCCTTGGCAAGGGATAGTGGTCCTTCGGACAGGCGCGGTTTAAATCTCGGAAATCTATGCACATCCGCCAATCATCTGTTTTTGGGACCAAGACCGCGTTGGAAAGCCATTCTGAAAATTGTATTTCCTGGATATGCCCCACCTTCAAGAGCTTATCCACCTCTGCTCTATAATGGCCTCCTTCTCTGGTCCAAAATTATGCTTTTTCTGCTTGACTGGCTTCACTTCCGGGCTGATATTGAGGCGGTGCTCAGTGACCTCTGGGTCGATCCCTATCAGGTCTTGGGGAGACCAAGCAAAAACATCCGTGCTTTCTCTCAGCAAAGTCACCAGGTCTGTCAATACCTCCGGGCTTAGCATCGTTCCCACACGAAGTACTCGACTCTCATCGCCTGGGACAACCTCCACCAGCATCAACCCTTCCTATCTTCTCGCCAGATCTTGCCATGGCTGCTCTATCCGAGCCTTTTTACTCAGCCTCTCTTCCTCACTATTCCGCCTGACACACTCAACATACGTCTGTCATGACGCATATTGATCCCCTCTCACCTCTCCAGTTCCATCCTCAGTGGGAGATTTCATCTTCATGTGAAAAACTGATATTACAGCTTGGAACTGACTCAGGGAAGGTCTGCCAAGCATAACATTGTAAGAGGATGGCGCATCTACCACCAAGAAGCGCACCATCCTGGTCACGCGATATGGCTCTTCCCCCAAAGTAACAAGGAGCCTAACCGCTCCTAATGGTTTCAGGGCACCCCCTGTAAAACCTACCAGGGAGGTAGTCACCTCCTCGAGCTCGACGTCCAACTTCATCTTTTTAAAGCAATCAAAGAACAGGATGTCAGCAGAGCTCCCTGTATCCACAAAAATTCTTCGCACATTATAGTTGGCAATAGTAGCCATTATGACTAAAGCGTCCATGTGCGGGGCTAAGATGCCATCACCAACTTCTGACCCAAAACAAATATTCGGCATTGACGCCATCTGTCCGATCTCTTGCGACTTTCTGACCAAGTCTTTAGCAACTCGAACGTAATTATGTTGTGTCCTCTTAGAGTGCTCCTCTAGCTCTCCGCCAGTAATCATCTGGATTTCTCCATGAATAAACTGAGCTTGATCAGATCTTCTTCCTTCAGCTCGCCCTCTACTCTGTTCTCTTTTGCTTTGCGGAGCATGATCGTAACTATTGCGGCAAGATCTGGCCTCTTCCTTCCTCATGCGGACATATTCTTTCAAATGTCCTGCCTGGACCATTCTCTCTAGCTCGTCCTTCAGATGCGTACACTCATCAGTGTTATGCCTGTATTCATTATGGAAATGGAAAAACCGATCTGACCTTTCCTTCCTCGGATTTTGTGCATAGGTCTTGGGCCACTTCAGCTCTGGATGCCGCTCTATTGCTTGCAATATCTCTCCCTGAGGGGTTGTCAGAGGGGTGTACCTATCAAATCGAGGTCTGCCCGTAGTCAGCTCTGGCCTGGGCTTCTTTACCACAGTCCTATCATCTCTGTCATACCTTTCTCTCTTCTTCTCTCCTTCCTCCTTGAGCTTCAACGCTTCCTCCAGGTGAATATACTTCTCCGCTCTCTCCAAGAGCTCTCCGAATTTCAGAGCTGGTTTCACCACCAGCGATTGGAAAAATTCCCCTCTCCTTAAACCTTGCGCCAGAGCATTCACCAACAGCTCTTCCGACGTGGAGGGCACTTCTAACTTAGCCGTTGTGAACCTGTTGATGTAGGCACGTAGGCTCTCATTCTCTTTTTGCTTCAAGCTGAAAAGCTCGAGCGGTATTTTTTGGTATTTCCTGCAGCTCGTAAACTGGTGCAGGAAGGCCGAGCTCAACTCGTCAAAGTTGCTGATAGATTTCGGCAGCTGTCTAAACCAGAGCTGGGCTATTTTAGTGAAATTCATTGGAAAAACTCTGCACATAACCGCATCCGAGAATTTATGTAGAGCTGCTGCAGTCTCGAATCGGCTCAGGTGATCCCAGGGATCCGTCCCATTGTATTCGAACTCCAACGACCTGTAGGAGGTTAGAACATCATCGCGCATCACCTCTTCCATAAACGGTGTGCCCCTTCTCGCCGAAACCACACCACCGTTCGCCATCTTCTTCTTAAAATCTCTCACCTCTTTCTGCAAACTTTGCATCTGTTCCATCAAGCCTGGATTACCCTGGCTAGATGTTTTGCTGTCGGAGGTGGAGAAGTGCTCGTCTCTATCCTAGAGCGGAGTTCGCTCTGCCGCCTGATTATGCAACGGCTCAGTTTCTGTCAACGGGACCATCCGATCTGGCCGCGTTCTGGATGGTGGAGTTGACATCGCGGCGAATTTTTTCTCCACGGCTGCTTCCACAGCTTTGCCTATTAACTCAGACAACTGCCTGAGCAAAACATCGTTCAACAGCCCTTCAGCAACAGGCGGTGGTCCGCCTGAGGAGGGCGGCGGGGTGCCTGTCCTGGCTGCGGCTGACGTCTCGGCCTCTCTTGGCCTCGCCGTTGACGGCTCAGTCGACCGTGGCATACCCCACGGCGCGGTGGAGCTGGGAGTTCCACCGAGCTCTCCCACCAAGTTCCGTCGTAATCCGTCTGAAGTCATAGAAAACCCCTCACGTCTTAGCTTGATCAACTTTCCCACAGACGGCGCCAATTGTTTCAGCCCAAAATATGCTCGACGTAAAAAGCAACGCTTGAAGCCTTGAACACCCACCTGATCTGCACACAACCACAGGTTAGAAAGGACCACAAGTGGTTTTCCAGTAGAAACCTCTCTGATGCTTAAGTCAGTAAGCGTTTTAGGTGTTTTTCCAGAAATCAAAGAAGGAATGCTCAAGAGAATGACATACCTCTCTCAGCCTTGGGGCTGAGATACTTATAGTTTCTCCTAGTGGGGACCCCAGCCGGGATCTCAGGAGCACGTGCCGCGAATCACGGGCCATTACGCAACCAATTCTGACAAGTGGTCCCACTTGTCTCTCTATTCGGGGATCCGGAAAATAGGTCTTCCTCGTTCTAGGTCTTCCTTTTCTCTTTCCTCTATGTTACCTCAGTATCAATACCGGGCTTGACTCTTGTCAAGTCTTTCCTGGTAGAGCACTTTTATCAGCTCAGGAGAGATCAAGAGCTGCACTCATCTTTTCCTGATGCCCTGTTTTCCCAAGAGGCCTAGCCAGACCTTCGTTCAGGCCAAGCTGGTCTTATTGTGTCCTTTTTATTCCCGTCACTTCAGATCTTCAGATCAGGTCTACCACAAATCAGGTCTGACCCATCTACCCCAAATCAGGTCTGATCCATCTATTGCCCCATCACTTGCTCAAGGATATTCAGAAAATTCCATCACCTATGATTGGTCCCAATTGCTCTTACCTTGACTCGGTGGACCAATACGTGAGCGAATTATTTGGCGATGTACCAGTTGAGAACAATGACGTCGAGGACAATGAGTTTGATTCGAACGCGGAGGGGGTGGTCACTCTTTTCGAAATTAATGAAGAGCCCAAGATTGAGTCACCCATTGGACCCACTTTGGAGGCCAAGTTGGAGCTTAAACCTCTTCCAAGCCATCTCAAGTACGTGTTTCTCGAGCCCAACGAGAGAAAACTCGTAATCATCTTTGCGGAGTTAGCTGAGCATGAAGAAAGAGAACTAAATGAGGTTCTCAAGAAATACAAGCAAGCGATAGGATGGAGTATCGGTGACATTAAGGGGATAAGTCCGGTCACGTGCATGCACCGGATCGACCTAGAAGAAGGAGTGAAGCCGGTACGAGAGGGGAAGAGATGTCTGAATCCTACGCTTAAAGAGGTGGTCAAGAGGGAGATCTTCAAACTAATCGACGAAGGGATTATATATGCCGTCTCTTATAGCGAGTGGGTTAGCCCAGTGCACGTTGTCCCAAAGAAAGGAGGCATCACGATATTAGAGAATGAAAAGGGTGAAATCGTCCCAACACGCCTAACCACCGGGTGGCGCATGTGCATTGACTATTGGAAGCTCAATGCGGCGACGAGGAAAGACCACTTTCCACTTCCGTTCATGGACCAACTACTCGACAAGCTGGCAGGGCATGAATACTATTGCTTTATAGATGGACTTCCCGGTTAATACCAAATTGCTATAGCCCCGGAAGATCAGAAGAAGACTACATTCGCGTGCCCCTTTGGCACATTTGCTTACCGGAGAATGCCCTTTGGCTTGTGCAACGCCCCAGCAACTTTTCAGAGATACATGATCTCCATCTTCACCGAATTCATTGATGACTTTCTCGAAGTCTTCATAGATGACTTCTCGGTATTTGGCTCTTCCTTCTCTCAATGTTTGAAGAATTTGACAAAATTACTTGAGCGTTGTGTTGAGTCATATTTAACTTTCAGTTGGGAGAAGTCCAATTTTATGGTAAAAAACGGAATCGTGTTGGGACATGTGGTGTCGAGTAAGGGGTTGGAAGTTGATAAACCGAAAATCAACATTATTGAAACTCTTCCACCCCCTAAGGATGTCAAAGGAGTTAGGAGCTTTTTGGGACATACGGGCTTTTATAGACGTTTCATTAAAGATTTTTCAAAAATTTGTCGCCCGTTATGTAGATTTCTTGGGAAGGATGTGCCTTTTGAATTTAATGGTGAGTGTCTTAGTGCTTTTAACATTTTAAAAGAAAATTTGACACAATCACCAGTTGTAGTTGCACCTGATTGGTCTCTTCTTTTTGAGATAATGTGTGACTCTTCAAACGAGGCAGTCGGGGCAGTCTTAGGACAACGAGTGGATAAAATGCTTAGGGTCATTTACTATGCTGGTTATATGTTAAATAGCGCCCAACGCAATTACACCACTACAGAACGTGAACTATTTGCAGTAGTGTTCTCATTAGATAAATTCCATTCTTACGTCATTGGTTCCAAGGTCATTGTGCACACTGATCATGCAGCGCTTCGTCACTTATTCGCTAAAATACAAAGTAAGCCTAGATTGATTCGTTGGATTCTTCTCTTACAAGAATTCGACGTTGAAATTAAGGATAGGAAAGGGAGCGAAAATGTGGTTGCTGATCACCTGTCCCGTATGCTAGTGGAAGGAGAGCCGAATAAAATTGGGTTTGTAGATGATGTGTTCCCTTATGAAAGTGCGAATGCCATCGAAGAAATCAATGAACCATGTTATGCTGATTTTGTTGATTTCCTTGCTTGTAAGATTATCCCTAACCATCTTTCATCGCAAGAAAGAAAGAGACTTTTGTTTAAATGCAGGAATTTCTTTTGGGATAATCCTTATCTTTACAAGCGTTGCAAGGATGGGCTTTTTCGGAGATGCATGCCGGACAAAGAGAAGATCGATGTGTTAAGATTTTGCCATGATGAGGGAGGGCATTTCGGAAGCCATAAAACGGCCTTCAAAGTCCTCGAAGACGGATTTTACTGGCCCTCACTCTTCGCCGACGCACGTCAATATTGCAAGACATGTGATAAATGCCAACGGTTGGGGGCGATAGGAAGGAAGGACGAGATGCCCTTAGTACCCAATCAAGTGGTCGAGATATTCGACATATTGGGGCATCGATTTCATGGATCCTTTTCCGAGGAGTGGAGAGTACGAGTATATACTCGTAGGAGTCGATTACGTATCAAAATGGGTAGAGGCAATTCCCACAAGGAAATCTAACTCCTAGATCGTTCTCAAATTCATCCAAGAGAACATCTTCAGCCGATTCGGAGTGCCGAGAGCGATCATAAGCAACGGGGGTAGCCATTTCTGCAATAGAGCTTTTAATCGACTGATGAGCAAGTATGGGGTGCGTCACAAGGTGGCAACCCTTTACCACCCACAAACCTCGGGGCAAGTAGAGACGAGCAATAGGCAAATCAAGGCCATTTTGGAAAAAACCGTGAAACCAAACCGCAAAGACTGGGCAGCAAAGCTGGTTGATGCATTGTGGGCTTACCGTACAGCCTACGAAACGGTGTTGGGCATGAGCCTATTTTGGTTGGTTTATGGAAAATCTTGTTACCTTCCCATAGAGTTGGGACATAGAGCGGAATGGGCAATTCGCACATTGAATCTTGATTTGAACGAGGCAGGGGAATATCGGAAGCTTGAGCTGAGTGAATTGGAGGACATTCGGAACGACTCGAACGAGATGGCGTGGGCTAGCAAACGAAAAATGAAGGAAGCACATGACAAGAAACTCGTCCACAAAAGCTTGGAAGTTAGTAAGTTAACCTTGCTCTTTAACTCTCGTTTCAAACTCTTCCCAGGAAAATTGAGATTGAAGTGGAGCGGTCCATTTTTGATCACCAATATAAACGAGTTTGGAGCCGTAACCTTGTTTGATGAGAAGAGCAACTCTACCTTCCAAGTCAGCGGCCACCGCGTGAAGTTGTATCATGGGGGACCAATTTCGCAGAAAGATCATGAAGTAGTAATACTCAATGACCCCCCTCAAGAAACTTGAAGCACGACTGAGGTACCGTCAAGAATAAGACGTTAAACAATGAACTTCTTGGGAGGTAACCCAAGCTTTTCTTTTTATCTTTTTCTTCTTTCTTTCACTTTTTAGATGTATATATATGTGTATACCCATCGGTTAAAATATTTGGCAGGTGCCGCTGCCAAGTTCCGAAGTGAAATTTTGAATTTCCACGACCGACCGATCAATGACCTACAGGGAATCGGTCGGACTACTCCATGATATGGTGTCCGATCGGAAGAGTAATGACACCAATCGGACGGTAGGTGCGAGAGCCTATTTTTGGAAGGGATTTTACAATGCTGAAGAAACATTAGGGTAAGATATTCCGACAATCTTTTGTGAGGTAAGAGGATCTTTAATTTTGGGGATGATTTTATAATAGCTTAAGTAAATATTCTCTTTCCCTTCTTCTTGATCTTATTTGATTCTGAAAATCCTTTTACCTCCCCTCTCAAACCTATATAAACCCACCCTCAAGCCTTAACCTCCACACAAATTCTTCTTCTCATCTTTCATATTTCCAAGCATTGTCCAGCATCCAACACCATGAATCGTCATAATAACACTGCCTATGGTTGGGTGACGAGGAAGAAGTACGAAGATACAGTCGAGAAGCTGGAAGAAGAGGTAGAAGAGTATCGTCCGAAGGTCCATAAACTACAGACCGATCTCCACGAATTTCTTACCGAGGAGGTCACTCTGACTAAGAACATCGAGCGCCTCCACAGCATCCTGGACGATGCGGACGTCGAGATCATACGTCTGAAGGGTAGGATCATTGACCTTGAGGAACAGGTGGAGGAACTTTACAAGTTGGCGTTTGGGCACATTCCACCCCCTAACTAGTCCAATAGGTCGTTGATCAAGAGAGATTAATTAAATAATGTTTAAGCTATTGTGATGTTCTTGATTGTTGAAATAACGAGCAATTTTTCCCGAAATATTAAATAAACAATTTATTGTGTGGATTAACTTGCTCATAACTGATTTTTTCGTTTATGAACTTTTGCAGGTCACTGTAATAATAATAGTAATAATAATTAATATATAAATATATAAATAAAAAAAAATCAGAGAACAGTGCAGACCGGTCGGTCTTGGACCGCGGTCCGATCGGACAAAGACGCAGACCGATCAGACGACGACGCAGATTATAAAGGGGTTGTTTTGCCCATTCGTGAATTTTTACCCTAAACTCAAAATCTCCTTCCTTTGCAGAGCATAACTCTCGAAATCACTCTTCCACACTTCACCAATCATAGAATTGAGAGCAAACACGCGTCCGATCGGAGACAAAACACACCCAAGTGCATCCGTCCGGAGAATTTGGGGAATCAAGCACAAATCCTTCACAACACACCAAGCTTCACCATCCCACCAAACACGGCTAACTCCAAGGTATAATGGCTGAAACTTGAGCTTATTGAATTGTTTGGGGCATTGAATTGCAAGTTTTGTGGTGATTGAAGTTGGGATTGTTCAATTTGAGCTTGAATTGGTTAAGTTTCTAAGGTGCATAGTAGATGTTCGATAAAAGTCCTGAGAGAATCACTGTTGCTTCTTTCGAATTTTTGAAACCACTATGGGATCTGGTTCTCGTCACCGACGTGTAAAAACTACTGGCCAAGTGCCGAGCAACACCCAGGGAGGGTTGTCTCCCTTTGAAGTGTCCTTCAAGTGTCGTCTCCGCAACCGAACGCTCCACACCGACCAAGAGGACCTCGATGCCATCTTTGGGATCAATAGCGAAAGGGAGAAGAACCAAACCTTCCAACTCGATGACTACGACAAGAAAGCATGGTGGACCAAGATTTTTGGCTTGCCACCGGAGCCCGGGTGCCATTTTAGTTCGATGTCTTTAAGGTCAAATGTCGTCTACCTCACATACAAATTCTTCATGCAAGTGTTCCTAGGTAAGGAGGACGCTACACGGATATCGTCCACCGAGTTGAAGGCATTATGGATGGCCTACCACCGAGGAAGTATGAACATCTACCCACTCTTGATTGCTACAATCGAGAACGTACAACAAGTGAGGGAAAAGAAAACGGCGAAGCTCACTCTGGGAGCCTTTATTACCGAGCTCTCCCGGCACCACGGTTGTGATCCTTACGACGACGACATTGTATACCCGAGCATCGTAATGGTGGTTGAGAGTCGGACGGTTAATGGCTGGAACGTCGCTATTCCAACGTTCATGTTGACTTCGAAGAGGCTAATAGACGAGGAAATCGAGGACATCGACGACAACAATGACGATGCCGACGACGAAGATATAGATGAGGAAGAGAAGAATGATGATGATAATGCAGAGGACAGCAGGGAAGAGAACGCAAACGATGGAGAAGATGGGAACACCGGTTCCCAAACTCGTGATCATGGAGAGTATAGGGACGACGTGTATTTTTTGGACGAACTGTGGCAGGAGCAGCAGGATTTCCAAGCGCGCATGATGGATCAAATGGGGCAGTTGCGCATTCATCAAGAGGAGCACGCGAGAAACGCTCGATAGGGCGCTTGGGCTGCGCGTGAGGAGGCTCGTTATTTTTGGAGCACATTGACGATGATGAGTAACAACTGGGCGGAAACCAATTAGCATCTTGCCTGATTGACCAGAAGCGTCGAGGCAAATCATGGATACCTCGTTCAAAATTACGAGCGCCTCTCCCGTCTCAAGCATCGCTACCCACCTCCACCTCCAGACGACATGGACCTATAGGCGGACCCATGCCCCACAATCTGTATCACCACTCTATCCACTTTTTATTCACTTTCTAGACTATTTACTGTTTATTCGGATTTATTTGATGTATAATTATTTCTTTTATGTTCGTGTTGGGATGAATATTGTTAACTCGTGGTTTACTCATTTGCATGCATTGGTCCTGGGCACTTTTCAATTCCCCATGTTCTTGTTCGTGTTTTAGCAACCAGGAGTTTGCTTTATTTTCTTGATAGGGGGAGGGGACGGCACCGTCCGATCGGTGACACAGAGATGACCGATCGGACAATGTCCACTGGACTCCAGTCCGATCGAAAAAGATCTATGACCGATCGGACAACTGTGCAGTCCTCGAGAGATCGTTTAGAATCCTATGCATGCTTAGTTCAAACCATTTTTAGTAACATATTCACATTTTCGTAACAAAATGCTAGCCAACCAATTGATTACATCAACTTTTGTTGAATATTTGCCCATGCTTATTTGTGTTTGTACTGGCATGCCTGTCGGAATCAAGTATTATGTGGTATGATGTTTAGAGTCTTTTGAGCTTGTTTAAGTGCAATTTTCCAAAACTACTTATATGTATTTAAAACAACACTTTGTCGTTACCAATTCTGCAAAACTTCAAAAACTCGATCACCTTGTTTTCAAAGTTTGAATTGAACCTTAGTGAGAAGCCTTGTGTGTTTATCATCATTTCATGTTGTGATTCGATAAGTATTTTGAAAGGTCTCTTAACCGCATGTGTACATTGGGTTTTGAAAATGATGATAGGCACATATAAAACTCGTTTTCGGTCTTATTCATAAATAAAAACCACTAAAAGTCCCAAGGAGCCCCTTCGAGCCTTTATTCCATCTCTTTGTTAGCTACGAGCATTATTGCAGCTCTTATTTTGTTTGAGTTTGTGAGATGAGAGTTTTATTTATCATTGGTTAATGAGATATGGCGAATGCAGGGTGGAAATTAGTGTGGGACACTATTATAAAAAAGGGGGGAGCACAGTATTTTAAAAAATATATATATATAATAAAAAATAATAAGGGTGCTTAAGTTCAAAAAAGCATCTAGAAAATAAAAATAAGCCTCTTGTTAAAGCAAATATTCAGGTTTGGGGGTTGAAAAGAGCCTTAGCTATAAAAGGCTAAGGATAATGGTATATGGTTGTTTGGGAAGGATGAGGAGCAAAAATTACGCTCTATGCTTAAAGGTTTGGATTGAGTGAGTTATTGATTGCGTTTGTCCGCAAGTTAGCCACACATCTTTATATATGACATACCTTACCAAAGAGCCAACATTACAACCCTTAAAAGTCCTAATCCGACTCTTGATTGAATGTGCACACTTATGCGATGAATGAGTCTTTGATTTTCACGAGTCGTTGAATACATGATTACGATGATCCGAGCGTATACACTTACCTGTTGAAAACACAAGCGAATGAGTGCACCATGATATATTGCCCTTTTGTGAGGATGCATTCTTTCGATTTCAAGGTGAAAAGTTAATACGAGTTAGCCTTATGGTTTTGACGAAAGTGTTTATAATTGCAAAACTAAACTATATGCACAACATGACTCATAGCTCTAACTACTTTCACTTTTCTTGATTTTGATCCTTTCGTTTGTTTGAGGACTAGCAAACCAATTAAGCATGGGGTGGTTGATTCGTACATTTTTGTTACGAATCTGTACATAATCGAGTCTTTTTTTAGTCTTTTTATTATCTTTTTCGGGTTAAGACTAGGATGAATTGCATCGTTTTGCACTTTCTATCTCCTTACTTAACTTTCCGACTTGTTGGTCGCTAATCGGTCCAAATGAGAGTAATTCATTGTTTTTCTCATATAGATAGAGCATCCGTAGGATCCAAGACTCTAAGATAGAGGAAGCAACGCTCAAAAGTAGCCCAAACTGACACCCACCGATCGGACAGTGTATGCCTCCGATCGGTCTGACTGATAACCAGCACACCGGCCGAATGAACTGGCGCATCAATCGAAGCAGCGGACAAGCCTTTGTCCGATCGGATAAGACCTTCGTCCGATTGGACATGTACGTTACGCATGCAGATTTTTGGAAATTTTCAGTTACGAAATGGCCAAGGCTTGTTTAAAAATGGCAAAGGAGGATAGGGTTCGAATCTATTCAGTCTTGGAGACTTGAACAAGGCTAGAGAAGCCACCAAACACCCAAAGGTAGAAAGATTTGACACATCTCTCATACCTCTAGCATAAATCCGTACGACGCCGTATCAAGGTTCGATTCGCAGCAACCGACGTTCGTCGCTAGGATTATGGGTTTGTGACAAGCTTTGGGATTTTACGCAACTCTCGAAGTGCACTCGTTCGTCGTCATGACTCGTTGAAAGTAGTTCAACGATTAGTAATTTCTAAACTCGTATTCTAGATGTTTTCGAAGTAGTTTGATTTGGAATTTCATATGAACAGTTTGATAGCTTGTTAGATAATGCTTAGTTGATAGATTGTCAAGGTGTTGGCGATAGGAATTTATACTATTGCACTTTGAATTATTGATGTTGGATGAATAATTGCTTTTAGATTAAGAATGGAGCTACGATTGGTTATATTTGGTGAAGCATCTTAGTATTTAGATTGTTATAAATCTTGTTGAGCGTTTGATATGATTTCGCAAGTGGCATAGTGATAAAACGATTGTTGATCTTTGGTTGTTAAAGACGTTAGATTGTTAATTGTTATTGTTAAGACATGCAAGCTAGATACAATTATTGGTACGATGTGTAGTATTTCATATTTAGTTTACAATTATTTCTTTTTTCACAACTTGTCGAGAGGTTGACGCCCTCAAGACAAGAGAGTCTTTATTTTCAAAACAATTAATGTTGCATTATTTCCAAAACCCCATTGATCGTGTGTTTTAGATAGAATTTGTGATATTAGAATAATAAGCATCATTGAATCCGATTCCCATTTCTCGAGAGATCGACCCGAGTTAACTCACTAGTCTACAAGTGACCCCGTTCTCTTGCGGGCGAACTCAAATTCCTTTTTAAGCGTAGACGCGTATCGATTAACCGGTAATTAATTTTGAAAGGAACATAAAAGTTCGGCTCACTAGTAAAAAGTATTCAATTTTCATAAAAAATTGCACGGATTGCACGAGACTAATACACTTATGTAAGATTCCTACACTTCATGCCACATAATCATAATAGTGCCAAATAAAAAGTCTAAACAACCTATCCAAAATAACAAAACCGCGTCACTTCGCAAAGGTTCCAAGCAATGTCAACATATCATGACTCAATCATTATCACATGCAAGCAAGCATAGAAATATCCTAAAAATGGACACACCTCCCCTACACTTAAACCTAAAAAGTGTCCACATTTCTCATAAATTAAGACAAAAAGGTAAAAGGGAAAAGGAGAGAGATACGCCCCTATAATTATGGTTGTTGTGAGAAATCGAGATGAGGTGACATCCAACGGGTGGTCAGAAATGAGAGTAACCTACAAAAAGGGGTGAGTGGAGAAGAACGATATACACGACAACATAAAACTTAAAAATAAAAGAAAAGAAAACATCAATATTTACAAACTTTATTAAGGATACTAGATGGGAGGATCATCATCAAGATCCATCTACGGATGGGAATCGATCGCTTAAGAAGATTTCACGTGGACAAATGCTCTTCGAGTCGGGAGAGGCGAGCCCTTAACTTCCAAAAACTTCGACGAATCCTTTCATGATTGTTATCGATTTTTTCATTGATAAGTTGGAGTTTCTTGAACATCATCGTTTGGGATTCCTGATTCTCCTCAAAGAATTGATCCCAACCTTGGCGCGGGCCTAAACCGGTGTTTAAACCTTCTTCTTACTTTGGTTTGATGAGTCGAAGATCCTCCTTGGCCGAGGTTTCAAGAGCGAGTCATAGTTGTCGCATTTTGTTCGGCCGTCGGGAGGTAAGTGACCCCAATTGCCGCTAGATATATGTCAGCCGGATTTTACCCGAAGTGATGGGCGAGACCGGTTATAAATGGGGAGAATGATATGAGGGGTGTTTTGTTTCCCGACATTTTCTCCAAAATATTTTGAGTTTCGTTCAAGAGAAGAGGAAAGAGACGCGGGCATCGACCGTTGATGAGGCACCACAACGCGTAAAGTTCTAGTTTTATAACGTTTGTCACCTCTTGTGTTCAAAGCACTACATGGGTGAAGAATTTATAAGCGACGTAGATTGCATCGTCTTGAATCCTCGTAATTGAAAACTAATTGTAGGAGCTCGTGTTCCTCCAGTCAATTCATACCAAAATGCGGAAACATCAAATGCATCATCTTGGGGCATTGGGGGAACGCCATTGCTATCAAGCCCAAAAACTTCTTCAAATAATCAGTTGTTTCCCCGAACTTCACTTCCACCAAGCCGGAAAGTGAACGTCAAGTCGGCAAAGACGCTCAAAGTGGTGAAAAACTCAAGCACGAGTTTGCGGTATCCGAGAAGCTCCATCTGGTCAAAAGTGGTGCACCTGAGCCCCTCGAGATACCTTAATACAGTTTCATAATGTTCTTAGCCCTCTTGAGCCTGTTCTTTCGCATCAAAGAAATCGATCGCTCGATATGTAGTGAATCCCCGACAACGACACTAGATTTTGAATCAAACTTTTTACACTTACTTTTTCTTAGAAAAGTTCATCTGCAAGAGAACGGAGCGAATGTAAGTGGTAAACTTGACTCGAGTTGAGTCTCTCGAGGAGTGGCAATCGAAATCGAACAATATAACTAAACACACGATCAATGAGTGTTGTTTTATTTTGGGAAACAAGAGAAAAATAACTAAAACGACTTGAATTTTAACGTAGCAATCTATCAAAACATCCACACGAATCATGATACGTCTAATAGCGTAATAATTGGACACCACAAAGAACAAGAATAAAACATGTAAGGAAACTGAAACTGTTCGATAATTAAATCAAAGTCAAAATAGGAATCATAAAATTATCTATATTTTAAACACCGAAAGAATAACTATTTTGATTGAAAGATTGAAGATAACAATTGAATCCAATAACCCGTCATTAACAAACTCATTACCGAACACAACAACTAAGTAAAAATCCATACACAAGAAACCAACAACTTCCAAAGAATTATTTAAATTCACAAGAAAGATGCAAAGAATCGAGAGTTGAAATTACCCAAAAAAAACACGTAAAAGCTTAATCACCAAAAGAGACGGAGAAACTCCCACGTGAGTTGGCCTCTCAAAATTCAAGTCATCATCGTCTTTAAAATCAAGAACGCAATCTAAGTTTCTTTTAAATTATCCAAGGAGAAAAGGAAGTGAACAAGATATGTAAAGATGAGTTTTCTAGGTCGAAAATAGGTAAGTATCCAGACCTGGTCACAGATGGAAAGTGTTGCCTCTTAATAGTGGGAGTCGAGGAGGACACCACGGTAATTATATCTAAAAATGACGCTCGCTGATCGACCGTCGACTTGTGTAGATCTATAGTATCATTGTCATCGATATTGTGTCGATTGATAATGGCAGTCGACGGTAAGAAAAAACGACGTGTCTATTATGCCTCGATGACTCTTGTCGATCAATGATGGTGCGAAGTTCTCGGTAGGTTGATTGACTCAGGATATCGAAGCGACAACAGACATGTGTTAATATCGTGTCAAAGTGGCGTCGATCAATGATAGCGGGCATTCCTCAGTAGGTCGATCGACTAATACTTTCGATGCGGGCGAAAAGAGGTGCACGTCGGTGATGCATCGATTGATGGTCGATCGATGGGCATGTTTTACGAGCCCTTGTCATATTTTTGTCGATTCGATCTAATCGTAACTCTCGGGGACATGCTTGGCTCTGCTCAATTGACTAGAAAGACATGAAAACTAAACTAATATAAATATTTACAAAAGATACGAAAAAGAGTACTAAAATGATTAAAAGTCGACACAAGCTACATAAAAGCTAAAAGAAATAAAATCAAAAGAAAACACGACCTAAAATGCCACCACATCATACAAAACAAGATGCAAAAATAAACAAAAAACACACACAAATATGAACAAATCAGACTGCCACCATCGATCGACACCTAATCATTGATAGAGACACTGTCGTCCGATGCTAGTCGACGGTCGATCGACAAGATGAGTAAAAGTGAGAGACGGAAGATAAAGAAGCGGGAATATGAAGAATTAACAAGGATATGCTGCAAGTTTTTCGTACATGAGACATAACTCAATCATACAAGTCTGATCGAAGTGATATAAGTGGCCATGACAATCTAAGAGATAGAGTTACAAATTTTATGAAGACACCCAAGTATGATTCGATCATTTAAAGGGACAACAATATTCTGGAAGATGAGACCCGAGTTGCCACCCGGCTTCGTATTGTGCATGTAACTCGGGTGAAAAAATTGAGGCGAAATCCAACTTGACACCCGATTTATAAGTCATTATTACAAATTTTGGTTAGCCGTGTCTGACTAATCATTTTAATTTCCGGAATGTGAGCATATTGATGACTCAAGTTTTTATGATACTAAAGTATTTTATTTGTTGATTATTTATTACCTATTTCGTTTATATCTTGTTAATGATACTGTGTGGGTACTTGATCACTACTTAACTCTTTGCAAATTATTGAATCTACACTGACGTAATCTGAGGCAATGTTTAGGCATTACGATAGATGTCATAGACGGTCGATAGTGATATTCATTTGTCTAATGGGGGTATTATAATCTTAGGAGCTTTTTCCAGCTGAATTACGTGTGTTAGCTAGAAGTGAAAATTACTTAGTGGTGTATGGACACACATGTAATTGAGTCTACGCACCTTTACTTTCTTGACGCAAAGTAAGGGTTAGTATCCCGAATTCCTATAGGATTATTCTTTAATTAAAATATTATTTATCATAAAATAATAAAGAGTTGTCAATCGAAACCAACTCTTAGATTGATATTTAAACATCTAAATAAAATTGAACTGCTATGGTTGAGATACTCAAGACATAGTCCCCATAGATAGTATATATTTATAAATATAAACATGTGTTCAATCATTACTACAACTGAACTCCGTACACTTGCGGTTGTAAAGGTAATAATGATCAACATCCCAGTTAAACTCGAAAAAAATTTCAGAAACAAATTTCTAATCACATCATTGCACTCTCTAGATTATTCTAACATATAACTCCAAAATCAATTCTATTGTCAAATAAAAGTATTTGCTTGTTGCAGTTTTTTTTTTTCTTGTATCATCTTCTTACTTCATATGTTACTCGTCGGCCGTGCTCTTCTTGAACCATTAGTTCTTAATCGACAAGTATTACTTGTTATATATACTCTACTTGGAGCTGGTTTGCTTCAGGATTTCCGTTGTCCCTTATTCATATAATTATATACTCACATAGAAAATACATATTATATGCGTGAGGATTATGCAGAATACTAAATATGCAAGCACGAAATGATAAATACTCACATAGAAAATGCATATTATATGCGTGAGGATTATGCAGAATACTAAATATGCAAGCAAGAAATGATAAATAGTTGATAAAACAAATCGAAACACTGTATTAAAAAAAAACAACAATCAATATTCATCGCATACATAGTTTATACTCATCACACATATGATGCTTATTCATCACACAAAAAATCAATATAATTTTTTTATAATAAAATAAAATAATATGACTTCATATCCATCGCATACAAAGTTCTTATCTCACCACACTAAAAATCAATTAAAAAACATTAAAACCTACAAAACCAAATAATGTGATTTCATATTCACCGCATACAGAATGCATATTCATCACATACATACTTCATATCTCATCACACAAACATTGCATATTCCTCACACCCAAAATCAACATTAAAAGAAAAATAATAAACCTTACAAAAATCAAATAATGTGACTTCATATTCATCGCACACATAGTGCATATTCATCGCATACAAAATCCATATTTTATCACACATATAGTGCATATTCGTCAAGTTCAAAATCAACATTAAAAAAAAGTAAACCTTGTAAAAATCAAATAATGTAACTTCATATTCATTGCATACAAAGTGTATATTCATCACACAAGGAGTTCATATTCAACACACGTATTATCCATATTCGTCACACTCACGACAATCTCTTAAATTTTACTACAAATACATGCAATTCAAATATATTATCAGATTTGTATTAAAAACTATAAAATTAAAATGAGCAATTCTATAATTTCACCCTAACAATCCTAAAATTTCATATAATTTCAAAATTTGAATTCAAAAAACCTGAAATGAAAATTCATCATTTTTTTTGATTAAAAACAAAAACAACAAGAATAAATGATAGATGCTGAAGAAGTAATGCAATTTAGACAAAAAAAATGGAGTTACCGGAATCGATGTTATGAATAAAGGATGAATGTTGAAGATGAATCGAAGTACTTACCGGAGTCGATGCGATGAAACGCTACGTTCATTGAAGATGGAATCACTTGCACGTAGATGAATGTCGTCGAAGTTTATGGAAATCCCCAGATATTGAAATTGATAGAGAAATGAGAGAATTAATTTTCCTGAATTTTTAATTCAGAACAAGGAGATTGAATTTTGAGGTACGTGGGAGGAGAATTTTTTTTTTTCAAAAATTTGGTTCAAAACAACAAAATTAAATTTTGGGGATTGGTGCACACAAGTACTCATGCATGATGCACCATGTATCTTTGACCTAACTATTCTCGGTTCACTCCACCAACTCATTCAAGAAGAAAATTATGTCCTATAAAGATAACAATGGTTCAAATTTCATTTTAAGTAATTTCAATCATAAAAATTTACTTGGACAATGGTATATATTTTGGCCACTTTTGATATTTAAATTTTTACGAGTTCACCTCAAGTTTTTAGAAGATTGAGGGTGTTCGGAAGAAATTTTCCTATACTATGTTAATATTTGGATGAGTTTTTTGAAGACATTATAAATTAAAACATGTTTAAAAAAAATTCAAAAATTAAATATGTATTCAAAAGTCTCATTAAAAGATTAACACAATTGTCGAAAATTCATTCAAACAAGCTTAAACACATAAGATGAACTCATAATATATATATATATATATATATATATATATATATATATATATATTTCTAAATAAGTAATTTCAAACGCAAAATATTTTAATGAATGAATAGTCATTTGACCAAATTAATCATAACTTAAAAATTAACAGTATTTAGGATGACAACAACTAAAGAAATAGACAACACTCTTGTTAAGTCGGACTAACGTATCATCCGTTAGATCAAATTTTATACCAATATATTATAATACAAAAATTAATACATTATAGTAAAAAATCAATACATCATATCAACAATGCATCATAGTAAAAAAAACCTAATACATCATAACACGTGTTAGAAATTTATGAAAACTAATAGTTTCGAGTACAAAAACTAATACATATCCTTCAATATGGCCAAACACAAGTATTTGCCTTCGTATAATTATGTGATATTATCTCAACGTAAAATTGTTTAGAAAATAAATTATCATGAAATGAACCGAAAAAATAAACCATATATCAATCATTCTTAAATTCTAATTAACATAAAAAATTATCCAAAATCCAAATTTTGTATCACATAATTAAGAATTGATTGAAGCGCACGACAGGAGGATGCGGAGTCGGAGCAAAACGGAGAAAAGAGAGCTAGATTCGAGGATGAAAAGTACGTTAAGGAGCAACGCTATGGAGATGAGTCGATGGAACGGGCCGGGCCACTCACTGGCCAAAGGCGCTTGGGGTCTTATTACTAATCTTACTACTCTGTAGAGCAGTATAAGGTGAGCTAAAATTTTGATTAAATATTTATTTATTGTGCCAATTATGGATGTAAGTTGTTATCTTTGTAATGATGTTTTTTTTTTCCTTTCCTGGAAAGTAGTGTTATTTCTCATTGCTCATGTATTGGGGACCTCTTGGATTGAATGGTGAAAAATTATATAGTAGTAGCATTTTGACAGGAATTAAACTAAATTCAACAGGATGTAAAAGTGAAATAGAATGTTCTACTCTGTTTTGGATCTGGATGAATATGATTATTGGTTGTGACATCTTTTAGTTCACCCTCTGGGTAATAATGTTCTTAATGGCTAATTTTGATTGTTTTTAATTGCACCATTTCTGAATTTCACCTTGTTGTGATCTTCAAGTGAATGATCTATAGTATTGCTTAATCTGTGGCATTCGAGCTGTTGTGATGTTCCACTGTCTTTCCTTAAGCTGGATTTTTCGAAACTGTTGTCTTCTAATGGAGTTGCCATATCTAGTAAGATGGCGGTGAGCATTGTCTAGCAACAAAATCTGACCATTTTGTAAATTCTTATTATAAAGAATATTAATCTTTGAACTTTAAGTATAGCACAAAAATAAACAGAATTAGGGATAATTACAAAAATTACCCCTGAGATTTGGTCTAATCATCATTTTTATTTTTATTTTGTAATTAGGCTAAACCTCAGGGTTTTTTTTTTATTAGACCTAAGAATTGCTCACCGCCCTCTTACTAGACTGAGAATATCAAAATCTGGTATCCACATTTTTTTTTAATAATATGATCCTTTTTCAATATGAATGCATGGTGTTGCTGGAACTGCTCAAGAAAACATGCAAATAAAACATGAAAGTGATTGAAGAATTTGTTACTTTGGGGCTTGCTGATAGGGATGTATATTGTCTCAGCTTTATTTGCTGTGTTCTAATACCAATTTTGCAAGTTAATCACATACTTGTATTAGATGCCTTTTGAAGTTCTACTGGAGATTATTTATCTGGGAATTTGAGTTTAAATGGAACTCACTCCTGTTCAGTGCAACTTAAGTTGTATAACTTGATACCTTTAATTTATTTTATCATTTATCTATTTACTGTGTGTGAGCACACACACCGGAATATGAGCTTATTGATTTTTGGTTTATTGAGTGAAAATCCAACTAAGGACAGTTTTTCCTAACATCTTTAAAGTTTTCCAATTACGTCAAAGTAGATCTAATACTTTTTTCATCCTTCCTCATTGACAAAGATTAATGGTTTTACATGAAGGGTTACAACTATGTACGATACAGCCGAACATGCATTATTTAGTGTATCTATAGAAGTCATTTGTGTAACACATGTTAGGAAAGCTTATTCTCGAATGTAGAAATTATATTTCAAGTGAATTGAACTAGAAACTATCTCTAGTATTTCCTTAATGGTGCACGTTATGAGGGATGACGAGGAAATCTTGCGTGGAATAAAATAAAAGGAGCAATTCCCCAGAAAGTAAAATTGACTTTTTTTTTTTTGTGTGTGTGTGCCAATGTTAAGTGAACAGTCATATTTTTTATAGGTGACTTCAGATAGCGAATAATAGATTTGATATATACACGAGTACAGTAATGCTGTTGGTGAAGGAAAAGTCATTTCTCTTTCTTTTGTTATTAAATCCGATCAAACCGTTTGGTTTTACATTTCACAGAACGATTGCAATTGAAATATACTCCTGTCCCTTAAAGAATGAGATTGTTTAACTTTAAATATTAATTGGAGTGGGACAAACTAATCTTCTGTTTTGTATCACGAGAGCTTAGCTCAAATGGTATCAACTCCTTTGTTTGGGAGGAGGTCAGGGGATCGAGTTCCTTTGAGCGTGTTCATGTGTGTGTTTAATTTTTTTTTTCCTGTGAAAAGTGTTTTTTTTTTGTGTGTGTGTGTGATGTGTGTAATGTGTTTGAGAGAGAGTGTGACTTTGTGTGTAATTGTATATATATTTATAAGATTTAGAAGGACGAATTTCAAATGACTAGGTTTTAGGATGAATTCGACGATGGATTTCAAATACTTGCTCCATATCCCTCTTCAAGTCCCTCAATCCAAATGGAGCATTATCGAAGTGAGTAGAAAAGTTGTCCTACTAACCAATATAGGCAGATTTTTCCCCCTCCAGATGAATAAATTATTAGCTACTTCTATCTTTTTGCATCCAGGTGTTATATTAAAGTTCTTGTAATGCATTGTTGTAGGAAAAAGATAGATAACATACGACATTTGTTATAAGATAAGAGCTGGATTGTCTTGCTTTTGCTTGTTTTTCGTGGTTTGACACACATTTGAAGTGATACTCTCTCAGCTACAGCCTACAAGAGCTCCATTCTGCACTTCATTTCATTTTCATGTGTGAATAACTCTTGCAATAAATGTGATATGGTAATATGCAGTTTGCACTAGATGTGTATGGTATATTTGCGCTACTAGGAAAACACGCTTTTGCAATTATTATTATTTTTTTTGAAAACTGGTGTTGTCGCTAATGGTTGTTTATTTGCTGACGACTTTATCGCCAGTAATAATTCATTTTTTTCCCGGATATTTCATTAAATTTCACACGTTTTCATCTCCCTCTTACTTTTTCTCACGCTCTCCGACCCTATATCGTCCTAACTTAATGCCACCTCCACTCATTGCCAATTCCTCTGTTGCCTCTCTTTGGCTTTGAAATCAATTTCTCATCGTTCTCAGTTGTTGAAAGCAATTTTTTTTTTCCAGAAAACCATAACAAATGAAAACCGATAGGCAATCCATTTGTAATTGGATTCCAATCCGAAGATTTACTCCGTTTCTCATTTCTTTTTTTTTTTTTTAAATCACTGTTTCGAAGTCTAGACTTCCTGATCTGAAATTGAGGGAACATCTCAAAAGGTGCTAATTAATCAGTACACATTTTATTGTATTTTGAATAACTTTGATAAAATCTTCTTACCGAGGATTAATTGTGTATTTGTTCTGCTTTTGACAGATCTAGATTAAAGAAATTCAAGCAAAGTTTTGACGGTTTAGAAGTATTCCAGATCTGGTTAGTTTATTTTTTGTATGGTTATTTAAGCCTTTGTTGTTTGTTCTTTTGAGATAATTATTATTGGATCTTGTGTAAATCTGCCTGCAGATGCTTTTTGTCTGAATGCTGTTAATACGTGATTTTCTTGTGTTAAATTTACAAATGAAAAAAAGAAAAGGAAAAAACAGGGTTGTCAAGATTCTTTTCCATACCAAAAAGAAAGGAACACGAGGAAATTTTTTTGGAAGTTACACTATAAAAAACCGAGTTAAATGGTCTGGAGATTAAAATCTTTGACATCAAATTAATTTTCTACTAATGTATATGCTGTTCTCTGTTTGCTTCTTTATTATCGAGAATGGTTGCTGGCAGATTTGCTGAAGGACAGTAGTTTTATAAATGTCTGTAATCCCTGTTAATGCAGCTGCAACTTATCTGCACAAAGTTTTCTGTCAAGTGAAACTTGAAGCCCTGTTGGTGTATCTGTTGTTCCATAGGAACAAGTAAATCTGTAAAGATTTCTTAATAATGAATAAAATTTACCAGTGGATTCTTGTTTCTTTAGCTTGTTATTGATGGAAATATTTTTCTTTTTTTTTGGTTAATTGATCATAAATGGTTATAGCAAATAAAATCTGGTAATGTGTTTAATTTGATATTTTCCTTTTGTTTTCTTCTAATCTTTTTTCCTGATATTCATTTTGTATGGTTCAAGATTGCCTTTCCTTTCATTTTGACCGTTCATATTAATTGTCAAAGTTTATGTAGAAGGCAATTTTCCTATGGCATGAGATAAACATAAATACAACAATTTATGTATTGCCTATGGTGTATGTGAGATATATAGAACATCGTGTTTATGGTTAATGAACTTGTCATGCTTGGTTTTATGGTGCAGATTTTCTAGTTTCGGCTGCTGCTGCAGAATTTAAAGGTCCATCTATATTTGTGGAGTTATTCGCTTCGCTCAAGTGAGTATTGGACTGGCTACGATAGAGCTTATATTTTCGTTTTCACTAAATATAGTAGTGTTATCAAGACAATGATAGTTGTGTTGTGGCTTTAGATGTCATAAAGGCTCAAATTGTTGGCAAACTAATAATTGCTCTTGTTTTTATTGAAACTTCATTCGGTGAAAAAGTACAATGTTACATCATTGCAACTGTATCTTCATCATATGCCTTTTTAGTGATTTTTCCCTTGTTGCATGCTCTGCCCATAATTAACAAATTGTTTATAGCTTTCCCCCGTATGTAAAGTAGTCCAAGTATCCAGCTAAAATTCAGGATATAATGTTAATTTAGAATTAAAATTGTAATTATAGATGCTGTTATTCCGAGAATAACAAACCAAAATATGACCATGTATGGTTTTTAGCAGGCCTGCCAATGGTGGTGTGGTTTTATAAATCTTTGCCGGCAAATTTTTGTTCTAGTCTATTCAGTATTTGATGTTGATGATCTGTGATTATAATTTCATAACTTCAGGTATACACATCATGTCAAGACGAGGTCCTGTAGTCACCTGTGCGGGTCCATCCAGTGGAACACAGCCACCATGAGAGGATCCTCCTCGACTGCCCTCTCATTGCGAGTCGGGTAATTAAATTTTTTGTGTTACATTTTCATTATATGACATGCTGCATGTTAGATAATTTACAGCAATCTCCTTAGTTAAAATAGCGCTGAATGCTATGTTTGTTCTGGATTGTGCTCCAGCAGTGCACCAATATTTTGGTCTTAGCACTGCACTATTTTTTTTATATTTAAATTGTTATATTATTTTTATAAGTTTTAGATATTGTAATTGTTTTTGTATTTCAATTTAATAGAAATTAATATTAAAGTTTATTCAATTATACGTGGTAGATTTTTTTAAAACACTATGATGTGTAATTTTATAATACTAAATAAAAAGACTATGAGATTTAAAATACTACACACAAAAGTTTCTATTGCCAAGTCATGTAATTTTGGCACATGTGAATGTGATTCAGTTTTTTTCCTCTATCAGCTTGGAATTTAAATCTTTATTAACGGTCACATCTTGTAATGAGAGTTGCTCGAGGTGTCGCTACTCTCACTAGACTCCACTACACGCTTCCTCCCCCTCTTCCTGCTTTTATTTTCTCGTTCCACCTTTATTTTGGCTGTGTAGGACTTAACGTTACAGTTATTTACTTCTTTGTCCATCCTACCCACACCGACTTTGGCTGCACTTTATACACGGCTACTTTTGGAAACACCCGGTTCTGGTCAAGTTGTTTTTCTGCTTGCACATCACTGAGATGCCCACATCATTTTTAACACCCAGACTCAGCACACCAGGAGCACCTTAAGCGATTATTTCATAACCCCATGAAATTATTTAAGCAATGCTGGCATTTCAACATCGTGTGCATCAAGTATTCCACAATGCAAAATGTGTAGCTCGTCCAGAACATTTCCTGCCTGATTGAGAAGCTCGACTGAGCCGCTTGATGTTGGTTCAGACTACTAAAACCATTAGAGCCGTCGGTCTGAGGTCCATATTTCTTGTTTTATTGATAATTGTTCGTTACTCTAATCTTATTCTTATGTAAAGGCTTCTTCGTGGTGTCCGAAAGGACCGTGTTCGCTTTGCAGATCAACTTAAAAGCGGCCTCTGTGCCGGTGTAGTTGTTGCAGACGGAAATACAAAATTACTATGAATTGTCATTTTTTTTTTTGTATTAATTTAATTAAGCTGTAACATAGTATTATGAATTGTTATTTTAATTTTGCATAAATATTATATTAAATAAAAGTACATATGCAATATGTTTATCCCTTATAAAATAATAAAAATTAAGAATAAATTAATAAAATAAGGAATATTTTCTTTAGTGCAAAATTTAGTGTAGTTGGTGGAGATGGAGTGCAGGTTTTGCACAAAAATAGTGCAAAATTTCTGGGGGAAATCCACATTTATTACAGGAAATGCTATATCGATGGCAAAGGCGGTGGTTTAGTTTTCGAGAATAGTGGTTGTAGCCTGCAGAACTTGACGGCTGACTTCTTCGCTGGGAGGACGCTGGTTGATAAGCTCTGCATTCCTTACAGAGGATACAAAATGCATTTCTTACAGAGGATACAAAATCGACAGCAGATGCAATGGTTGGTGAGGAGAATACAACCTCATCGGCAGATGCATTGATCAGTGAGGGAGATTAAGGTAAACAAGTCGTGAGGCATTCTCTCCTTGATATAATGCCACTGCTATTATTGTGTTGAATTCCTAGTGCATCAATATTTTGCACTAAAATATTGTCTAGCGGTGAACTATTTATCATGCTATTTTTTCTTATTACATATGTAATATATTTGTCAATTATTAATTGATAAAAAAATAAGATTAAATGAATAAAATAAGAAATATAAAAGAATATTCATTTTTAGTGAGATGGAGTGCATATTCTACAGTACAATACTACAATAGTGCAGAATCTGCACTACAAGTGCAAAAGAAGATGCTCTTGTTTAGTTGAAATTGTATTTACAGAAATATCCTTTGTTTATGTGGACCGATTAACTTAACTTTTATGCAGCAAAACCTTCTACAAACTCTTCAAATCGCTGCAAAAAATTGTCTAAGAGCAAACAGTTGATGAGAGAACGTAAGACGTGATGATTTTTGCCGATTTTAAACAACCGGTAATTCCTCATCCATTTTCTATGAGCTTCATCTATCGGATCAGCTTCTAACCACGTGATGCTCAGACGGAGAAGCACATACTTTCTTCACCTTAGCGTAGAACGGAGGAGACAATGAGTTTTAAGGGACTGGAGCGCAAAGGCACATGGTATGATATCGCTAAAGGTTGTTTATTTGCGGAAATAACAATTAAAATTGTCTAATTTTTCATTAAATTTCACACGCTTTTCATCTCCTCCTCACTTTTGCTCACGTGCCCCTGAGCATCATTCTGTGAGGAGAAACTGGATGAGTTCTTTTCAGCTCTGTAGCACACACCCATTGAGCACAAAACCAATTTTAAAACCTGAAATCAAGAATCTTTTTCATCCCTCCGATCAGTAAGTCTTGCTTGCACACCCTTTGAGTATGAAAACAATTTCAAAACACGAAATCAAGAATCTTTTTCATCCCTCCAATCAGCAAGTCTTTCTTGCACACCCTTTGAGTATGAAAACAATTTCGAAACACGAAATCAAGAATCTTTTTCATCGCAAAAGAAGATGCTCTTGTTTAGTTGAAATTGTATTTACAGAAATATCCTTTGTTTATGTGGACCGATTAACTTAACTTTTATGCAGCAAAACCTTCTACAAACTCTTCAAATCGCTGCAAAAAATTGTCTAAGAGCAAACAGTTGATGAGAGAACGTAAGACGTGATGATTTTGCCGATTTTAAACAACCGGTAATTCCTCATCCATTTTCTATGAGCTTCATCTATCGGATCAGCTTCTAACCACGTGATGCTCAGACGGAGAAGCACATACTTTCTTCACCTTAGCGTAGAACGGAGGAGACAATGAGTTTTAAGGGACTGGAGCGCAAAGGCACATTGGTATGATATCGCTAAAGGTTGTTTATTTGCGGAAATAACAATTAAAATTGTCTAATTTTTCATTAAATTTCACACGC
>BMAC01000012.1:281018-298832 GCA_014905375.1 Phtheirospermum japonicum
ACAGCAGATGCAATGGTTGGTGAGGAGAATACAAACCTCATCGGCAGATGCATTGATCAGTGAGGGAGATTAAGGTAAACAAGTCGTGAGGCATTCTCTCCTTGATATAATGCCACTGCTATTATTGTGTTGAATTCCTAGTGCATCAATATTTGGCACTAAAATATTGTCTAGCGGTGAACTATTTATCATGCTATTTTTTCTTATTACATATGTAATATATTTGTCAATTATTAATTGATAAAAAAATAAGATTAAATGAATAAAATAAGAAATATAAAAGAATATTCATTTTTAGTGAGATGGAGTGCATATTCTACAGTACAATACTACAATAGTGCAGAATCTGCACTACAAGTGCAAAAGAAGATGCTCTTGTTTAGTTGAAATTGTATTTACAGAAATATCCTTTGTTTATGTGGACCGATTAACTTAACTTTTATGCAGCAAAACCTTCTACAAACTCTTCAAATCGCTGCAAAAAATTGTCTAAGAGCAAACAGTTGATGAGAGAACGTAAGACGTGATGATTTTGCCGATTTTAAACAACCGGTAATTCCTCATCCATTTTCTATGAGCTTCATCTATCGGATCAGCTTCTAACCACGTGATGCTCAGACGGAGAAGCACATACTTTCTTCACCTTAGCGTAGAACGGAGGAGACAATGAGTTTTAAGGGACTGGAGCGCAAAGGCACATGGGTATGATATCGCTAAAGGTTGTTTATTTGCGGAAATAACAATTAAAATTGTCTAATTTTTCATTAAATTTCACAACGCTTTTTCATCTCCTCCTCACTTTTGCTCACGTGCCCCTGAGCATCATTCTGTGAGGAGAAACTGGATGAGTTCTTTTCAGCTCTGTAGCACACACCCATTGAGCACAAAAACCAATTTTAAAAACCTGAAATCAAGAATCTTTTTCATCCCTCCGATCAGTAAGTCTTGCTTGCACACCCTTTGAGTATGAAAACAATTTCAAAACACGAAATCAAGAATCTTTTTCATCCCTCCAATCAGCAAGTCTTTCTTGCCACACCCTTTGAGTATGAAAACAATTTCGAAACACGAAATCAAGAATCTTTTTCATCCCTCCAATCAGTTAGTCTTTTTTTTTTTTTTTTATAAAACAAATAAGATTAAATGAAGAAAATAAGAATATTATAAAGATTACGTCTGATCACATCTCGCATGATCATCCCAAGCCATTGACATCTTCTTTCGCCTCGGGCATTGCACCAACAACGAAATACCAAATTATTTTGAAGTTTTATTTTTGTTTTGTAATAACTAATTAAAATTTTAACATATTATTATGTATTGTTATTTTAATTTTGCATTTTTAATTATTATATCAAATAAAATTTCATATTTTATCAATTATAAATTTATAATAAATAAGATTAAATGAATAATATTATAAAATTACATAATCAAGCCTATCTCCGGATATATTCATATTTTTTTTTTCCTTTCCTTTTTCTTATGTAGATGCATATGATAGATTTTCCTGTTCACATTACTAACAGATCTTAGATATTGAAAGTGCCACTAGCAAAGACAGTTGTGATGATGTTGATTTCGATGCGATTGCACATGCAGATGGCTTTTCTGGCAGTGATCTCAAGGTTTGTATTTTTCAGAACCTCTGTGTTACTGCTTCTTATCGCCCGGTGAGAGAATTAGTGAAGAATGATAAGGTTTGTCTCGTGCATATGCTAAATAAGTAGTGTTTAGATGTCCGACTTGCAGATCGTTCGTATTTTCATCTCCTCCTCACTTTTGCCTCACGTGCCCCTGAGCATCATTCTGTGAGGAGAAACTGGATGAGTTCTTTTCAGCTCTGTAGCACACACCCATTGAGCACAAAACCAATTTTAAAACCTGAAATCAAGAATCTTTTTCATCCCTCCGATCAGTAAGTCTTGCTTGCACACCCTTTGAGTATGAAAACAATTTCAAAACACGAAATCAAGAATCTTTTTCATCCCTCCAATCAGTAAGTCTTGCTTGCACACCCTTTGAGTATGAAAACAATTTCAAAACACGAAATCAAGAATCTTTTTCATCCCTCCAATCAGTAAGTCTTTTTAATAAAACAAATAAGATTAAATGAAGAAAATAAGAATATTATAAAGATTACGTCTGATCACATCTCGCATGATCATCCCAAGCCATTGACATCTTCTTTCGCTCGGGCATTGCACCAACAACGAAATACCAAATTATTTTGAAGTTTTATTTTTGTTTTGTAATAACTAATTAAAATTTTAACATATTATTATGTATTGTTATTTTAATTTTGCATTTTTAATTATTATATCAAATAAAATTTCATATTTTTATCAATTATAAATTTATAATAAATAAGATTAAATGAATAATATTATAAAATTACATAATCAAGCCTATCTCCGGATATATTCATATTTTTTTTTTCCTTTCCTTTTTCTTATGTAGATGCATATGATAGATTTTCCTGTTCACATTACTAACAGATCTTAGATATTGAAAGTGCCACTAGCAAAGACAGTTGTGATGATGTTGATTTCGATGCGATTGCACATGCAGATGGCTTTTCTGGCAGTGATCTCAAGGTTTGTATTTTTCAGAACCTCTGTGTTACTGCTTCTTATCGCCCGGTGAGAGAATTAGTGAAGAATGATAAGGTTTGTCTCGTGCATATGCTAAATAAGTAGTGTTTAGATGTCCGACTTGCAGATCGTTCGTAATGCGTGAATAATTATTAAACTCGGAATGTGAAAGTGCTTAACTAGCATTGTATTCGATATCCCAAAAACTAATAAAAATGTACTAACAATTGTAAAGAAGAAACAACAAAAAGAAAAAGAAAAGTGAAGTGAATTGTGCAGCGGTAGTGCAGAATGTTGGTGCACTGCTGGAGCACAATCCAGCAGTACGTAAGCCCCTGTTATCGAAAACGTTAATCTTCCATAAATGATATCCTCAGAGGAAACTCGATGCGATAAAGACATTAAATAAGGTCGCATTGGATCCTCACCGATGTCGCATTGAATATCTATAGCAAGCACATTCCTCAACGTAACACAATGTGCTTTTGCCAAAAAACCCCTTCCCCTAATCACAAGCCCACTATTGCTCGTACTGTGTTGCTGTTGCATCGAGTGATTTCGTTTGACATGGACACAATAAACATCTAAAATGGCCAGGGGTGGAGCTTCAGTTTGTTAGATGGCAGAGGGTGATGATGGAACGCCAGAAGATCAAGCAGCATTCATGAAGGAAATTGAGAGTTTCTATCTCGAAAGAGCAATGGATTTCAAACCACCCAAATTTTATGGGCAGCTGCTCAATTGTCTGAAGTACGTATGCTTTGCATTTATGTTATTTAACTTTGTTCTTGGGCAGCAATTTATTTTTACCTTGTTGTCTTGGAGGGTATGGAGAGCTGTGATAAGATTGGGAGGCTATGACAGGGTATCCATATCTTAATTTCTTCTTCTCTCTTTTGCTAAGGTTTTGATGTGTGTGCGCGCACTAGGTAAGAATTGGTACATACAATAGATAAAATTACGGATCTCGAGTTTTTTCTGATAAAATCACATAAAATAGACAAAATTACATAAAAAAATATAAACTTATTGAAATTACAAAATTATCATAAATTGTTATTTTTGTTTTGTGTTTATTTTAATTAAATTTAACATATTGTTATTTTGATTTTGTATTAATAAATATTATATTAAATTAAAGTACTTATGCACTATGTTTATTAATTATAAAACAATAAAAATGAAGATTAAATTAATGAAATAAAGAATATTATAGGATATAATGTCTTAGTGCAAATTTAGTGTAGTTGCTGCAGATGGAGTGTGCAGGTTTTGCACTAAAATAGCACGCAAGGAGGGGGTATGGCTTTCATATCTTGGTCAAAATAGCTAAAAAACATTTCTTGAAAAAAATAAACCTTGACACCATTCTCCGTCTTCAGGAGAGGCTTTGCCGTAGTCTGTATGAAGAAAACGATCAGAAAATTGCTCTATTCTCGTCATCTTCAGGCCCCTTAGGACTCTGGAGAGCACTTATCTTCGTTGGTTGATTCGATTGCTGAAACGTCTCCTTTTTTCAGAAAGGGTGTCACTGTCAGACAAGCCTCTTCTCACCTGTTCTTCGATATCTGTTAGGAGACAATTCACCCTCATCTCGTTCGTTTTTTGTGCAAGTTTTAGTTTCTTGGACTTTAAATTAATTAATTGAAATTAATAGTAAAGTAAATTCAGTTATATCTTGTATAAACTTGAAAATGTTATGATGTGTAATTTGATAATAATAAATAAAATGTTTTATAGAATTTAAAATACTTTTGTGGGCTGGTTCATCCGGTGGAGCCCAACCAGCACGAGATGATCCTCCTAGACTGCCCTCTTATTGCGAGTTGGGTAATTAGCTGGTAGACTTGCATGACTTTGTGGACGATGGGGGCGGAATAAGCTCTTGAAATTATCATCGGTCAGCCCATCACTCAACGGGACGTCCAGAGCATAATATTTCCTGGCAGCCACCCCGGTTCCCTTATATTCCCAGTTCTAGGAAAACAATCAACATATTCTCTTTATTTAGTTTTGGGATAGAAGGTTGAACCAATCTGTCATTACTCGGTCTGTAGCATAAAAGGCCACCTCAACACCATCCCCGTGGTAAATATCAATGTCTTTGTAGAGTACACACTGCTAGTATGAATACCAAAGTCAAATTATAGTGTACAAATTAAATCCGAGTATTGAAAAAACTTGAATAAACAACATTTTTCAACATAGAGACCGAATATCCTGCTCAAACAAATTATCAATTGGACTAATTGAAGTATAAAAAATCGAGGAGACAACTTGTATGAGCATTATTGATTGCATTTCAAATCATATGTATATTACATTGGCAAGTTTGACACACACAAAAGTTCTCAAAATCACACATAACATGTATACACATATACATGGATAACATACAGATCTGAGCCATTGCATTCTTTATTGAATGACTTTCTGATTTATATCATTTCCAGCAATCTCCATGAAATTCTTTTGTGATTGATTGTGTACCAATATTGTGCACTATTCATTATGCTTTTATTTTTCTACTTGCTGTTTCTTTTTTATATTACTATTAGTTTTTGATATTGTAATTGTGCCCCGATCAGATCAGGTAAGGGATTGTGACTGACTCAAGTAGTGTGATGAAGTTATGCGTTAACTTGAAAGATTTAGTTGAAATTGTTCGTTTGGAAATTTAGAATTTGCACATATATGTCTGATTGCCCCAGTGTCAATAATTCAAGCATCTTGATTAGTATCCTCAAACAGCAACAAGGCATAGTGGAAGTGTTTTTCATGAGTGTTACCTGCAAAGTTAACTGCTACATGCCTTTCTGATTCTCATAACCTCCAATTCCTTCATTATTTTTTCCCAAAAGTATAGCCATCTCCTTAGCCAGTGCTGGCAAATATGGCAATTGACTAGCTCCTGCAAATGAAGCTTTAGTTGTTTCATGAGAACCTACAGCATTTGCAAAGTCATCCAATATAGCCGCTCCGATTACTAATGTTTCGCATCGGTAAGTTCCAGCGTCTTAGTGCTCCCATCTCTAAACCTTAATTTGGTCTTCGCCCCCAACAAAGATGTTCGGAGTACATTTACATTAAATAAAAAAAGGCTCTCGATACCACGTTGAAGTTGTACTTTCTCAGATCAAAAATAGCTAAATGATAAAATGGAGAAAGATCAAATCTTATTCATCATAATCTGTAGGTACACTTTGAGCTAAGTTGTGTATTTCTATTATTATTCTATTCTATTATTATTATTATTATAAAAGGTGAATGTTTTTGTAAAAATTTGAGTCATCAATAATAGCTCTATATTTGTATATTTTTAATGGTAGAATCGTAATTATATATATTCTAATAAAAGGAATTTAAGTAGTTATCTAATGAAAATCGAAATAAGAGACCATAACTAATTGGCAGCTTACGTATGGTATATGAAAAGTTAGCAAATTATTGTCCACGTAATTATATATATATATATATATATATATATATATATATATATATATATATATTAATAAAATGAACTTAAGTAGTTATCTAATGAAAATTGAAATAAGAGACCATACGTGCGCGTGTTTTTCTGTTACAATAAGAGTATTTTTTTTTTCCCGTAAAAAGTTATACAATAAGAGTATTTTTTTTTTCCATACGAAATAAATTTTGGATATATAATCTTTTTTTCTTAAAAAATAAACTAGAATTAAGATTCACAATTTCCATCCAAGTATAATTCCTATATATTAGTAGTGTATCAAATCTGTAAAACAAGATTAATAAAACAATTAATCTAGTGAAAATTGAAATGAGTTTATATTGTATTTAATAATATATTAGTAGTGTATCAAATCTGTATAACAAATTAAATATAACAATTAATCTAATTAAATATTGAAATTCATCATAATTAAGAAGTACTTTTTTTTTGTTAGTTTATTTTTTTCCTTTTTATACTTTTCGTTTTGTTTTTTAATCTTTCTTTCTTCAAATTTGAATCCTACGATAAACTAGAATTATGATTCACAATTTCCATCCAAGTATAATTCTTATATATTAGTAGTGTATCAAATCTATATAACAAAATTAAATAAAATAATTAATCTAATGAAAACCGAAATTCATCTAAGACATCATAATAGAATGCGCCCCCCTCCCGGGAATCCGAGAGGCTTACCTCTGCGATAACCCATTTTTTTGCTTCTTTTGAATGTTTTCCAAAAAATTTTGTTTTTCTTTGAAAACTAGTAGTACTTCAAAATACTTCTTTTTTAAATTTCCAATTTTTTTTTTTGAATTTCGTAAAAATGGGAAGGAAAGTCGTTTTCGGGGCATTATCTCCGCTTTCCTGAAATGATGAAAGGCAAGAAGCTCCGTCCCTTCCCTTCTGTCCAAGACTCTTGAATCAGTCTCGTCAATTCCCCGGTCTGGTCCGGTATGGAACCCGATAGTACTTCTATTAAATATTAATTTAAAAAAGGGAAAATACTAAAAATATATTAATAAATAGATTAAATTACTATTAAGTTAGTTAAATAATCAAAAATTAAAATAAAATATCAAAATAAATTGAAAAAAATTATAAAAATTATATAAGAATTTTAGAAAATAATTTAGTTATTTTTTAATTAATTATATTTCTAAATATTACACTAAGAATACTAAAGTGATGGAAAATGCCCGGTAAATGCTGGAAAATCAATATTGAGTAGTAATAATATCAAGTAAAATTACTACATCATCAAAGATTTAGAATTAGGCATCTCCATCGACAAAAACGAGTAATTTATGAGTTTGTAGAACCAACTCCATGTAATCCTAGCTTCACCTGTATTCTTTGTAGCAAGTGCTCAAAATAGTGATTCTATTAGAAGTCTATATTAATCAGTCCATGCATGTGCTATCACCCCTATATATTAATGCAAAATTCTCATAACCTATGTGTCTGCTTCGTATGCTTGTTGACAAATAAAAAAACTCGGTGCTTCGTTTGGTTATGTGTCATACGAGCCTAATATTTACCTAATTTAATACTTTTCTTTTTATTGTATATTATCTCATTTATTTCTTTTATTATATTTTTCCTTATTCAATATTTTCCTTTAATTCTCCTAATATAAGTCATATATAATTAGTAGATAGATCAATTAGTTATTTTAATTAAAACACAAACTACATATGAAATGATTATAATTACAAAAAAAATAAAACTAAATTGTATACTAATAATTAATAAACATTGATTAGACATCAGTACAATGTGAAACGGGTTGAGAGTATGACATCTTTTGAATATTTCAAAGTATGCAACTAGTGATTAGTAACGAATTAATACTAAACATTAATATATAAAATGATTTAATTGTAATAATTAATAAAATAGATATTAGACATGGGTTTAGAATGTGACTCATTTTGAATATTTTTAAGTATGTAACTAAGTTTAGTAATAACATCAAATACAAAATTATTTAATATTTATAACAATTAATAAATAGATTAGACATGTACAAAGTACGAGTTTAGAATACATTATTTTAATTTTTTATATTAGATTTAAAATTCAGTAATTATCACAAATATTTTTTATATTTATCTTTTGATAAGTCCCGTGTAATACACATGTGCTAAACAAGTATATATTAATGTAAAATTCTCATAATCTATGTGTCTGCTTCGTATGCTTCTCTTGGATAATAAAAGAATTTGGTGCTTCGATTGTTTATGTGTCATCCGAGCCCAATATATACCTAATTTAATATTTTTCTTTTATCGTATCTTGCCTAATTTAATGTTTTCTTTTTTTATTATATTTAGCCTAATTTAATAGTTTTCTTTTATTATATTTTGTCTAACTCAATAATCTTCTTTTATACTCCTAATATAAAATTATAAATAAGTCATATATAATTAGTAAAAAAAAATAAATTAACTATTTTAATTAAAAGACAAATTACATATGAAATAATTTTAATTACAAAAAAGATTATTTATGAAGATAATTAAATAAATTATATTTATAATAAAAGTTGAAATAATTTATTTTTGAAATTTAAAATATTATGTATAGGTAAATTGTGATATATTTTCAATAGTTGGGGTATGTAAATAATATTAGTAATGAATTCAATCTAAATATAAAAATAAAATTATATAATCATAACTAATTAATATTTATTAGACAATGGCACAATGCGAGAAGGCTTGAGAGTATGAGACACTTTTGAATTTTTCAAAGTATGTAACTATAATTATTAATAAGATTAATCTAAACATAAAAACATAAAATGAGTTAATAATATTTAATTTATAGATTAGAGACCGGTTGAGAATGTGACATCTTTTGAATTTTTATAAGTATGTAAATATAATTATTAACGAATTTAATTTAAACATTAAAATATAATATTAATTAATAATTATAATAATTATTAAATTGAACAGGGCACGAGTTGAGAACACATCCTTTCAATTTTTTATTTTAAATTTAAAACTTTGTAATTTTCACAAATATTTTTTATACTTAATTTTTTATAAATTATGTGTAATACATGGTGTTAAACTAGTCATATATATAGTAGTGTATCAAATATCTATAACAACATTTTCCAACAATTATCTTTTTCATTCAATTTCTTCTAGCCATAATCAACCTTTTGGGAAATTTAAAACTAATTCATGTTGAAATCGTAAAATAAAATGGAAGCTTATTGTTTGAAGAGTTTTCGTGGTGTTGAAATAAATCAACGGGTTCATGGCTTGGTATTATCGGAATTCGATTCAATTGAAGGATTCAATGTGTTTCAAGCTTTGAAATTAAGAGGAAAATGAAAATAAAGCAATTAAAATAACTAAACAACGCTAGAAATTGAGATAACAAGTTGGTAGAATGCCTCGGTCGTATGCCTTAATTGAAAATGCAAGCAAGTAATGATAATAAGCAAGTAAATGCAATGTTTCACCAAGTACAAGCATGCACGCACAAGGTACAACTATGCATAAAAACTCAAATAATGCAAATTAACAAGAATTGAAAGCATGGATGTAAAGAGAAAGAAAAGTTAACATGAAAGTTTAAAACTTTAAGGAAAATAACAAGCAACAAAGAGTAGATCTAAGATTTAACCTAAAACTATGCATGAAAAATTAAATTGAAAATAAAGCATATGAAAAACTCAAGATTAAAATGATCAAGGACCCGATCTATAGCCTAGATGTGTCACTCATCAAGATTCTATAGTCAATTCACAAGATCAAGCAAGAAATCAAAGAGTTAAGGCAAAAAGCATAAATTGAAGAACATGTATGAAATTGAAGAACAGAACATAAAATAAAAGAAAGCTTACTAGAATTAAGGAGAGAAACAAGCTTGAATTAAATTGCACCAAAAGTAACAATCTAAAGGAGTATTTGGATTCTTCTTAGGCTTACAAACCCAAGACCAAGCATGAAAGTAAATCTAAATCTAGAAAAGAAATTACACCAAAGTTTGAAATTGAATCTAAAACCTAAGAGAGAGAAATTAGATCTTAAAAACTAGAGAGAGGATTTTTAATCCACAAACCCATGCTTGGGTTGGGAGAAAAATGAGAGGTCTTTTACAAAATTAAAGTTGTAGTCTATTTATACTAATTTTAATTAGGTTTAAATGGGCCAAATTAGCCAAAAAGGCTTGAAATTCCCGGGTTTGACCAAGTTTGACCCAGTGGCGCGAGGCGCGGCGAGACACGTCGAGTGGGCACGAGCGCGCGCGAGGCATGGCGCGAGAGGGCGCGAGTGCGGGCGAAGCTTGGTGCGGCATCCTGGGCGATCCTCGGCGCCGCTTGGCACTGCATGGCGAGAGGGCGCGAGGCGTGGCGAGTGGGCGCGAGGTTAGGCCAGCATTCCAGAATGTTTGGGCATTTTTGAGCCTCTCTTGGCCTGAATTTTGGTCCTCAATGCCTTAGCCTATAAATAGAGATTTGAACATAAAAACCCAAGAATTTCACCAAACCTCAAGGTAATTGAACCAATTAACCCATTAAAATATAAAATTAACAAGTAAAGTGAAAAACAACAAAACAAGAAAAACCACATAAAAACTTAATAAAGTTCTATTAAAAACTACTAAAATCAACATAAAACTCTAACTAAAAATACTAGGAAAAACACAACAATTACATGCAAAACACTTATTAAGCCATCTACTATCTACTAATAAAAAAAGGTGAATAAAAAAAACTTTTGTTGAATAAATGGTGATTATAAAAATAAAAATAAAAATGCATTAAATAGAGATGTCTAATTAAATAACATATTTCAGAGTCTAAGAAATCGATATCCATCTAATATAGCTTTATATATTGCTGGGTTTATATAGTGTATTTACACAAACATCCCACCAATTTTGATTAGATAAGATAATTAGGCTATATTAAAGTTGCACCAATTTTTAATTAAATAATAAAGCAATATTAAAAATCCACTATCTAGAATATCTATTTTTTCAATCAAAACTATAATTGTATATATGATTGGTTTTCTGTTATTTGGTGCTCTGATTAAATACAATAATGAAGGAATTCAGACCATCATGATGATTGTTCAGAAGTTTCGATAAAACTTTTAGAGATTAGCCAAAAATCATTCACGGTACGATTGAGAACTTTACGAATTGGTTCGGAAATATGTTGCGCACAAAATTCTTCTACTAGAATTCGAAAGATGATAATGATCGATGATGAAGTATGTATATACTGTACTTTTATGTAACTATGATGGTTTCAAAAAAACTTAAAAATTCATACTTCACGCAGGGGGTCCAAATTGGAGCAATTATGTTTAACGACGATGTAAATACTTTGATGGAAAGCTCGAAGTCAACAAAACGTAAATAATCTCTAATGCGGATGTCAGAAAGGTTAACCCAAACTATCCAAGTGCATCCTCAAAAGGAATTAGTTCTTAGAAAACACAACATTGTGAAGGATGTCAATGAAGTCACAGAAGACAACATTTCCTTTAGTTTTCTGAAGTTCAAAGCCATAAACCCTGAAATTCACAACGATGAAAGAATCGGTACATGCGATTTTTTCTATAATCTCGCATTTTAATTAATAACTTTACTCCATATATAAAACAAAAATTATATTTTTGGCAGATATACTTGGGATTGTGATAAAGGTCAAAGAATTAAAAGTTGTCATGAGCGGAAGAGGCGTATCAAAGCCATTAAGAGAAATAACAGTGATGAACGAAGAGTAATAGTTTTTGTTATCATGTTTTATTCATTGTTGTATGAATTTTAACAATGCATTAATATCACATCTTTGCTTTGTTTCAAATCAAATTTCTATTTTACATAGAAAAATATTCAAAGTATTGGGATAGCTTATTTGTGCATATCTTGAGTTTTTAATTTCTAACTTCACGTTGAATATTTTATGTAATACTCTAGGTTGAATTATTTCTTTACGTACTAAAGAGTTGTTAGTTTAAATTAATTGAAATTGAATTTCTTAAATCTAATGTAAATATAAAAAATTTCATAATAAGTACTCCTTTTCCCAAAATATGTTATTAGTTGAAAGTTCATATCATATGCAATTCTTTTTGAGAAAGTAAGTATAATTAGATGTAACCTTATTTACTATATAGTTTGCTCTCAATAGTTTCTCTTACTTATGCAGGTATCAAGCCATAGTAGTCTCTTTTGGGGAAGACATGGCTGAAAACGAAGGATCGACTTTGTACCATATTGTTGATCAAAAACCAGTTATTGCAATCACAAATCTCAACGCAAGAACATACAACGGTAACAATATCTTTAATGCAGGGTGATATGTTCCTACACAAAATTAGTTCTGGAGATGTATATATATGCACACTTAAATGATTTGAGTGATTTAATAAACCTTAATTATAATCTTTACTACTGTTATACATAGTATGTATTTTCTCACATTGTGTTTTTTAAACATCTAATAATTAGGTGAGTTTCAATTGCATACTACTATGGCTACAACCAAACTGTAAAGAAAGCATTCATATGCAACGATGATATTCTATAAATTAAGAAGATATGCTATATAGCACTAAAATCTAAAAAACTGTACATTTTTCGGTATTTCTTATATTTTATTATGCAGGTCATGTGCTAATGACGATCCTATCAAAATACTGGAATTAACAATGAAGCAAAGGATGAAAGATGTAAAAGAATTAACACTACAACAAATTAGACATGATCGAGATAGGGTACTTTTCATCAAAAGTATCTTATTTAGTAATTTGTAGGTTCCCCTATTTTGTAATCTTAAATATTTTCTTATCTTACAGGAGTCATATTACTGTTTCAAAGGATTTTTGAGAAGATTTTAAATAAAGCATACTTGTGGTACGATTCATGTAAAAATCTTGCCGCGTCAATTTGCAAGAACGATGGCAACACATCATGTCAAAAGTGCAATCTAGAAAATATGGAAACGACACCAAGGTAATAGCTCAAACTCTTAGATCTATATTAATTTATACCTACATCAATGTATTAAAAACGTATTTATTTAACTCCACGTATAGATTAGTCTTAAATGTTGTGCAAGGAAAGGATATCTATAACATTATTCGAAGATGCGGCGATAGTATATGTAGGGTGTCCTATCAATGAATATCTGACATCAATCAAGGAGGTAAATTCCTAAAAAGGATATTATTTATTAATTCATCCATTTATCTGTATTTTTATTTTGTTTACAATTACCCAACAAAATAATAAGGGGAAATAATAATATATACAATCTATAATTATAAATTTTCCAAATAATGAGGTGCTAACTCTTATGATAAGTTAATTCATTTATGTAATGAAGGATCAAATATACAATTAATTTAATGGAATTTATATATAGTGTTTTAATTTTACTATGTTATCGTATTTAGGGAGAACATGAGTCTAAATACTACAGGGAATTGAGCTTACAAGGGTCGACTAAGTTTCAATTTCTGATTGCTCTCAACAAAAAGATGGGTCCATGGAAAGGAGATTTGAGTGAAGTTGATGATGCAATTGAGAGGATACATTTTGATCTAAAAGATGAGATTAAAAAAGAAACCTTAAACGCATCAGTGAAATCAAACGATATTGGTACGGAACATGTCGAAACTTCAAAACAGAAAGGAAACAAAAGAAAGAGACTCACAAAGAACAATAACAAAAATGATGTCAACATGGTTTCAGACAAGAACTCCGTCAGCAGTCTTACAAAGAAGAGTACAAAAAAAATCATCGAAATCAAATATCAAGAAGGCCAATGAAGGTGACATCAATGTGATTTCAAGGGATGATGAGGAGACAATGAGCAGTCTTTTAAAAAAGTGTGCAAGAGACTATTGAAATCAAATAACAAGAAAACTTACCCTACCATCAAGATCAAACAAGAAAAGGATTAATGTGGTTTACAATTAAAATTAGAAATTAGAAAATTCTATTTATTTCCTTTCGTTTATGATTTTCTTCAATGGATAATGAATTCAATATTTGCTTATTTAAATATTTAATAAAATAAATTTATATTTTTTTCCCCTTACAACTTTTTATCTTTGACAGAATTGATTTTACAATTTCTTTTTCCAATTTTATACTAATGATATATTATATAAATAATTAAACTAGATAATTATGCCATCACTTGCAACGCACGTGTATTTTACTATTTTATACAAAAAGCACGGGCGGGAAAATGAAAGATCAAACTGTGGCATTTTGATAGTTACATTGACAGAATAAACGACGACGTATGCACTTATCTATTAACTAACTACTAGATATGCCCTAACCATGCTACTAACACAAACATAGCAATGAACAATAGCCCTAATACTTCTTCGAAAGGGTTGGGTTTTTTAAGTTTGAGTTTAGATTCATTGGAACTTCTAAGAAACGCGTAAAATGAGGAAATAATGAAATATGGTTTGTACGATTTTATTGATATTTATTCTTCTACAGTGGCTGGAAATGTGCGTTATGGGATCGACCCGGACCAATTAAAATGATGATCGAAGAAAACTTGAGCCAACAGGGGACTGATACGACATTAATTATTTAGTTCGTCGTGCAAGTCGAGGTAGGTCGTGTAAATAAGAAGAGCGACCTCTTTAAAGATTTATCGAGCTCTTATGAGTTGAGATGGTAAGAATATCCTTAAATCAGGTTGGATAAGAGTGATGGGTTGATGCACTTATAAGTTAATATGAATATGGTATGGGTCCCGACGGCTAGGTATGGTATTGTATGATATGATATGGGCCCCGACAGACTGGAGGAATAGAAATGGTTTATGACCCATGGTTATTATGATAACTTAGTAAAATACGAGAGTTCCAACAATTATGGTAACATAACATAAAACACTACAAAAAAATCCGGCAATTCTGACGGCCAAATCCGTCAGTATATTAAATATTGACGGCCTCCTGACGGATAATGGCCGCCAGTATTTTTGTGGTCAGGATTCTAGTATCCTGACGGGAAAATGTACCCGCCAGGAATGCCGGCGGATTCCTTGACGGCTTTTCCCACCAGCATAAACCCGCCAGTATTCCTGCCGGGTTTGACCCGCCAGGAATATCTGATGCTTTACTAGTGGGTGTGCCGTCAGTATTCCTGGTGGGACCAACCGCCAGGAAATACTGGCGGGTTGGCCGTCAGCATTCCTGGTGGTTAGACCCGCCAGGGAATCCTGGCTGGATGGCCGTCAGCATTACTGGCGGAAGGACCAGCCAGGATTTCCTGGCGGGTTCGCCGTCAGCATTCGTGGCGTTTTTTGCATTCAACATTACACTGGTTTCCTGGCAACAATTTGCTGTAATTCTGATATATTAATTAATAATTAAATTAAAAATAATAAACAAATAAAATTTTAGATAATCCAAAATAAACTATCCACTAATAAAAAATCAAAACAAATCATTCAATAACTAAAAATCAATTCATCTGTCGAATGTATAAAAAAATCCTGAAACTATCCATCCATATCTAAATCTGCCCACCATCCGGATCACGGGGAGGCCGACGAGCCATGGCCTGAGCAACAGCTTCTTCAATCTGCTGTTGGAGCCTCAACTGGGAACGCTCCTGCTCCTCACGGATCCGCTGAATCTCCAGCGCCTGCTCCTCGCGGATCCGCTGAAGCTGCTCAAGCTGCTCCTGCTGGGACTGCCACCTGCGTCTGGAGCTGACGAACATCGGCGGTGGAGGTGGAAGAAGTACTGCAGCCCTTCTGAGTCTTCCCAAAGCATCCAAGGCCATAGCGTCGACCCTTCCTATTCCCGACAACCTGTAGGTAGACCTCGTTCGGGTCTACCTGAGGGCTGCTATCATCAGACGACGCAGCACGCCTCTCCTCCAAAGCCCTCTCATAGTCCTCCTGATATCAAAATTTTCAGCTATTATTACTAAACAACTTTTATCAGATTTTATAATAAATCAGATATATATATATATATATATATATATATATATATATATATATATATATATATATATATATATATATATATATATATATATATAATCAAACTTACAACTATCCTCTGGGCTTTGGGATCCGTAAATGTGCCGTCGGGATTTCGATGATACCTCAGCAGAAGCTCGTAGTTACTGGGCTGCGTACCCGTCTGTGCAGCCTGTATTTAAAGATACATTTACAATATTTAATATAATAAATGAATTAAAACATAAAATTATACATGTTCAATAATATAATTAATTACTTAAAATATTATCATCGACTTACAATCTCGGCCGCCTACGCCTTCCTCCACTCGTATATACGACTCTTATAAGACTCCCGCATCGATATATAGAATGCCGTCCTGATGGCATTCTCGTCGTACATACGAGTGTCCCACCACACCAATCCCTACAAAAAGAAATACAATTAGACAAAATAATTAAGCAATTTACTTAACATAACTAAAAAAATACTTAAAAATACTAACGAGCCACCACGTCTGACGATGGCTATCCAGGATGCCGGCGGATTCCTTGACGGCTTTTCCCACCAGCATAAACCCGCCAGTATTCCTGTCGGGTTTGACCCGCCAGGAATATCTGATGCTTTACTGGCGGGTGTGCCGCCAGTATTCCTGGCGGGACCAACCGCCAGGAAATACTGGCGGGGTGGCCGTCAGCATTCCTGGTGGTTGGACCCGCCAGGAATCCTGGCGGAGATGGCCGTCAGCATTACTGGCGGAAGGACCCGCCAGGATTTCCTGGCGGGTTCGCCGTCAGCATTCGTGGCGTTTTTTGCATTCAACATTACACTGGTTTCCTGGCAACAATTTGCTGTAATTCTGATATATTAATTAATAATTAAATTAAAAATAATAAACAGATAAAATTTTAGATAATCCAAAATAAACTATCCACTAATAAAAAATCAAAACAAATCATTCAATAACTAAAAATCAATTCATCAGTCGAATGTATAAAAAAAATCCTGAACTATCCATCCATATCTAAATCTGCCCACCATCCGGATCACGGGGAGGCCGACGAGCCATGGCCTGAGCAACAGCTTCTTCAATCTGCTGTTGGAGCCTCAACTGGGAACGCTCCTGCTCCTCACGGATCCGCTGAATCTCCAGCGCCTGCTCCTCGGGGATCCGCTGAAGCTGCTCAAGCTGCTCCTGCTGGGACTGCACCTGCGTCTGGAGCTGATGAACATCGGCGGTGGAGGTGGAAGAAGTACTGCAGCCCTTCTGAGTCTTCCCAAAGCATCCAAGGCCATAGCGTCGACCCTTCCTATTCCCGACAACCTGTAGGTAGACCTCGTTCGGGTCTACCTGAGGGCTGCTATCATCAGGACGACGCAGCACGCCTCTCCTCCAAAGCCCTCTCATAGTCCTCCTGATATCAAAATTTTCAGCTATTATTACTAAACAACTTTTATCAGATTTTATAATAAATCAGTTATATTATTATTATATAATTTTTTAATATATATATATAACATATAAAACTTACAGCTATCCTCTGGGCTTTGGGATCCGTAAATGTGCCGTCGGGATTTCGATGATACCTCAGCAGAAGCTCGTAGTTACTGGGCTGCGTACCCGTCTGTGCAGCCTGTATTTAAAATACATTTACAATATTTAATATAATGAATTAATTAAAACATAAAATTATACATGTTCAATAATATAATTAATTACTTAAAATATTATCATCGACTTACAATCTCGGCCGCCT